>CM068368.1:188875648-189475648 GCA_034769895.1 Magicicada septendecula | reverse complement strand
AGAGTTGTGTGCAGATAGGGAGATAATAATATATCAGTTAAAGAGAAAGTATAAAGAATTGAGAGAGAGGTTAGAAGTGGTGAAGATAAACAATATAAAATACTTACCTTGTGAAATAGAGATAAATGAATATTTTGATGATACCTTTATAAATGATAATAACTTACCTGAGGTTTTAATGAATGTATTAGAGGAATATAATGATAAAATAACTTGCCTGATGTTAACCAAAAATACTGATGGAGACTGGACAAAAATAACTAATATTGACAAGGTTTATGAAATAATAAAAGGGAATAATCCTATAAACTATAATGGTACAATGAATGACATAAAGTTAATGGGGCATTATAATAATAATAATAATAATAAATTGAGTATGAGTAAGAATGAGAAGTGTTATAAAAAAAGAAGACTATTATACAACGATGGCGGTTAGATAAGAAATCAATAAATGAACATTTTAAATAGTTTAATTTGTGGTTATGACCTTGCTGAATTAGGAAATGAAGTGTGGTAAACAGAAAAATTAATGACAGGAATTTGTAAATAATTTAGTGAAATTAACTGTGTTTGTATTGTAACAAGTACGTAATGTAAACAATGTGTGTATGTAGTAGAAATTGGTGTACTAATAATAATAATAATATTTTGAGCAGACTAAATAAATAACACGAATAATTATGAAAGTGATTAATGAATTGTAAGTGTTTTGATAATAATTGAAATATGTTGTGTTTTTAATGATTGATGGAATTAAAATAGTTTGAGATGTTTAAATATTTTTGATTGATTTAAAATGTTGTATAAAGAAAATTTTATGATGAATTTAAATTATTTTATGAGATTTAATTTTGATAATAATTAATAAATAAATAAATGTTAAATTGTGTTTAGTTTGTGGAATAACATGGTTGTTAAAATGTTTCAGAAGGGACTCTCCCCCATTTTCGGGCGGTCATGACCTTACCAGTCCTGGCCGTGGTTTTCGGAAATTGGAGGCGGACCATGGTTGGCAGAACTTCCTGCGGGTGGTGAAACGACGATGGTCCGGCTCCACCAAAATTGGTGAAGATTAGAAATTTCACCACATTGTTGAACGGGGAGGGGGACCCATAAAGGTACGTGATATAAATTATTTTTTTTTACACTCAAGGTGCAGCGGCTAGGTGTACCATATCACGTACCAGCACTGCTTTGGAGTGATTGTAAATCGTTATGGAGGCTATATTTCAAAAGGCTATAGTTCAAGTAATAATTTTTGGTGCCATTGGAAAAATAAGTTTAGCCATTGACAATAGTTTCAGAATAATTCTGAACATGAGTTTTGTTGGGAGGGAGGTTTGGCAACAAAATAGACGGCGGGTTTGGATGAATGGTAGAATAGAGGGAGGAGATTTGGAGTAAAAGGGGGACGTGAATTCACGTAGTGTGTCTATTTTGTTGGCAATACTCCCTGACAGCGGAACCCCATTTTCGGGCGGTCACGACTTTAGCAGTTTAAGGATAAAATTAGCCTCCAATATAAATACTTATCAATATAATTTGGAATGTTTATAATTTTAAACTTATGTGAGTAGCTGTACTTTAGTTTATGTAAAGAAGTGACCAAGTATAATTGTAAAGTTTGTAGTACCAGTGAGAGGTGAGGCGTGCAGAAGGGTCTGGAATAAAATAAAAACTTGTTTTCATACAATATGTGTGGATAATTTTGGGGGGCTGTGTGGTGTTAATCGAAGTGAAATAATCATGGAAAGTAGAGACTGCAGCAGTAGAAGGATTTAAGTTTAGCTATTAGTTAGGCTATTGCAGTGGTGGCATGTGCTACTGCAGATAGCGATGAGTGTTGGTGGTAACATCAAGGTATTTTACCATCATCGGAGGCCAAACTGGCGTAAAATACACTGCACAACTTGTTATATAATTTCATATTATATGTTGATTTGTTGCCGTGCAGTGTATCACAAAGATGAAGTATAACATGCCTGAAATGAAAGTTGATTTCCCCGCCTTTTCGGGCGATTACTGCCTTACCAGCACTAATCGTGGTTTTGGACGACAGCCAGCTGTGGGCAGCAATTGTGAACCTGACCATAGTTGGCTTGAAATTGGTATAGATTTGAAATTAATGGGGGGTGACGTAGGGGAAATCCCCGGAACTATGGAACAGCGGCTATCACTCTGTTCGCGTGGGAATAGTTAATCAGGTGATAGACCCGCATTAAGGGTATGTAAATATGTAAAATCAGATATTATGATATCTGACCATTTTGAAAAAATTAATGCAGAAGCAAGGACAAGGAGATGACAAAATTCCTCGAAAACTTCAGTCCTTGTGGACGCCACAGTCCAGGGGGGGTCATAGTTTGTGTGGTAAAGGAGGTTACTCAGGGGAGTAACGAATTAAAATTTTGTAACTTAATGATGGTGACTCGCTACTGAGATGACTAGATAATTTTGTTTTGATTTGAGAAAGGGGTGCCGTAGATGTTTATCATATTGTGTTTAATATGTTATGGTGTTATTATTTTAATATGTTATGGTGTTATTATTTTATCAGGTTAGAGAGTAAGGATTGTAAGCATAAGTTATGTCTTTTACACAGTAGAATTGCTTGAAAGAGATTCAGAGAAGGTCATTAACCTGACCAGGAACATCAGCTGATTACTGATGTTATATACGTACTATGTCACTTAGAAATAGTTTGCAGATTTTTTTTCAATGTACGGTAATTAAAGGTTTGAATATAATTAAAAATGAATATAGTATTTTCAATGTGTTTAAAGAGATTTTGAATTAAATGGTAAAATGAATTGAGATAGTTTTGAATTTTCAAGAGTTAAAATGTAAATGTGGTAAAGTTAGATTTTGGGTGATTATTATTTCGTTAGGACATTTAGATCAGTCCAAGATTTTAGAAGGGGAGTTGAATAAAGTAAGATTGTTGTGAATAAGAGTAATGTAGAATTTGAGAGGTAATAGTGACACAGTAGCTATGGGGAAAATATGTAGAGTAATGGTTGATATTTTGAGATCATAAATAAATGGAGATATTTGGTAGATGAAAGTGATGTAATGGGAGAGTAATTAGTTGATAGTGGGAAATTTGTAAAGGGGGGTGGTGTGATAAGGAGTCCTCAACGAAAAGCGTTGTGGCGGGAGGGGAACCGATTAGCGCCGGAAAGGGTTACCTAGGGGGAGTGCAGGAACCAAATAAGGGAATGAGCAGTGGGAAGGGAACACACATCCTGAGTACAAAGGGGTAGAGAATATTTTGTTGTAAGGGTAGAATGATGCGAAATGAGTGGAGTAGTAAGTTAGGGGTAGAGAATGGTTGGTAGATGTTTTGATAGATGGGTGTCATAATAGTTAAAAGGCTGTTAAGTGAGTGTTAGAGTCAAAAGTGGGGTAAGATTAAATATGAATGCTAAGGTAGTAAATCAAATCATTATGAATAATTGAGTCACCCAAACTAACTGAGAATGAAAATATTAGAGAAAGAAAGTCATAGTTAAAATGTGAAAATAATTGAAACAAGTGACAGATTGTAATAGAATTTGAAAATAATTAAAGCTATAAAATGTGTAATTCTTGGTCAATTTAAATGTAAATTTTATTGTTTATAGTAAGATGAAAATAACCATGTTAATTTTGTATGTCTTATTTTATTATGTTGTACCATGTTTGAAGGTAAAGAATTTTAAAGATGTTTCATGTATTTTATGATGTAGCTTTGTGTAACATATGTATGTCAAGGTCATTGACTTGACCCAGAGAGATCAGCTGATGGTTGATGTTGGAGACAAGACCAGTTTTTTTCGTAATTGATTAATGCCATCTTGTTTCCTGATTGAATTAATATTTTGTTTTTTGAAAATTGAGAAAAGAGATTTTGGTAAATTAAAAAATTTGTTTGAAAAAAAAAATGTATTTTCATGCCTGCCATATAGGTGATGTTTGAGTTTCAAGTATATTATTGTTTATGTGTGTTACTAGTGTTTATTGAATTATATTGTTTAGAATATATGTGTAAACAAAGGTTAGAGTAAGTGAATTCATGTCTTAATAAGGTATTCAATTTGTTTTTTCTTTAGGATTGTTATTAGTAGTGAAGAAAATTGATAGAGTTGATAGATTCATGTAAAAGATTTTTTGATTTTGAGGAAGTAATGGAGATATAACAATCGGATTTTGAATTTAAATGAATTTTGAATTTAAAGATAAATATTTAATGAATATTAAATAAGGAATTTGTTAGTATGTATTAATGAATATGTGTACGCGCCCAGTACTTGCTAAAGGCAGCCCAGTGTGCATGTAAGGGGGAACATATCGGTTGAGGATTTGGCATGGTATAGGGCCAGGGTTTTGATTTTGGGGGTAGAATGAGATAAGGTTAGGTGCGCTGTGGTGCGTGTCTGTTCGAGTTTATGGTGTTGGGATCTCGGATAGAGAAGTCCAGTAATATCGTTCAGGTGCAGCCATAGTCACCGAGCTAGGGGGTAGTTTACCCATGGAGTGTTAAGAATTAACGGGGGGTTGTTGGCACCATATCCTCTCCGATCCTCTTAGGGGTTTAGCAATGAGAGTTCTTCTGTTCCAGCAGAAGATCTCTCATTGGGGGGTATTGTAATGGGGCTAAAAAGAGGGGTTTTTATTTTATTAAAAATTCACAAATTTATTTTCCATCTGTGTGGCCAGTCCCGTGCTAAATAAAAGTTTCGTCGAACAAAGGAACAGTGATGTTGTAGCGTGTCAAAATTTGGGTATTTTATTTTTTTTACGGTATGGGGTATTACAATTTATTTATTTAGTTTTTGTGCCGGAGTTTTATTTAAACATTGTGAAATTTCATATTACGACCAAGATTCATTTCATTATAGCAGAACGGTGTTGAGAAACAGTGTTTGGGACAAAGGCGATACGCAATTTCCATTGTGTAACTAGGCAAAGGAATTTACACCTCCACAAAATTCTAAGAACTTGGTATATGTGTTTCGACGCCCGTACGCAACCCAGCCGGGCGGGGCTCTGGAGTGACGCCGTGAAAAACACCAAAGTCGAGGCAAACATGGCGATGGGACGAAAAATTAGTAGCTCTAAACAACTAGCTACCGGAAACGCCGTTAAACCCCGCCCACTACTAGTGACATCAGTGTGGCACATGCAAATATCAGCTTCACATGTGGCGAATATAATGACTATATTCCATGCATAGAGCTCATAAGTAACAGCAAATCAACATTGTACGGCGAGTAAAACCCAGTGGCCGTGAACACTCATATCCTGCCGCTCAAAGACACACACTGGGCAGTTCCACTATTGAAGCCGGCCGGCTAGGAACGAAGTAGGCTCCACACAAAAGTTCGTCTATTATTTTTACTAGTAAATTCAAAATCAGTGGAAAAAGTTTGGTACGACAATCAATCCATCCGGTAGAAATCAACCGAACGTTTTTTGGACATCAACATTAAAACATTTAGTATAACGATGACTGTGCGTGAAGACCGCGTGGCCGCCGTGAGGGGGGAGAAGTGATCATCATTAAAAATGTTAAGGGTTTTATAAATTCTGTATGTAAGTGTGCGTGAGCAAAGCTGGGCTGTTTGTGTCTGTGTTTATAATTGTATTTTGTGTGGTTAAAAAATGATACATAAGGTAAGCCATAGTTGTAAGTTTTATTACGAGTAAGATGCAAGAAGCAGGATAACATTTGTTTTTATTATTTAAATTAAAATGATTTGATCAAAATTAAAATCTCAATTCTCTTCATACAAATGTGTTGTGCAAATTATTCACACAACCTTAAGAAATTGTGCCTGTATCCGAAAGTACGTATGACGCAACCCTGAAGCCGAGTGATGGTAAGTAGAAGTTTCTTAACGTTTATTTGTATTATTATTATGTCATATGAGATACAGGCGTAATTTGGAGGTTGAGTGAAAATACGCAAAAGGTACTTATGTAAAGTTACGCAAAATAAGTAAAGAATATTTGTTCACATAAGAAACAGAGTAAATATCTAAAAATAATAATAATGGAAAATACAGCAGAGAACGGAGTCGATTTGTCCGACTCGACTGTGATAAGCGAAATAGCTGAATTAAATGAATCAGCTGGTATGAATAGTTTTGAATTACATTCAACGCCGAATGTAGGTCAAGGCGACAAAACTCTGAACACAAGTAGTATAAATGAATCAAATAATACAGATGATTCGGGGATCCAAACGACCCCAAAATCAAATAGAGAAAATGAAAATAATGACAATGAAGTCGGCATCACTGACGACAAAATAGAAAATCTAGTGACACCTATCCAAAATAAAAAGTCTGACGATAATTACGAAATGTTTACAATTATACAAACAATGTTAGATATGAAATTCAGTGAACAGAAGAGTGATTCTGACGCTAAATTCAATATATTAAAAAATCAGAATAATGAATTAAAAAATGAGATTCAAGAATTAAATAAATGTTTAGAAAGTACTAATGAAATGATAAGAACCAGTTTAAATAAATTAGAACAAAGTGTGGAGCGAATGGGAGTACATGTGATGAATACAGAGAAAAATAAAACAAATGAAAATTGTAGTGACAATTGTAAAAACACGATACCAGATGAAGAATTAATAAATAACAATGATGTTGTTAAAAACAATGAGAATAATAATATAATTGAAAATGCCATATCAGAGAGTACTGATGAGTTTGTGGAATGTGATTATGAGATGTTAATGTGTGTCAGTGAGTTAGAGAGAGAGAGGAAAAATAATGTTGTAGTAGAGTGAGGACAGAGGGGAAATTTTCCCTTTATTATTTATGATGTTTATGATGATGATTTAATGTGGTCACAAGTGTTGTTGAAGGGCAAGAGTCCCGTATTGATAGATGAATTGAGGTGTTTATTTTTGTTGAGTAATTGTGTACCCTCTGTCCGGAATAATTGTGAGAGTGTGGTGTGGTGTTATGAAGAGAGAGAATTAAACAGAGAATTGTATGGGGAGAAAATAACCGAATTGTATTTTTCGAATAGAAAGTATGATGAATGGAAGGAAAGTTTAAAAGTATATTCGAGTAACAAAGACTATAATGAGTTGACAAAAGTATTTAACCCGATAATGAGCGAATTTACCGACGGAGACTTAACAAAATTACCTAAAGTAGACTGGTTATATGAGTATTTGAATAAGCTGAATGAATTTAGTTTGTATGGTTATAACACACAAAACAGTCATTTGTGTGGTGATAAAATTGAACGATGTTATGTAAAACCAAGGTTAATTTGGAATGATGGAGGGTAAACTATTAAAACAATAAAAGACAGCGTAAACATTATGTTTTATGGTTTCTTGACATGGCAGATTGGGACAATGAAGTGCGGAGAAAACTGAACAATTAATAACAAGGGTTTGTAAATAAAATATAGTGAATTTATTTGTGTGCATGGTGGAATGTTAAGTAAATAATGTGTGTACGTAAGATGATTGTTGTAATAATAATATTGAAATATTTGCAAGTTGAATAAGTATCAGAATGTATTTTGAAAACAGTAATTGATTAATTGTAATTGTTTCGATAACTATATAATTTATATTTTTGGTAATTAATGTAATTAAAACAATTTGATACATATTAAATATGTTGAATGATTATTTAAATGTTAATTAATTGAAATTTTTTTATGAATTTAATTTATTTTGCGAGATTTGGAATTTGGTAATGAATGATAAATTATTTAATTTAAATTAATATTTTTGTGGAATGTTTCAGAGGTGAGGTGAACAGTATTGTGATATGGTGATTATGTTTTGGGTGTATATCATGTTAAATGGATTGTAAGTAGAAAAATTTTATAATCATGTATAACAAAAATGTTTACAGGTAACTAAGATTTTAATTCAGTAGTAAGATGTTTATTTGAAATAATTGTGTTTAATAAGTATGATAATTAAAAAATTTTAATAATAAATGAAAATTGATATATGATAATTATTAATAATAAATTTTGAAAAATTAAGAAAGTCAAAGGGTAAAAGGTTATGAATGGGTTAAATGTTTGTTGATGAAAAGATTATATTTATTTAATGTATATAAAAAGTTAGTTAGCTATTAAGGTGCTATTGCGGGGGTGGCCTGTGCTCCCGTAGATAGCGAAATGGGTTGGGGGTAGCAGGGAGTGTTACCTCCATCGGAGGCCAAAATGGCGAACATGTGCGGCACACATTTTTTCGTGTAAATTAAAATTTACACACTGCTAAACGACCGTGTCGCACATAATAGTAATGATTGTAACAGGCAGTCAAATTGCAAGTTTAGATTTCCCCGACTTTTCGGGCGATTACTGCCTTACCAGCACTAATCGTGGATTTGGCTAGCGGCCAGCTATGGTCATATCAAGTCCCTTGACCATAGCTGACTTGAAATTGGTACATATTAGAAATTCAATGGGGGGAGACAATTAGGGGAAATCTCCGGGAACTATGAAACAGCGGCTGCCACTCTGCCCGCTTGGGGGTAGCAAGACAGGTGGTAGATCCGCATTAAGGGTGTGTCATTATGTAACGAGAATATGTTGATATTCGACGATGTTTAAACGTAATAGCGGAAGCAAAGACACGGAGAGGTAAAACCTGCTCCAAAATATACAGTCTTTATCGAAGCGCCAGGGCGCCACAGTCCTCCATAATTTGAAATAGCGTGTGTGGCTGGGAGGTGGCTCGGATGAGCCACGAATTTAAATTTTACCACATAAAAAATTTTTTTGTTTAATTCAAATTTGGATCCAATCAAAAATGCTTGTGCTCTGTTCAAATAATTATATGCTCAGACTCTTAATATAAGGTGTTCATACTATAATTTTAAATGTATTATTTTATTGTTGTACGTTAGATATAGGTGTTGATAATAATACGTGTTTTCATTATGTGTGTATATTTTTTTCTAAGCCAATAATTAAATTGTCTGGCAGGCAGTCAATATGAATTATCAGAATCAGAGAAATGGGAAACAATGAGGTGAGGAGTAATGATAAATAAATATGTATATTCCATGTAATTTGTTCAAATTTGAGATGTGTTTTCATTATGTTAGGATATCAGCTGATCAGCAATAACATGTCACTGGTATATTAGTTATAAATGTTTTAATTAATTGATGTTCAATGTAATGTTTGATGTATTACAAATGTTTTAAAGTAATGGGAAAAATAATTTGATAAAATGAGAAATAAAGTAACAATTTGTGAAAGATAATAAGCGATAGTTTTTGGGTGATGCGTAATTTATGGGACACATATATCTGTCCAAGGTAAAATCAAAATTGAAGTTAAAGAAATAATAGAGATGGAGATAATGTAATGTTGTTTTTGAGTTAATATATGTTATAGAATTTTGAGAAGTATTGATGTTGACACAGTTATAATGGAGACTTTATGTAGATTTTGAGTGATATATTTATGTTTATAATTAATGATGTTATTTTGTTGTATTTGTAGTAAGGTAATGAGATTGAGATTTTTGGGGATGGCAAGTTTGTATTAGAGGGTAGTGTAATGGGGGAGTCCGCAACAAGGGTTGGGACGGGATTAGGACCGATTTAGTGGGGCCGGGGTCGCCTTAGGTAGAATCCAGGGGCCAAATAAGGGAATTGAGTTTTGGGTAGGGGAAACACATATCCTATGTACAAAGGGTTAGAGAGTATTTTTTTTTATATATGTAGAGAAGGTGGCGATTTGAGTTCAATGGTAAGTTGGGTTTAGAGTGTTTTGGGATAGATATTTTAAATAGAGATGGGTGTCAGGGTAGTTGAAGCTGTGAGTTAGAGTTAAAGGGAGAAAGATTATATATGTATACAGATCTAATACAGTCAATGAGAATAAATAATTCACATCACCCACAGTAGATTAAAGTCAGATTGTTAAACAAAGAAAGAGATTTATAACAAAGATATAATTTTTTATTTTTTAAACCAGTGACAGAATTTGGAAATCATGTAAAATTAAGAATTGTTTATTTTGAGTAATTGAAATGTCAATTTGCCTATTATTTATAATAATGTTTTGTTTATTTTAAATGTTTTATTTATGATATTTTGTGTTTTAAGACCGAATTTTACAGGTGTTAGGGGTATTTTCAGATAGAAATTGTGCATAACATATGTAGGTCAAGGGTCTTGGACTTGACCTAGTGTCGATCAGCTGATGAGGTCATACACCTACTAAGCTTGTATAGTAGGAAGTCAGTTTTGTCTGTTTGTTTAATCAATTTAAACCAATTTTCCAATAGTGTCTAAATATGAAGAAAAATATTTAAATAAAATTAATTTTTTTTTTGAATTTTAATTTTTTTGAAAAAAAAAACGATTTTTCGCCTGCCAGCATTTGAATATTTTTGAGTAATGATTATTTTATTATGTGTGTACTTAACATGTTTATTTTATTGATTGATTGTATGGCATTGTACTGTTAGATTATAAGTGATTACGTGTTAGATTACGGATGTGTTTAGATTAGGAGAAAGGTTTAAATTAATGCATTTTAAGTAGAAAACAGAAAACCAGGAAGACAATTTTTTGAGTATATCATTTTGGATTTTTTTAAATGTTTCATAAATGTTAAAAGAATTTTTCAATTTTACTATGTGTCATGTCAACATGTAATGTGAGTGTGTGTGAGCCCAGTATTTGCTAAAGGCAGCCCAGCTTGCATAAAAAGGGGAAACATATCGGTGGAGGATCTGGAATAGTCTGAGCCAGGGATTGAGGATTTTGGGGGGTAGAATGTTAGGAGGTGAGGTGGGCTGTGGTACTTGTCGGTTCGATTTCTCGGTGTTGGGATCTCTTACGGAGAAGTCCAGTGATCTCGTTCGGATGAGTCCATAGTCGCTGAGCCAAGGGGGTCGTGTACCCATGAGTCGTAAGAATAAGAGGGGGTTGTTGGCACCAGTTCCTCACCGGTCCTCTTCGGGGTATATCGATGAGATTTCTTCTGTTGTGAACAGCAGAATTCTCATCGAGGGGGTATTGTAGCATGTCAAAATTTGGGTATTTTATTTTTTTTACGGTATGGGGTATTACAATTTATTTATTTCGTTTTTGTGCCGGAGTTTTATTTAAACATTGTGAAATTTCATATTACGACCAAGATTCATTTCATTATAGCAGAACGGTGTTGGGACAAAGGCGATACGCAATTTCCATTGTGTAACTAGGCAAAGGAATTTACACCTCCACAAAATTCTAAGAACTTGGTATATGTGTTGCGACGCCCGTACGCAACCCAGCCGGGCGGGGCTCTGGAGTGACGCCGTGAAAAACACCAAAGTCGAGGCAAACATGGCGATGGGACGAAAAATTAGTAGCTCTAAACAACTAGCTACCGGAAACGCCGTTAAACCCCACCCACTACTAGTGACATCAGTGTGGCACATGCAAATATCAGCTACACATGTGGCGAATATAATGACTATATTCCATGCATAGAGCTCATAAGTAACAGCAAATCAACATTGTACGGCGACTAAAACCCGGTGGCCGTGAACACTCATATCCTGCCGCTCAAAGACACACACTGGGCAGTTCCACTATTGAAGCCGGCCGGCTAGGAACGAAGTAGGCTCCACACAAAAGTTCGTCTATTATTTTTACTAGTAAATTCAAATATCAGTGGAAAAAGTTTGGTACGACAATCAATCCATCCGGTAGAAATCAACCGAACGTTTTTCGGACATCAACATTAAAACATTTAGTATAACGATGACTGTGCGTGAAGACCGCGTGGCCGCCGTGAGGGGGGCGAAGTGATCATCATTAAAAATGTTAAGGGTTTTATAAATTCTGTATGTAAGTGTGCGTGAGCAAAGCTGGGCTGTTTGTGTCTGTGTTTATAATTGTATTTTGTGTGGTTAAAAAATGATACATAAGGTAAGCCATAGTTGTAAGTTTTATTACGAGTAAGATGCAAGAAGCAGGATAACATTTGTTTTTATTATTTAAATTAAAATGATTTGATCAAAATTAAAATCTCAATTCTCTTCATACAAATGTGTTGTGCAAATTATTCACACAACCTTAAGAAATTGTGCCTGTATCCGAAAGTACGTATGACACAACCCTGAAGCCGAGTGATGGTAAGTAGAAGTTTCTTAACATTTATTTGTATTATTATTGTCATATATTAATGGACATAACAATGTGAAGTTGGGGCATTGGAATGCGATGTGTGTTTGCCAACGCAATTGAATTCCAAGAAAACGGGTGATGTGTTACACACTAGTGTGCGCAACCATGAGCACGTGCGCGGACAGGGCGCTGAGACGCTAAGACCAACATGGCTTAATTGTAAAATTTATTTGCCATGCTGTCGGGTGCTGACGGAAGTCTTGATGAGATCCCGCCTATTTGAGTGACGTAACCAGTGGCTTCAAGATTTCGTCGACGTCTAAGACACACAAATAACCCATACTGTGTGTACAATGACGAACATTTTCACGCAGCAGGCATTGCTTTCCTCTCCAGCAACCCAACGTGGTGGGAGAAATGTTGGTGACTCTATGTCCACTCAGCTGACCGCGTTATCCCGGCCGGGAACGAAGAAAATGTGTACACACAAAATTTAGAATTATTATATAAAAAGTGGTAACCAAAATCTAAACAGTGAGTTAATATAGCGGAAAAGATTCAGTGAAGTAAACGGAAAAGTGACAAATGTAAATTAAAAACTTTCGACTTAAGAACGCACGCGGCAAATGGTCATGAGAGGAGTAATGCCGGTTGGGTAATCCATCCAAATAATTTCATTTTTTTTGGGGTTCAACAAATTAATTAACACAAAAGGGGGTTTTTAAATGGTATGAATGTGAGTGCGAGCAGGCTGGGCTGCTTTCTATAAAATAAGGTATTTATTATAACTTTCATTTATATAAGATGTTTTCAATAATATGTGAAGAAATTTTTGTTTTGTATTAATTGTTTGGAGATAATGGATAACATCCAAGAAATTACTAATTCATGACATGAAAGCAGTTAAAGAATAGAATAAAATTTTAATTGTTTCTTTTCATAAATGCGAGTTGCGTATGTTATTCAAATAACCTTACAATCATACTTGCATTTCACAGTTCGTGCGACGTAACTCTGGGCAGAAGAAAGGTAAGTGGGAGATAAATATTTTATGATAAAAATATAATAAAAAGATAACTTCACAACTTTTTATATAATATTCTATTAAAGATTGTTTCGCTATATTACTATAGTCTGCTTCTTATTATAATGTACACTACATGCACCTACACTGCACTTTTCCTTACATATGAGGTTTCTTTATTTATCATCACTTTCACTTGATATTTCACATATTGTTTGTTTATTTAGTTTTGTATAACTGTGTGGTTATTTGTAATTAATATTTGTTTTATTTTCATTCCACATTGGTCACTTTTGATATTATTTATTGTTTTTATTCAGCTCAATTATAACTTACTTGTTTTTGACTAGTTCATTATTTACTAGGGTATTATTTATTTCTAGCTTCCTATCTTAGATTTAGAATTTCATGTTTCTTTGCTTTTCATTTAACATATATGATATCTCTAGTTTATTTTTTTATAGTTTATATATTTGACATTTTATTTATGCCCTATTTGTTTTAGTGTATTTACTTTACATATTATTTGTTAGTTACATCTTGGGGTTACAATGATCGTGGTCATACTTTGTGTTACTTCTTGGTTTCTCGTTCCTTCCTTCTTGTCTCTATTTTCTTGTTTTCTTCAATCTTCTTGTTTTCTCCAATCTATTGGGTCTAGTCATAGTCAGTTCCTGTCAATTGTTATTTTGTAGTTGGGTCATTAATCTTCAAGTTATAAGTTTTTAACATTTCTTCCTACCTTCAGCTTTTTCTTTTATTAATCATTAGTGGTATCTTGCGCTATCTTATGTCATGTTACAACGTGTAGAATGTTCATGTTATTGTCGATGTTTTTGTATGTGTGGTTTGCTTCAGTGATGAGGTGGTTTGCAAAGGTGGATTCTGTAGTGGACTTTGTTTTTTGCAAATAGAGGATGGATTACAAGATTTACTAGAAAATGAACAACTTTTCCTATGAAGACTAATATCTCTTCATCAAAAACTGGTGGTGGATTACACAGACAAATTACTTGTCTTTTTGTTTGTTTTTGATGAGATAAATTTTATCACTACCACAGATTACCAATGTCTTAAAAACACCATTTTTTATTGATACACCGTGAAATACAGTTGTAGACAAAAAGGATTTTATAGAATATTAATGTGTACACCAGGAACAGAAAAATAAAGGGTGATGACAGATGGGTGTAAACCTTTACCATGTGCAATCTTTAAAAAAAGATAGACACTACCAAAAGGAACCAAGATTTTGTAACAAGAATATGTGTATTTGTTCAAGAAAATGGGAGAGAAAAAACGTTCATGATTGATTAATTTTTTAAAAACATACAGAAGAGATATCCTGGAGGGAATTATTTGTTGATCTCTTGTTATGAAAGTTTATGCAAACAAAGAGGTGACAAATTTTTAAAGGAGAATTTGACTAATGTGGCCTTGATAATGGAAGATTCCGTATCAAATGTATGACCTGTTGGTGTATTAGTCAACAAGCTGAAGAACAATCAACACATTACAGAGAAGTTTAGAAGCATTGAAGCAAAAATTAATTGAATTAATATGCCAGTAGATCCTACAGTCTTTAAATATATCTCTATAAACAGGGAATGAAAATTTTTTGAATATTTTCTCAATGGTCACACCAGATCGTCGTGGTACAGTGGAAACAGAATAACAGACACCAATGAATTGACTAATTACCAACTTCAATTAGTCACAAAAACAGTTAAAAATCAAAAAGGCACAATAATTCATGTTAAAGACAATTCAAATCAAGGCAATTATGCAATCATTCAAGTTAAATTTCTCAAACAATAAATCCCATTTTATTAGTTTTGCTTTAATTAACATAAACAAATAAATCATTTCTCAATAAACCTCAACAATCACTTCAAACTGCACTGAACAAATCATCAGCTGTAACTGAACTAGGCCACTCTGAAATCCAGTACTTATACCTCTCCGAAGAGTAGTTGAGTAAAAGTCTGGAAGGGGCATCGGCATCTCACGTGACTTAGAACGTAATTCTGCCGCATAGAATGATCTGGAACAATCTCATGTGCCACAGTGTGCCCAGAATCATGTAGACATTTAGTGATGTGATACTATTTATTTCATCAGTGGAACACTGCCTCCTCCATAAGCCTGTTCGTCCTGAACTGGCAAACAATCTCTGTAGTAATATCTAGTCAGGCGGTCTAGGTGGACAACCTTGAACAGCATCATTGATTCCCTTTGTCACAGTGTAAGGGACTTCCCAGTCAGTTTGGTTCTGATCAACAACCTCTTGTGTATGTCCTCTTCAGCAACTTCTCCTTCAGGCACTATCATTTTACATTTATTAGTATTAGCCTCCCACCCAATGATATCTACTTGGAGTAGATATCATTGGGTGGGGTTATCTTGGGGGCAGACCCAGGGTGCTTAGTTGTGTATTTAAACAATGTTGCTGGTCTCTGACTTAGTTTGCTGTGTGAACTTGTATCAGTGTGGTTGTGCTTCATCATTTATTGAATGTTATCAATCTGTGCAAGACCACTGGTCGTATTTCCTAAGATTGGTAGATGGAAAAGGTAGTCATCATATTCAAAAAAGGAGATTTTAATAACTGAGAATTATAGAGGGGGGAGCCTGCTTACCATGTCTTACGAATTCACTCCTTGTAAGCATCTATCCTAGATGAACATCTTAGACTACATCTTCACAGTAGCCCAGGTTACAGAAATCGCAGAGAATATCAGATGTCCACATATGTAGCTTTCATCAGCTTTGGAAAAGCATTTGACAGAGTGAATAGGGGAAGGCTGTGGGCAATAATGGCAATGAAAGGGATCCTCCAACACCTTGTTAGAGCCATACAGAGTCTGTATATGGAAAACAAAATCTTAACTGAGGCAGGAAGACCGAGCACAACTCCTAGTGTGGGCCTGATCAATTGTGGAGAATATATCAAGGGTGCCTATTATCACCTTCTCTTTTTAATTTATATATAGATCATGTAATACACAATTACAGAACTTCTGGAGTATTTTATGATTGGTAACTCTGTAGTTCACACATTTACACTATCCTTTTGAACTCTGAAAGTGCCTTGCACATGGCTGTACATTCATTGTATCAAATCTGCAAGGATTTCAGATTACAGATCTTCACATTGAAGACCAAGATTATGAGTTATTATGGAGCTGGTCCCAAACGAAGACACATTGTAGATGATACTATTCTGGTGCAGGTCAGTAATTTTGAATATATAGGCTGTAAAGTGTATATTACAAACAATGAATTTTTCTGGTTAAGCTTCAGTCTTTGAATACTACAAAATGCGTCTCTGATCAATAAAGGGCATATGTGTGTCTATATTAAATTCAAAGCATTTTTCCAAGGTTTGATGTACTTAAAATAGTTGATCATTTGTATTTCTTCCTGGTCTGAATCCACACAGGTAATCCTCCTAGATCACCACAGCATAGGACTTTAGCCTATTGTGACAAAAAAGATAATTAATTGTCTGTGTCTACAGAAATGTTGTTAGAAGATGCTGACAACAATAATTATCCCATTTACTTTGTTAAACCCTCCTCGAAATGAAATTCTGCAAACACCCTTGAGTGTGACATTTACTAAAACAGTTGACCACCCATAAGTTATAATAATACTGTTAAAAGTTGCTTCAAACTTTTTGGCTTTGCTGGATGTCAGTACAGTACACACAGATCTGATGTTAGTACACCACAAGTCAATTTATATTATAATGAGAACCCTATTGAACAGCCTAGAACATTCTCCACCTGTCCCCCCCCCCCGCCTAGTATGGCAAGTGTTGTCTCAGTCAACAGCGTGTGGCCACACTCAAGTATGTTCCAGATTCTTCAAGAGCACACTTGAAATACACATTAGTATCAGCAATTAAGTTGAGGATGGATAATTTCTAGAAGGTGTGCACGACCTATAAAAAGCCATTACAGCCGGCTTGTCAGTTAGTTATGTGAGCAAATTTCCTTAGCACGGATTGAGTGTTTGTAGAAGTATTGTAGTGAAGTGTTGTTGTGTTATAATTACTGCGGAATTCTTTATAATTGACATTATTATTGCATGTGGACAAATTTAACTGATATTATTTTACAAGTTGATTACAAATTATTAATTGTGATAATTAAAGCTGGTTATTAGTGACTTCATTGGTGTCTTGAATTTTGTTTTCCAGTGTACATTATACGGATCGGTAAGACTGTTGTAACGATATTGAACATAATTCAGTTTTACTAAAAGTCATTCTCATAAACCGCAGTCACTACTAATATCAAAATCATTACACAATGAATTATAATTGGAAAAGTTATGTGATACACTAAGCTATTACCATGTAATATTTATCGTGTACTAAACTGTTTTCTGAATTTGCAAACTGACTTTCTGTTAGAGCTTGGAGTATGAGTTTTAGTTCAAGTGAGATTTTACTTTAAACTTTGAAAAAACCATAACCTCTTCTCGATTATGTGCTTTCATATAAACTCATTTTAGATCTGTTCCATAGTAAATTGCATCTATTACAAAAATTTTGTACATATTACTTCAGCAGTTGTGAGAAATTGGGAACACAGATTTTGGTCTAGGCACAAAGCTTATGAAACAGGAGTTAAAAAATGGTTTTATGCAGAGTAAAAATTAAAAAAAAATTGTCCCGCTTATATTTCAAGAGCATCTACTCATAATTTTTAAGGTTGAATTTAAAAAACATAAGTCTTAACATTTGAATTTTGAAACAAGGAAGCTTAAGAATCCAATATAAGTTTTAAAAATGTATTATATTTCAGTGATTTCTATTGTTTTCAAAAATAATCAACGTCAGTGAAATCACTATTGCCTATATAATAAATGTCTCCTAAATTATTAAGATCTGTATAAGTACATGAGATTGGTTTAATGTTTAATGTGCAGTATTATAAGATATGAGATTCCAGACACTTAATAGGAAATTGCAGGGGTTTTCAGATCAGTAGACACTCTGAATATAATTATATTATACTGAAATAAAACAAGTTCCATAGATAGAAACAACAAACTTGGAGAAAACTGTCCAGTATACTTTGTATCATATTTTACTTTTTGTTTAATTTTTGCCAAATTAAAGACAACTGTCCACCTACAAGTTGACGTGAAGACACACACACACACACACACACCCTAGCAAGCCATCATTATAGAAGTGTAACAACTTAACCCCCTTTATTACGACAACTATATTCAGAAGCAGCCTTAGGAATCTGCAGCTTTGTGAATTTATATTCAACTTGGTAGAGATGCCTTTCCTTAGGACTTTTAAGACGGTGTTATCTAGAATATTATGAGTGAATTAAGGTGATTGTTTGGTTTTAGAAGACTTTGGGAATCCTGTGGCTAGGTTCACACCTGGTCCTCCAGTTGCTAAGGAAAGATAGCTCTGCCAAGCGTTACATTAAGAAAATATCGGTATGGAGAACCATACATGACTTCCATGTTATAAGATTTATATTTAAAATAATTAACGAAATGAAATGTTTCCATAGAAACTACTTTCCACTTATTGCTTCAGCCTTAACCATAGTACTGTGGTCACTAACATATACCACCACACGTTATCGCACTCGTTTTTCACTGATGATGGCAGTCGACGGCACTGCCGAAAGGTCTGGTTTTGCAGAAAACATTGGACTATGGCCAAACAGCCCGGGAAGGAATTTTAACAACAAACTACTACTTTGTTGCCGATAACATAGTACACATATAAAAATTATCCCCTCCACCTTCAACTATAATTTTCATTTATAGAAAATTACCCCCACCCCGTTCAACTAGCCTCTTCATTTATAGATATTTCATCTACATTTCTACAGTGGATTATTAAGATCTTCGTATCAGGATACTTCATTTATCAAAATGAAGTACTTTACTCTTGTTACAACATAAAATGTTTCAGGTAAACAGCCCTTTCCCTTAACCGATCTTCACCAAAATCAACAGGCCTCGAGTACTCTACAATTTAGGGATGTATGCAAAAACTTATTTGATTATGTTTGAATTTACGGTAGATAACGTTCGTCATAGAAACAATTACTCTTGTTAAAACATTAAAAGTGGCTGGTAAACTACCCCTTTCCCTTAACCGATCTTCACCAAAATCAATAGGCCATGAGTACTCTACAACTCAGGCACATATGTAAAATATCGGTATGGAGAACCATACATGACTTCCATGTTCTAAGATTTATATTTAAATCATTTACGAAATGAAATGTTTCCATAGAAACTACTTCTTTCCACTTACTGTTTCAGCCTTAACCACAGTACTGTGGTCACTAACGTATACCACCAAACGTTATCACACTCGTTTTTCACTGATGATGGCAGTCGACGGCACTGCCGAAACGTCTGGTTTTGCAGAAAACATTGGACTATGGCCAAACAGCCCGGGAAGGAATTTTAACAACAAACTACTACTTTGTTGCCGATAACATAGTACACATATAAAAATTATCCCCTCCCCCTTCAACTATAATTTTCATTTATAGAAAATTACCCCCACCCCGTTCAACTAGCCTCTTCATTTATAGATATTTCATCTAAGTTTCTACAGTGGATTATTAAGATCTTCGTATCAGGATACTTCATTTATCAAAATGAAGTACTTTACTCTTGTTACAACAAAAAATGTTTCAGGTAAACAGCCCTTTCCCTTAACCGATCTTCACCAAAATCAACAGGCCTCGAGTACTCTACAATTTAGGGATGTATGCAAAAACTTATTTGATTATGTTTGAATTTACGGTAGATAACGTTCGTCATAGAAACAATTACTCTTGTTAAAACATTAAAAGTGGCTGGTAAACTACCCCTTTCCCTTAACCGATCTTCACCAAAATCAATAGGCCATGAGTACTCTACAACTCAGGCACATATGTAAAATATCGGTATGGAGAACCATACATGACTTCCATGTTCTAAGATTTATATTTAAATCATTTACGAAATGAAATGTTTCCATAGAAACTACTTCTTTCCACTTACTGTTTCAGCCTTAACCACAGTACTGTGGTCACTAACGTATACCACCAAACGTTATCACACTCGTTTTTCACTGATGATGGCAGTCGACGGCACTGCCGAAAGGTCTGGTTTTGCAGAAAACATTGGACTATGGCCAAACAGCCCGGGAAGGAATTTTAATAACAAACTACTACTTTGTTGCCGATAACATAGTACACATATAAAAATTATCCCCTCCCCCTTCAACTATAATTTTCATTTATAGAAAATTACCCCCACCCCGTTCAACTAGCCTCTTCATTTATAGATATTTCGTCTACGTTTCTACAGTGGATTATTAAGATCTTCGTATCAGGATACTTCATTTATCAAAATTAAGTACTTTACTCTTGTTACAACAAAAAATGTTTCAGGTAAACTGCCCTTTTCCTGTAACCGATCATCACCAAAATCAAAAGGCCTTGAGTCTTCTACAACTCGGGCACATATGTAAAAAATTATTTGATTATGTTTGGATTTACGGTAGTTATCGTTCGTCATGAAAATATTTCTCTTGTTACAACATAAAATGTTGCAGGTAAACTACCCCTTTCCCTTAACCGATCTTCACCAAAATCAACAGGTCTCGAGTACTCTACAATTTAGGGATGTATGCAAAAACTTATTTGATTATGTTTGAATTTACGGTAGATAACGTTCGTCATAGAAACAATTACTCTTGTTAAAACATTAAAAGTGGCTGGTAAACTACCCCTTTCCCTTAACCGATCTTCACCAAAATCAATAGGCCATGAGTACTCTACAACTCAGGCACATATGTAAAATATCGGTATGGAGAACCATACATGACTTCCATGTTCTAAGATTTATATTTAAATCATTTACGAAATGAAATGTTTCCATAGAAACTACTTCTTTCCACTTACTGTTTCAGCCTTAACCACAGTACTGTGGTCACTAACGTATACCACCAAACGTTATCACACTCGTTTTTCACTGATGATGGCAGTCGACGGCACTGCCGAAACGTCTGGTTTTGCAGAAAACATTGGACTATGGCCAAACAGCCCGGGAAGGAATTTTAACAACAAACTACTACTTTGTTGCCGATAACATAGTACACATATAAAAATTATCCCCTCCCCCTTCAACTATAATTTTCATTTATAGAAAATTACCCCCACCCCGTTCAACTAGCCTCTTCATTTATAGATATTTCATCTAAGTTTCTACAGTGGATTATTAAGATCTTCGTATCAGGATACTTCATTTATCAAAATGAAGTACTTTACTCTTGTTACAACAAAAAATGTTTCAGGTAAACAGCCCTTTCCCTTAACCGATCTTCACCAAAATCAACAGGCCTCGAGTACTCTACAATTTAGGGATGTATGCAAAAACTTATTTGATTATGTTTGAATTTACGGTAGATAACGTTCGTCATAGAAACAATTACTCTTGTTAAAACATTAAAAGTGGCTGGTAAACTACCCCTTTCCCTTAACCGATCTTCACCAAAATCAATAGGCCATGAGTACTCTACAACTCAGGCACATATGTAAAATATCGGTATGGAGAACCATACATGACTTCCATGTTCTAAGATTTATATTTAAATCATTTACGAAATGAAATGTTTCCATAGAAACTACTTCTTTCCACTTACTGTTTCAGCCTTAACCACAGTACTGTGGTCACTAACGTATACCACCAAACGTTATCACACTCGTTTTTCACTGATGATGGCAGTCGACGGCACTGCCGAAACGTCTGGTTTTGCAGAAAACATTGGACTATGGCCAAACAGCCCGGGAAGGAATTTTAATAACAAACTACTACTTTGTTGCCGATAACATAGTACACATATAAAAATTATCCCCTCCCCCTTCAACTATAATTTTCATTTATAGAAAATTACCCCCACCCCGTTCAACTAGCCTCTTCATTTATAGATATTTCGTCTACGTTTCTACAGTGGATTATTAAGATCTTCGTATCAGGATACTTCATTTATCAAAATTAAGTACTTTACTCTTGTTACAACAAAAAATGTTTCAGGTAAACTGCCCTTTTCCTGTAACCGATCATCACCAAAATCAAAAGGCCTTGAGTCTTCTACAACTCGGGCACATATGTAAAAAATTATTTGATTATGTGTGGATTTACGGTAGTTATCGTTCGTCATGAAAATATTTCTCTTGTTACAACATAAAATGTTGCAGGTAAACTACCCCTTTCCCTTAACCGATCTTCACCAAAATCAACAAGCCTTGAGTTCTCTACAATTTAGGGATGTATGCAAAAACTTATTTGATTATGTTTGGATTTACGGTAGTTATCGTTCGTCATAGAAAAAATTACCCTTGTTATCACATGAAATGTTGCAGGTAAACTACCCATTTCCCTTAACCGATCTTCAACAAAATCAACAGACCTTGAGATATCTACAATTGAGGAAGGTATGCTCAAATTTATTTGATTCTGTTTAAACGTATGGCAGTTATCGTTCGTCATAGAAACAATTACTCGTTTTAAAACATAAAATGTGGCAAGTAAACTACCCCTTTCCCTTAACCGTTTTTTTTTCATCAAAATCAACAAGCCTTCAGTCTTTTATAATTGAGGAATGTATGCAAAAAAAATATTTGATTCTGTTTGAATGTGCGGCAGTTATCGTTCGTCATAGAAAAAATTACCGTTGTTAAAACATAAAATGTTGCAGGTAAACTACCCCTTTCCCTTAACCGATCTTCACCAGAATCAACGGACATTGAGTTCTCTATAGCTCAGAGAGGTATGCAAAACATTATTTGATTCTGATTGAATTTACGGAAGTTATCATTCATCATAGAGAAAATTACCCATGTTAAAACATAAAACGTTGCAGTTAAACTACCGCTTTCCCTAACCCGATCTTCAACAAAAACAATAGGTCTTGAGTACTCTACAATTCAGGGCTGTATGCAAAACGTTATTTGATTCTGTTTGAATTTACGGCTGTTATCGTTTGCCATAGAAAATACCCTTGTTAAAACAAAAAACTTTGCTGGTAAACTACCCCTTCCCCTCAACCAATCTGTACCAAAAACAGTAGGTCTTGAGAACTCTTCAATTCAGAGTTGCATGCAAAAAAATATTTGATTATATATGAATTTACGGCAGTTATCGTTCGTAATAGAAAAAATTACCCTTGTTATCACATAAAACGTTGCAGGTAAACTACACCTTTCTCTTAACTGATCATCACCAAAATCAATAGGTCTTGAGTACTCTACAATTCAGGGATGCATGCAAAACATTATTTAGTTCTGTTTGAATGTGCGGCAGTTATCGTTCATCATATAAAAATTACTCTTGTTAAAACATTAACAGTGGCAGGTAAACTACCCCTTTCCCTTAACCAATCTTCACCAAAATAAATAGGCCTTGAGTCCTCTACAACTCAGGCACATACGTAAATAATTGTTTGATTCTGTTTGAATTTACGCCAGTTATCGTTGTTCATGGAAAACGTTCTCTTGTTACAATATAAAATGTTGCAGGTAAACTACCCCTTTCCCTTAACCGATCTTCAACAAAACCAATAGTTTTTGAGAACTCTAGTTGATACTAGTTGGTACCGGATTCCCGCGCCAACCCCCTTCCACCTCCACCCCTCCACACAACCTACCAACTAGAAAAAAAAGTTACAAGTTCCGGACATTCTGTATCATACCTCGCTGAGAAAGGCGAACATCACACTGAAACGTCGTACAAGGAAAATAAACAAAGTAAGTTTCACATGTGAAAGTGTAGTAATTAATATACATACACATGTGATCACAACTTGACCAATCACAATTTGTGATTCAATCACATCAAAAAAGCTTAACCTTTATATACTGGCCAAATCTCTTAGTGGCTTAGTTCATTTGGTAGTTTATTCAGTGTCCACTCTGTATTGTTTGTTGTGCTCTGGTACATAATACAGACATGACTGGTTCTCTGGAAGATATTTCTGCCTCAAGATCCTTAATAAATCTCATTACCTCTTCAAATCACATCATTACATATTTTCATTTAAACATGTTTCATGTAGTGTGCGTTATGTTGTTTCATGATGCTGCTATTAGCGTTACCAAAATCAGTAAAAGGTTCTTCTCAAGCTAACCACTGATGAATTTTATCATCAGAATCCCTCAGTAATTGATACAAAAAAAAAGATAACTCTCCTTACACTTAAACACTAAGACAGATATCCATCTAACAAACAAATAAACCCCCACCTTCTAAAATATCCTTTACATATTCTTACAACTTAAATCCACAGTGATTTGACCCATGATATCCACCATATGCTACTCATTAATCCACTGCAGAATTACCAGAGAACAGAGAATTGCGAGGACTTGCTGTTTAACACATTACTACCAAGCTGCCACAGTACTTCACGAACCTGGTGGCAGAATATGCCTTTAATTGGGGGGGGGGGATTTTTATTTGTATTTGTATTTTTATTAATTGTAGTGATATTTCACTACAAGCATTCATAATTCACTACCAGACGTAACAGAAATCTGATAAACACCAGAAATGTAATATTAGCAGTAAAAAATAAAACAACATGAACCTTTCATCATCAAGAATAGTCAGATTACTTCTTGAGGGAATCAGCAACTTTAGTTTTAGACTCAGGAAATCTTGAACCCAAAACACCTATCCCTTCTTACATTCCTAACAAGCAGTCAACAATTACAATACAAACAAGGGAAAAGCCAAAAGGTGAGGAAAAAGAGTTAATAAATATGAGTCACAGAATTGAGAAAGAAGACCTAGAAGAGAGCTGAAAGGTAAACTAATTGCATGAGTTTCTTGTTTACAATGAGGACAGCAACAAACTGTGTAAGTTGGGTCACTCTTTTTGTAGAATAAGTACTATAAGACGTATTCAAATAATATATGTTAAGTGTAGCAAAATGACAGTTGAAATTATGCTGAGTTGTAAAATAATTTTCAAAATTTGTGTTATTTTATATATTATACTGTTCTATTTCTCTTCTTAACTAAAAAAGATATTATTATAATTTACAGTTAAAGTTAGTCAATTAAATAATAATAATAATAATACTCTGGAATGCCAAGTATGATTTTATTTTTGAATCCTCAATATTGATTACATCCTCTGGCAATTGTGTTATGGACAAGACATATAGTGAAACTTTATGATTTAATAAAACTTACCAAGTTTATAAAAATTTACTCTTTTTCTTACCTTCGGGTTCCGTCCAGGATTCTACATACGAAACAGTTGCAGAGGGATTACTTGGGTTGGAGTTGCAACATCATTAAGCTAACACATGTTATGCTAGGAATTACTATTATTTATTTTTCTTTAGTTAACTTCTCTATCTACTCCCTGTTGAACAATGGTTTACAAAAAAATCTCTTAATTACTTAATACAGGAAAGTGATATTAAAACTTTACTACAGTTATTTTTGCGTACATCAAGATTATTCAAAAATTTTACAATTAATTGATTGACACAAACTATCTCTCAGTAATTACTGTTATGAAACCAGTACTTTACTTGGTACATACCTACCCAATCTTACACACTCTCTCTCTCTCGCTCTTCTATTTCATTTAGTTAATTTTGTTAGTATTCTACCCGTTATATCTGTAAAATTTAAGAGTTTTGGCCAATTAATTATTGCTGGTACTTAACCGTTCCGTGTGTCTCTCTGGGAGTTGTACAATCACTCTCTGTTCAACCTTACGTTTCACTCCGCGTTTAGTTGTTTTTTTGGTACACTAGTTAATTTATGTCATTGTTGTGACCGTCCATCACCGCTGTTTAAATTATACTGATACTAGTTATTTAGTCGGCCGAGTGTATAATTGCTCGAGCACTTGTTTATTTTTAAGACCGCACGGTCGAAAGATACGAGTTGACTGCGGTATATTGTTCGTACACTGATTATTAGAACCGCGCGCTCCTTTACTGCTCCGCCCGCGCGGCTCTGCTGTCTACTTGGCTAGTTAAACGATGACTGACTACTGTGACCACCTGATGAAAAACTGGCTTGGAGCGATTACGTGTTCCTCTGTAATTCACAGAGAGACTGAGTTGCCAGCGACTACGTAATATGTCTAGCCGGGCTGTCTAGACATAACTTTCAATAACATTGTGCAGCTTTGTGAAAGCAGGGGTTCCCAAAAGGTTGTACCTTGTATGAATTGGCAATTTTATTAATATTCTCTGCCTCCCAATTCTGTACCGTTACAATAACCCCCCCCCCAATGAGAGGTTTTATGCCGAAGCATAAAAACTCTCATTGCCTAAAACCTAAGAGGATCAGTGAGGATATAGCGCCACAACCCCCCTTAACTCTTTACTAGAATCATGGGTACTTACCCCCCTAGTCCGGTGGCTGTGGCTGCACCTATCCGACTTTACTGGACTTCTTGCTTGAGATCCCAACACCATAATGTCAGGCACGTCACCACAGTATTACCTGACGACACTGGAATATTTCAATCAAAATATCGATAAACGGCCTTTCATTATTCCATATCCCCAACTGATTCGTTTCCCCTTAGTCATACTCGTATGCAGTGGCGCACCCAGGATTGTTTTTGGGGGGGGGTTTGAAAATTTAGAAACAAGGTGCACAATTTTGGTTTTTCTCATTCTTTTCTTTACAAGGAGGGCTTTTTCCTGGAGAAACGACAATACGCAACTTATAAGGAGCCAATGTCGCAAGAACAGGTAAATTAACTTTACTTCATAGAATTTCACTCGTGTACGTTCCACCTATAATGCTACAAAGGCATACTATAGGCATAATTGTAAGAATCACACACACAATGATTGTAAGAATTATGAGTTAAAAATCATGTTAAGCACAGGGTTATTAATTTGCATATGCTTATTGAATAATTTAAATTACTTAATCAGTAGACGCTCACTTTATTGAAATAATAATACAATAATATAGTTAAAATAATCAGACAAAACAGTTGCGCACTTTGTAGTGGGGATAAGGCGGGAAGAATGTTATACATGTGAGTAGAAAAAGGCCTTTTGAAAATATTAGCCATCTCCCTGAATGACGAATCTACGTACGGAGATTTTGATTTCGATTTCTATTTTGACACTACTTAACAGTACATATGGACGTTTTGTAAGACGAAACAAGCAATAGATACAACAGAGGTACCATACAAAGATTGCACCGAGTTAGAAAATGTTTAACATTTAATAGGCCTACTGCAATTATTTTGTAAACAGTGATGTGGCATGTTATGTCTATTGCAGTCATTCTCCAGATCTTCTAGTCGAGCATAGACATTAACAAACATTGTATATTTTGAAGTACCCTACATAATAGTTTGTGTACATGTTACGATTCAGGAAAAAACGTAGTAATATCCGTAAAAATAAGTCTGACGAAGTGACGAAAACTAGTTCAAGCTACAAGGTGAAAGTTTAACATTTTTACCAATAAAAAAATATCGGTATGGAGAACCATACATGACTTCCATGTTCTAAGATTTATATTTAAAATCATATTCGAAATGAAATATTTCCATAGAAACTACGTCTTTCTACTTATTGCTTCAGCATTAACCACAGTACTGTGGTCACTAACGTATACCACCTCACGTTTTCGCACTCGATTTTCACTGATGATAGCAGTCGATGGCACTGCAGAAAAGTCTGGTTTTACAGAAAACATTGGACTACGGCTAAACAGCCCGGGAAGCAATTTTAACAAAAAACTACTTCTTTGTTGCCGATAACGTAGTACCCTACGATAAAAAAAATCTCCCCTCCACCTTCAACTTAATTTTTAATAATAGAAAATTACCCCCACCCCGTTCACCTAACCTCTTCATTTATAGATATTACATCTACATTTCTACAGTGGATTATTATGAGCTTCTTATCAGGATACTTTATTTATAAAAATTAAGTACTTTACTCTAGTTAAATCATAAAATGTTTCAGGTGAACTACCCCTTTCTCTTGACTGAACTTCTCCAAAATCAATAGACCTTCAGTTATCTACAATTCAGGGATGCATGCAAAAAAATATTTGATTCTGTTTGAATGTGCGGCAGTTATCGTTTGTCATGGAAACATTTCTCTTGTTACAACTTAAAATGTTGCCGGTAAACTACCCCTTTCCCTTAACCGATCTTCACCAAAATCAACAGGCCTTGAGTTCTCTAAAACTCAGGAAAGTGTGCAAAAAATTATTTGATTCTCTTTGAATTTTCGGCAGTTATCGTTCGTCATAAAAAAATTACCCTTTTTAAAACATAAAATGTTGCTGATAAACTACCCCTTTCCCTTAACCGATCTTCAACAAAATCAACAGACCTTGAGTCCTCTTTAGTTCAAAAAGGTATGCAAAAACGTAGTTGATTCTATTTGAATTTATGGCAGTTATCGTTCGTCATATAAAAAATTACACTTGTTAAAACATAAAATGTTGCAGGTAAAATACCCCTTTCCCTTAACCGATCTTCACCAACACCAATAAGTATTGAGAACTCTACAATTCAGGGCTGTATGCAAAAGAGTAGTTGATTCTGTTTGAATTTGCGGCTGTTATCGTTTGCCATAGAAAAATATCGGTATGGAGAACCATACATGACTTCCATGTTCTAAGATTTATATTTAAAATTATATTCGAAATGTAATATTTCCATAGAAACTACGTCTTTCTACTTATTGCTTCAGCATTAAGCACAGTACTGTGGTCACAAACGTATACCACCTCACGTTTTCGCACTCGATTTTCACCGATGATGGCAGTCGATGGCACTGCCGAAAAGTCTGGTTTTGTAGAAAACATTGGACTACGGCTAAAGAGCCCGGGAAGCAATTTTAACAAAAAACTACTTCTTTGTTGCCGATAACGTAGTACACATATAAAAAATTTTGCCCTCCACCTTCAACTATAATTTTTAATAATAGAAAATTACCCCCACCCCGTTCACCTAACCTCTTCATTTATAGATATTTCATCTACGTTTCTACAGTGGATTACTATGAGCTTCTTATCAGGATACTTTATTTATAAAAATTAAGTACTTTACTCTTGTTAAATCATAAAATGTTTCAGGTAAACTACCCCTTTCTCTTAACCAATCTTCTCCAAAATCAATAGACCTTCCGCCCTCTACAATTCAGGGAAGCATGCAAAAAATATTTGAATCTGTTTGAATGTGCGGCAGTTATCGTTCGTCATGGAAACATTTCTCTTGTTACAACATAAAATGTAGCAGGTAAACTACCCCTTTCCGTTAACCGATCTTCACCAAAATCAATAGACCTTGAGCTCTCTGCAACTCAGGAAAGGGTGCAACAAATTATTTGATTCTCATTGAATTTTCGGCAGTTATCGTTTGTCATAAAAAAAATTACCCTTTTTAAAACATAAAACGTTGCTGATAAACTACCCCTTCCCTTAACCGATCTTCAACAAAATCAACAGACCTTGAGTTCTCTTTAGTTCAAAAAGGTATGCAAAAACCTAGTTGAGTCTGTTTGAATTTACGGCAGTTATCGTTCGTCATATAAAAAATTACCCTTGTTAAAACATAAAAGTTGCTGGTAAACTACCCCTTTCCCTTAACCGATCTTCACCAACACCAATAGGTATTGATAACTCTACAATACAGGGCTGTATGCAAAACATCATTTGATTCTGTTTGAATTTGCGGCTGTTATCGTTTACTATAGAAAAAAATTACCCTTGATAAAAAAACGTTGCAGGTAAACTACCCCTTTCCCTTAACCGATCTTCACCAAAAACGATAGGTCTTGATTAATCTACAATTCAGGCCTGTATGCAACCAATTATTTGATTCTGTTTGAATTTACGACTGTTATCGTTCGCCATAGAAAACACCCTTGATAAAACAAAAACGTTGCTGGTAAACTACCCTATTCCATTAACCAATCTTCACCAAAAACAGTAGGTCTTGAGAACCCTACAATTCAGGGGTGTATACAAAACAGTTGATTCTCTTTGAATTTACGGCAGTTATCGTTCGTCATAGAAAAAATACCCTTGTTAAAACATAAAATGTTGCAGGTAAACTACCCCTTTCCCTTAACCGATCTTCAACAAAATCAACAGACCTTGAGTTCTGTATAATTCAAAAAGGTATGCAGAAGGGTAGTTGATTCTGTTTTAATATATGGCAGTTATCGTTCGTCAAAAAAAAAATTACCCTTGATAAAACATAAAATGTTGCTGGTAAACAACCCTATTCCCTTAACCGATCTTCACCAAAACCAATAGGTCTTGAGAACTCTACATTTCAGGGCTGTATGCAAAACATCATTTGATTCTGTTTGAATTTGTGGCTGTTATCATTTACCATAGAAAATTACCCTTGATAAAAAACAGTTGCAGGTAAACTACCCCTTTACCTTAACCGATCTTCACCAAAAACGATAGGTCTTGAGTACTCTACAAATCAGGGCTGGGCTACATGCAAAAAATTATTTCATTCTGTTTGAATTTGCGACTCTTATCATTTGCCATACAAAATACCCTTGATAAAACAAAAAACGTGGCTGGTAAACTACCGCTTTCCCTTAAACGATCTTCACCAAAAACAATAGGTTTAGTACTCAAGAAATCAGGACTGTATGCAAAAACGTATTTGATTCTGTTTGAATTTGCCGCTCTTATCGTTTGCCACAGAAAATAGCCTTTTAAAACATAAAACGTTGCTGGTAAACTACCCCTTTCCCTAAACCGATCTTCACCAAAAACAAAAGGTCTTCAGAACTCTACAATTCAGGGCAGTATCCAAACATTATTTGATTATGTTTGAATTTGCGGCTGTTATCGTTTGCCAAAAAAAATACCCTTGTTAAAACATAAAATGTTGCAGGTAAACTACCCCTTCCCCTTAACCGATCTTTACCAAAATCAACAGATCTTGAGAACTCTACAATTCAGAGCTGTATGCAAAACATTATTTGATTCTGTTTGAATTTGCGGCTGTTATCGTTTGCCAAAAAAAAAAAATTACCCTTGATAAAAAAAACTGTTGCAGGTAAACTACCCCCTTCCCTCAACCGATCTTCACCACAAACAATAGGTCGCGAGTACTCTACAAATCAGGGCTGTATGCAAAAAATTATTTGATTCTGTTTGAATTTGCGGCTGTTATCGTTTGCCATAGAAAAAAATCTACAGACACACACAGACACTTTTCGAAAAACTCCTTTTTTTCATGTTTTGAGTGTAGTACAATCAGAATCTGCAATAATCTCGAACACGATTTTTTTTGCCATCACCATACTTCCATTTCCTTAAGGAACATGGAAGTAAAAATCGGTATGGAGAACCATACATGACTTCCATGTTCTAAGATTTATATTTAAAATAATATTCGAAATGAAATATTACCATAGAAACTACTTCTTTCTACTTATTGCTTCAGCCTTAACCACGGTACTGTGGTCACGAACGTATACCACCTGACGTTTCGGCACTCGATTTTCACTGATGATGGCAGTCGATGGACTGCCGAAAAGTCTGGTTTTGCAGAAAACATTGGACTACGGCTAAACAGCCCGGGAAGGAATTTTAACAAAAAACTACTTCTTTGTTGCCGATAACGAAGTACACATATAAAGTAGTACACATATACAAAATTCTCCCCTCCACCATCAACTATAATTTTTAATAATAGAAAATTACCCCCACCCCGTTCACCAAACCTCTTCATTTATAGATATTTTATCTACCTTTCTACAGTGGATTACTATGAGCTTCTTATCAGGCTACTTTGTTTATAAAAATTAAGTACTTTACTCTTGTTAAATCATAAAATGTTTCAGGTAAACTACCCGTTTCTCTTAACAGATCTTCTCCAACATCAATAGACCTTCCGTCCTCTACAATTCAGGGATGCATGCAAAAAAATATTTGATTCTGTTTGACTGTGCGGCAGTTATCGTTCGTCATGGAAACATTTCTCTTCTTACAACATAAAATGTTGCAGGTAAACTACCCCAGTCCCTTCACCGATCTTCACCAAAATCAACAGACCTTGAGATCTCTGCAACTCAGGACAGGGTGCAAAACATTATTTGATTCTCTTTGAATTTTCGGCAGTTATCGTTCGTCATAAAAAAAATTACCCTTTTTAAAACATAAAACGTTGCTGATAAACTACCCCTTCTCTTAACCGATCTTCAACAAAATCAACAGACCTTGAGTCCTCTTTAGTTCAAAAAAGGTATGCAAAAACCTAGTTGATTCTGTTTGAATTTACGGCAGTTATCGTTCGTCATATAAAAAATTACCCTTGTTAAAACATAAAATGTTGCTGGTAAACTACCCCTTTCCCTTAACCGATCTTCACCAACACCAATAGGTATTGAGAACTCTACAATACAGGGCTGTATGCAAAACATCATTTGATTCTGTTTGAATTTGCGGCTGTTATAGTTTACCATAGAAAAAAATTACCCTTGATAAAAAACCGTTGCTGGTAAATTACCCCTTTCCCTTAACCGATCTTCACCAAAAACGACAGGTCTTGAGTACTCTACAAGTCAGGCCTGTATGCAAACAATTATTTGATTCTGTTTGAAATTGCGGCTCTTATCGTTTGCCATAGAAAACACCCTTGATAAAATATAAAACGTTGCTGGTAAACTATCCTATTCCATTAACCGATCTTCACCAAAAACAATAGGTCTTGAGAACTCTACAATTCAGGGCTGTATGCAAAACATTATTTGATTCTCTTTGAATTTACGGCAGTTATCTTTCGTCATAGAAAAAATACCCTTGTTAAAACATAAAACGTGGCAGGTAAACTACCCCTTTTCCTTAACCGATCTTCACCAACACCAATAGGTATTGAAAACTCTACAATATAGGGCTGTATGCAAAACATCATTTGATTCTGTTTGAATTTGTGGCTGTTATCGTTTACCAAAAAAAAAAAATTACCCTCGATAAAAAACCGTTGCTGGTAAACTACCCCTTTCCCTTAACCGATCTTCACCAAAAACGACAAGTATTGAGACCTCTACAATTTAGGACTGTATGCAAAACATCATTTGATTCTGTTTGAATTTGCGGCTGTTATCGTTTACCATAGAAAAAAATTACCCTTGATAAAAAACCATTGCTGGTAAACTACCCCTTTCCCTGAACCGATCTTCACCAAAAACGAAAGGTCTTGAGAACTCTGCAATTCAGCGCTGCATACAAAATATTATATGATTTTGTTTGAATTTTCGGCTGTTATCGTTTGCCATACAAAATACCCTTGATAAAACTAAGAACGTGGCCGGTAAACTACCCCTTTCCCTTAACCGATCTTCACCAAAAACAATAGGTCTTTAGTACTCAAGAAATCAGGGCTCTATGCAAAAACTTATTTGATTATGATTGAATTTGCGGCTGTTATCGTTTGCCATAGAAAATACCCTTTTAAAACATAAAATGTAGCAGGTAAACTACCCCTTCCCCTTAACCGATCTTCACCAACACCAATAGGTATTGAGAACTCTACAATTCAGGGCTGTATGCAAAACATTATTTGATTCTGTTTGAATTTGCGGCTGTTATCGTTTGCCAAACAAACAAAATTACCCTTGATAAAAAAAAACCGTTGCCGGTAAACTACCCCTTTCCCTCAACCGATCTTCACCAAAAACAATAGGTCGTTAGTACTCAAGAAATCAGGGCTGTATGCAAAAATGTATTTGATTCTGTTTGAATTTGCGGCTCTTATCGTTTGCCATAGAAAATACCCTTTTAAAACATAAAACGTAGCAGGTAAACTACCCCTTCCCCTTAACCGATCTTCACCAACACCAATAGGTATTGAGAACTCTACAATTCAGGGCTGTATGCAAAACATCATTTGATTCTGTTTGTATGTGCGGCAGTTATCGTTTGTCATGGAAACATTTCTCTTGTTACAACTTAAAATGTTGCCGGTAAACTACCCCTTTCCCTTAACCGATCTTCACCAAAATCAACAGGCCTTGAGTTCTCTAAAACTCAGGAAAGTGTGCAAAAAATTATTTGATTCTCTTTGAATTTTCGGCAGTTATCGTTCGTCATAAAAAAATTACCCTTTTTAAAACATAAAATGTTGCTGATAAACTACCCCTTTCCCTTAACCGATCTTCAACAAAATCAACAGACCTTGAGTCCTCTTTAGTTCAAAAAGGTATGCAAAAACGTAGTTGATTCTATTTGAATTTATGGCAGTTATCGTTCGTCATATAAAAAATTACACTTGTTAAAACATAAAATGTTGCAGGTAAAATACCCCTTTCCCTTAACCGATCTTCACCAACACCAATAAGTATTGAGAACTCTACAATTCAGGGCTGTATGCAAAAGAGTAGTTGATTCTGTTTGAATTTGCGGCTGTTATCGTTTGCCATAGAAAAATATCGGTATGGAGAACCATACATGACTTCCATGTTCTAAGATTTATATTTAAAATTATATTCGAAATGTAATATTTCCATAGAAACTACGTCTTTCTACTTATTGCTTCAGCATTAAGCACAGTACTGTGGTCACAAACGTATACCACCTCACGTTTTCGCACTCGATTTTCACCGATGATGGCAGTCGATGGCACTGCCGAAAAGTCTGGTTTTGTAGAAAACATTGGACTACGGCTAAAGAGCCCGGGAAGCAATTTTAACAAAAAACTACTTCTTTGTTGCCGATAACGTAGTACACATATAAAAAATTTTGCCCTCCACCTTCAACTATAATTTTTAATAATAGAAAATTACCCCCACCCCGTTCACCTAACCTCTTCATTTATAGATATTTCATCTACGTTTCTACAGTGGATTACTATGAGCTTCTTATCAGGATACTTTATTTATAAAAATTAAGTACTTTACTCTTGTTAAATCATAAAATGTTTCAGGTAAACTACCCCTTTCTCTTAACCAATCTTCTCCAAAATCAATAGACCTTCCGCCCTCTACAATTCAGGGAAGCATGCAAAAAATATTTGAATCTGTTTGAATGTGCGGCAGTTATCGTTCGTCATGGAAACATTTCTCTTGTTACAACATAAAATGTAGCAGGTAAACTACCCCTTTCCGTTAACCGATCTTCACCAAAATCAATAGACCTTGAGCTCTCTGCAACTCAGGAAAGGGTGCAACAAATTATTTGATTCTCATTGAATTTTCGGCAGTTATCGTTTGTCATAAAAAAAATTACCCTTTTTAAAACATAAAACGTTGCTGATAAACTACCCCTTCCCTTAACCGATCTTCAACAAAATCAACAGACCTTGAGTTCTCTTTAGTTCAAAAAGGTATGCAAAAACCTAGTTGAGTCTGTTTGAATTTACGGCAGTTATCGTTCGTCATATAAAAAATTACCCTTGTTAAAACATAAAAGTTGCTGGTAAACTACCCCTTTCCCTTAACCGATCTTCACCAACACCAATAGGTATTGATAACTCTACAATACAGGGCTGTATGCAAAACATCATTTGATTCTGTTTGAATTTGCGGCTGTTATCGTTTACTATAGAAAAAAATTACCCTTGATAAAAAAACGTTGCAGGTAAACTACCCCTTTCCCTTAACCGATCTTCACCAAAAACGATAGGTCTTGATTAATCTACAATTCAGGCCTGTATGCAACCAATTATTTGATTCTGTTTGAATTTACGACTGTTATCGTTCGCCATAGAAAACACCCTTGATAAAACAAAAACGTTGCTGGTAAACTACCCTATTCCATTAACCAATCTTCACCAAAAACAGTAGGTCTTGAGAACCCTACAATTCAGGGGTGTATACAAAACAGTTGATTCTCTTTGAATTTACGGCAGTTATCGTTCGTCATAGAAAAAATACCCTTGTTAAAACATAAAACGTTGCAGGTAAACTACCCCTTTCCCTTAACCGATCTTCAACAAAATCAACAGACCTTGAGTTCTGTATAATTCAAAAAGGTATGCAGAAGGGTAGTTGATTCTGTTTTAATATATGGCAGTTATCGTTCGTCAAAAAAAAAATTACCCTTGATAAAACATAAAATGTTGCTGGTAAACAACCCTATTCCCTTAACCGATCTTCACCAAAACCAATAGGTCTTGAGAACTCTACATTTCAGGGCTGTATGCAAAACATCATTTGATTCTGTTTGAATTTGTGGCTGTTATCATTTACCATAGAAAATTACCCTTGATAAAAAACAGTTGCAGGTAAACTACCCCTTTACCTTAACCGATCTTCACCAAAAACGATAGGTCTTGAGTACTCTACAAATCAGGGCTGGGCTACATGCAAAAAATTATTTCATTCTGTTTGAATTTGCGACTCTTATCATTTGCCATACAAAATACCCTTGATAAAACAAAAAACGTGGCTGGTAAACTACCGCTTTCCCTTAAACGATCTTCACCAAAAACAATAGGTTTAGTACTCAAGAAATCAGGACTGTATGCAAAAACGTATTTGATTCTGTTTGAATTTGCCGCTCTTATCGTTTGCCACAGAAAATAGCCTTTTAAAACATAAAACGTTGCTGGTAAACTACCCCTTTCCCTAAACCGATCTTCACCAAAAACAAAAGGTCTTCAGAACTCTACAATTCAGGGCAGTATCCAAACATTATTTGATTATGTTTGAATTTGCGGCTGTTATCGTTTGCCAAAAAAAATACCCTTGTTAAAACATAAAATGTTGCAGGTAAACTACCCCTTCCCCTTAACCGATCTTTACCAAAATCAACAGATCTTGAGAACTCTACAATTCAGAGCTGTATGCAAAACATTATTTGATTCTGTTTGAATTTGCGGCTGTTATCGTTTGCCAAAAAAAAAAAATTACCCTTGATAAAAAAAACTGTTGCAGGTAAACTACCCCCTTCCCTCAACCGATCTTCACCACAAACAATAGGTCGCGAGTACTCTACAAATCAGGGCTGTATGCAAAAAATTATTTGATTCTGTTTGAATTTGCGGCTGTTATCGTTTGCCATAGAAAAAAATCTACAGACACACACAGACACTTTTCGAAAAACTCCTTTTTTTCATGTTTTGAGTGTAGTACAATCAGAATCTGCAATAATCTCGAACACGATTTTTTTTGCCATCACCATACTTCCATTTCCTTAAGGAACATGGAAGTAAAAATCGGTATGGAGAACCATACATGACTTCCATGTTCTAAGATTTATATTTAAAATAATATTCGAAATGAAATATTACCATAGAAACTACTTCTTTCTACTTATTGCTTCAGCCTTAACCACGGTACTGTGGTCACGAACGTATACCACCTGACGTTTCGGCACTCGATTTTCACTGATGATGGCAGTCGATGGACTGCCGAAAAGTCTGGTTTTGCAGAAAACATTGGACTACGGCTAAACAGCCCGGGAAGGAATTTTAACAAAAAACTACTTCTTTGTTGCCGATAACGAAGTACACATATAAAGTAGTACACATATACAAAATTCTCCCCTCCACCATCAACTATAATTTTTAATAATAGAAAATTACCCCCACCCCGTTCACCAAACCTCTTCATTTATAGATATTTTATCTACCTTTCTACAGTGGATTACTATGAGCTTCTTATCAGGCTACTTTGTTTATAAAAATTAAGTACTTTACTCTTGTTAAATCATAAAATGTTTCAGGTAAACTACCCGTTTCTCTTAACAGATCTTCTCCAACATCAATAGACCTTCCGTCCTCTACCATTCAGGGATGCATGCAAAAAAATATTTGATTCTGTTTGACTGTGCGGCAGTTATCGTTCGTCATGGAAACATTTCTCTTCTTACAACATAAAATGTTGCAGGTAAACTACCCCAGTCCCTTCACCGATCTTCACCAAAATCAACAGACCTTGAGATCTCTGCAACTCAGGACAGGGTGCAAAACATTATTTGATTCTCTTTGAATTTTCGGCAGTTATCGTTCGTCATAAAAAAAATTACCCTTTTTAAAACATAAAACGTTGCTGATAAACTACCCCTTCTCTTAACCGATCTTCAACAAAATCAACAGACCTTGAGTCCTCTTTAGTTCAAAAAAGGTATGCAAAAACCTAGTTGATTCTGTTTGAATTTACGGCAGTTATCGTTCGTCATATAAAAAATTACCCTTGTTAAAACATAAAATGTTGCTGGTAAACTACCCCTTTCCCTTAACCGATCTTCACCAACACCAATAGGTATTGAGAACTCTACAATACAGGGCTGTATGCAAAACATCATTTGATTCTGTTTGAATTTGCGGCTGTTATAGTTTACCATAGAAAAAAATTACCCTTGATAAAAAACCGTTGCTGGTAAATTACCCCTTTCCCTTAACCGATCTTCACCAAAAACGACAGGTCTTGAGTACTCTACAAGTCAGGCCTGTATGCAAACAATTATTTGATTCTGTTTGAAATTGCGGCTCTTATCGTTTGCCATAGAAAACACCCTTGATAAAATATAAAACGTTGCTGGTAAACTATCCTATTCCATTAACCGATCTTCACCAAAAACAATAGGTCTTGAGAACTCTACAATTCAGGGCTGTATGCAAAACATTATTTGATTCTCTTTGAATTTACGGCAGTTATCTTTCGTCATAGAAAAAATACCCTTGTTAAAACATAAAACGTGGCAGGTAAACTACCCCTTTTCCTTAACCGATCTTCACCAACACCAATAGGTATTGAAAACTCTACAATATAGGGCTGTATGCAAAACATCATTTGATTCTGTTTGAATTTGTGGCTGTTATCGTTTACCAAAAAAAAAAAATTACCCTCGATAAAAAACCGTTGCTGGTAAACTACCCCTTTCCCTTAACCGATCTTCACCAAAAACGACAAGTATTGAGACCTCTACAATTTAGGACTGTATGCAAAACATCATTTGATTCTGTTTGAATTTGCGGCTGTTATCGTTTACCATAGAAAAAAATTACCCTTGATAAAAAACCATTGCTGGTAAACTACCCCTTTCCCTGAACCGATCTTCACCAAAAACGAAAGGTCTTGAGAACTCTGCAATTCAGCGCTGCATACAAAATATTATATGATTTTGTTTGAATTTTCGGCTGTTATCGTTTGCCATACAAAATACCCTTGATAAAACTAAAAACGTGGCCGGTAAACTACCCCTTTCCCTTAACCGATCTTCACCAAAAACAATAGGTCTTTAGTACTCAAGAAATCAGGGCTCTATGCAAAAACTTATTTGATTATGATTGAATTTGCGGCTGTTATCGTTTGCCATAGAAAATACCCTTTTAAAACATAAAATGTAGCAGGTAAACTACCCCTTCCCCTTAACCGATCTTCACCAACACCAATAGGTATTGAGAACTCTACAATTCAGGGCTGTATGCAAAACATTATTTGATTCTGTTTGAATTTGCGGCTGTTATCGTTTGCCAAACAAACAAAATTACCCTTGATAAAAAAAAACCGTTGCCGGTAAACTACCCCTTTCCCTCAACCGATCTTCACCAAAAACAATAGGTCGTTAGTACTCAAGAAATCAGGGCTGTATGCAAAAATGTATTTGATTCTGTTTGAATTTGCGGCTCTTATCGTTTGCCATAGAAAATACCCTTTTAAAACATAAAACGTAGCAGGTAAACTACCCCTTCCCCTTAACCGATCTTCACCAACACCAATAGGTATTGAGAACTCTACAATTCAGGGCTGTATGCAAAACATCATTTGATTCTGTTTGAATTTGCGGCTGTTATCGTTTACCATAGAAAAAAATTACCCTTGATAAAAAACCATTGCTGGTAAACTACCCCTTTCCCTGAACCGATCTTCACCAAAAACGAAAGGTCTTGAGAACTCTGCAATTCAGCGCTGCATACAAAATATTATATGATTTTGTTTGAATTTTCGGCTGTTATCGTTTGCCATACAAAATACCCTTGATAAAACTAAAAACGTGGCCGGTAAACTACCCCTTTCCCTTAACCGATCTTCACCAAAAACAATAGGTCTTTAGTACTCAAGAAATCAGGGCTGTATGCAAAAACTTATTTGATTATGATTGAATTTGCGGCTGTTATCGTTTGCCATAGAAAATACCCTTGTTAAAACATAAAAAGTTGCTGGTAAACTAACCCTTTCCCTTAACCGATCTTTACCAAAAACAACAGATCTTGAGAACTCTACAATTCAGGGCTGTATGCAAAACATTATTTGATTCTGTTTGAATTTGCGGCTGTTATCGTTTGCCAAACAAACAAAATTACCCTTGATAAAAAAAAACCGTTGCCGGTAAACTACCCCTTTCCCTCAACCGATCTTCACCAAAAACAATAGGTCGCGAGTACTCTGCAAATCAGAGCTGTATGCAAAAAATTATTTGATTCTGTTTGAATTTGCGGCTGTTATCGTTTGCCATAGAAAAAAAATCTACACACAGACACACACACAGACACTTTTCGAAAAATGACTTTTTCGTGTTTTGAGTGTAGTACAATCATATTCTGCAATAATCTCGAACACGATTTTTTTTGCCATCACCATACTTCCATTTCCTTAAGGAACATGGAAGTAAAAATACCCCCGATTAAAAATACGTTGCAGGTAAACTACCCCTTCCCCTTAACCGATCTTCACCAAAACCAATAGGTCTTGAGAACTCTATAATTCAGGGCTGCATGCAAAAGAGTAGTTGATTCTGTTTGAATTTGCGGCTGTTATCGTTTGCCATAGAAAAAAATTACACTTGTTTAAAAAAAACCGTTGCAGGTAAACTACCCCTTTCCCTTAACCGATCTTCACCAAAATCAATGTCTTGAGTACTCTACAAATCAGGGCTACATGCAAAAAAGTATTTTATTCTGTTTGAATTTGCTACTCTTATCGTTTGCAATAAAAAATACCCTTTTAAAACATAAAACGTAGCAGGTAATAACCCTTCCCCTTAACCGATCTTCACCAAAATCAATAGGTCTTGAGAACTCTACAATCTAGGGCTGTATGCAAATAATCATTTGATTCTGTTTGAATTTGCGGCTCTTATCGTTTGCCATATAAAATACCCTTGTTAAAACATAAAATGTTGCAGGTAAACTACCGCTTTCCCTTACCCGATCTTCACCAAAAACAATAGGTCTTGAGAACTCTACAATTCAGGGCTGTATGCAAAAGAGTAGTTAATTCTGTTTGAATTTGTGGCTGTTATCGTTTGCCATAGAAAACAATTACCCTTGATTAAAAAAAAACGTTGCAGGTAAACTACCCCTTTCCCTCAACCGATCTTCACCAAAAACAATAGGTCATGAGTACTCTACAAATCAGGGCTGTATGCAAAAAATGATTTGATTCAGTTTGAATTTGCGGCTGTTATCGTTCGTCATAGACAAAATTAACCTTGTTATCACATAAAATGTTGCAGGTAAACTACCCCTTCCTCATAAAAAAAAAGTCTACAGACAGACACACACAGACACTTTTCGAAAAATTACTTTTTTTCATGTTTTGAGTGTAGTACAATTAGAATCTGCAATAATCTCGAACACGATTTTTTTTGCCATCACCATACTTCCATTTCCTTAAGGAACATGGAAGTAATAGTGTTCCGAGTCAGTAGTTATAATATGATATTAATAATTAGTTAATCAACGGACACGTCATGGACAACCAAATCCAGGAATACAGTCAACATTACCCTGGCAACTTAATTTGTTTGAGTAAGTAACATCAATGACAGGCTCGAATGTGAAATGACTGTGTGTGTTTTAAATATCGGTATGGAGAACCATACATGACTTCCATGTTCTAAGATTTATATTTAAAATCATTTACGAAATGAAATATTTCCATAGAAACTACTACTTTCCACTTATTGCTTCAGCCTTAACCACAGTATTGTGGTCACTAACGTATACCACCACACGTTATCGCACTCGATTTTCACTGATGATGGCAGTCGACGCCACTGCCGAAACGTCTGGTTTTGCAGAAAACATTGGACTACGGCCAAACAGCCCGGGAAGGAATTTTAACAACAAACTACTACTTTGTTGCCGATAACGTATTACACGTATAAAAATTATCCCCTCCACCTTTAACTATAAATTTCATTTATAGAAAATTACCCCCACCCCGTTCAACTAGCCTCTTCATTTATAGATATTTCATATACGTTTCTACTGTGGATTATTAAGATCTTTTTGTCAGGATACTTTATTTTACAAAATTAAGTACTTTACTCTTGTTACAACAAAAAATGTTTCTGGTAAACTACCCTTTCCCCGTAACCGATGTTCACCAAAATCAACAGGCCTTTCGTTCTCTACAATATAGGGACATATGCAAAACATTATTTGATTATGATTGAATTTACGGCAGTTATCGTTCGTCATAGACAAAATTAACCTAATTATCACATAAAATGTTGCAGGTAAACTACCCCTTCCTCATAACTGATCTTCACCAAAATCAACAGGTCTTGAGTCCTCTACAATTCACGGATGCATGCAAAACATTATTTGACTTTGTTTGAATGTGCGGCAGTTATCGTTCGTCATAGAAACAATTACTCTTGTTAAAACATTAAAGGTGGCGGGTAAACCACCCCTTTCCCTTAACCGATCTTCACCAAAAATAATAAGCTTTAGAACTCTACAAATCAGGGCTGTATGCAAATAATTATTGATTCTGTTTGAATTTGCGGCTGTTATCGTTTCCCATAGAAAATAGCGTTTTAAAACATAAAATGTTTCAGGTAAACTACCCCTTTCCCTTAACCGATCTTCACCAACAACAATATGTATTGAAAACTCTACAATTCAGGGCTGCATGCAAAAAATTGTTTGATTCTGTTTGAATTTGCGGCTGTTATCGTTTGCAAAAAAAAAATACCCTTGTTAAAACATAAAAAGTTGCTGGTAAACTACCCCTTTCCCTTAACCGATCTTCATCTAAAACAATAGGTCTTGAGAACTCTACAATTCAGGCTGTGTGCAAAACATTATTTGATTCTCTTTGAATTTACGGCAGTTATCGTTCGTCATAGAAAAAATTACCCTTGTTAAACCATAAAACGTTGCAGGCAAACTACCCCTTTCCCTTAACCGATCTTCACCAAAAACAATAGGTCTTGAGAACTCAATAATTCAGGCCTGTATGCAAAAAATTATTTGATTCTGTTTGAATTTGCGGCTCTTATCGTTTGCCATAGAAAAAAAATCTATAGACACAGACACTTTTCGAAAAATGACTTTTTTCCATGTTTTGACGGTAGTACAATTTTTTTTTCATAATTTTTTATATATCATAGTAAGTTAGTGCTTCTTACTAGTTAGGAATTTTTGTAGCTTATTCCTTTATAGTATGTTTTGCTTTGTTGCCTCATATGTTGGCTAAAGATTATTGTAAGTTAATCTTATTTTGTAGGAATTTTTTGTAACTTTATTCCTCCATTTCATAATTTTTTGTTTAAGCATTATAGTAAGTTTGTGGTTCTTACTTTATAAGAACTCTTTGTAAATTATTCCTTTATTATTATTTTTTATATTATACTTCACATGTCAGTTTCATTTGATTGTAATTTGATCTTAGTTTGTAGGAATTCTTTGTAACTTCATTCCTCCATTTTATAATTGGTCTAATATATTATAGAAATATTTGCGTCAGTTGGCCTTACATATTTTTTGAATTTTGAAATTCATCTTATACTTTTCTTTATTATTTATTTGCAAAATTATTCGTTTGTCTTACTATCTCTTTTTATTTCAAAGTAATTCGGTTGTTTTTATACCTTAAGTTTTTTCTCAGTCATGTTTGGCTGTCATAATATTTCTTAATTGATGCCTGATTATATACCCCCTTTATTTTCTCAGTGATGGGGTTAGTGATTTCATAAGTGTTATTGCCCTTGTCTCTTGTGATAGTGTACGGTCCCACGTATAATAATAGTAACTTTTTTGTAATGCCTTCTATTGAGCTGGGTAATTCTTTGTTTTTTATCAGCACACTTTCTCCTATCTGGTATTTGATAGTATTTTGATGGTTTTTAGAATATTTATTCTTTTGTTGCTCTACCTTCTCTGCGATTCTGTTGTAAACTTTTCTTTTTTCGAATTGGTATTCAGTGTTTGTGGGAAATTGAACCAGATAATTTATCTCTCTAGGCGGTGGCCGCTCGAACATCATTGAGTATGGTGTGGCTTCAGTGAAGTTGTGGTAAGCCAGGTTTATAAATTCTTCAGTGGATTTTAGGTAATTGTGCCATTCCTTTTGTTTATCATGGCAATAGGTTCTTAGGATTCGACCCACTTCTCTAAGTACTCTCTCAGCTGGGTTACTGCTGGGGTGATAAACGGATGTTTTGTAGATTTTAATACCATGTTCCCAGAGTTTGCTTTTCCATAGAGTTCCTTTAAACTGAGTCCCATGATCGGTTATGATCGCCATAGGTTTCCCTACTTCTGGTATAAATTTGGTTAATATGATTTCAATAATCTTCTTGGTAGTAGCACGGTTAATGGAGTACAATTTAGTATATTTGGTGAAATGATCGGACATGATTATAATGAATCGAAATCGGTGTCTTCCTCGAATGTGTGGCTTCTTGTGTCTGGTACCTGGTTAAAGTACGTTCGTCGGTAATTGGCTTGGGAATGGTTTCTTCCTGGACTCCGCTGTGTTTGTCCTCTCACGTAATTTACTTGCGGTCGGTACCCTTGGTTGTTGTTATTATTACTGTTTCCAGGGCGAAAATAATTGTTGGGACCATTCTGTGGGTAGTTACCCCTGTAGTTGGTTCTAAAATTGTATTTGTTGTTCCCATTTCGGTTAAAGTTTCGGGGTGCATTATTACCACGTTGATTCCCTGGATAATTATTAGGGTGGCTTTGTGGTGGCTTGTTATCACCCTATTGGTTTGGTGATGATGGTCCCTCGTTTACCTTACTATATATGAAGCTCGAGAATCTATTCTTCCGGTATTGCCACTCATGCTCACGGCTCTCTAATAAACTAGCCATGTCTTGAATGGTCTTGATCTGACTGTACATCTGGGCTTTCTGTATGGCGTCGTCGTAATGGTAAGACAGTTGTATCACAAGACACTCTTCTGGAATGCGGGGTTCTAAATTTCTTGCCATGCATATTTTTCCCAGGAAGTAGGATGTGAGAGACTGTCCGTTCTGACTCTCATATCTCCCGTTACTTAAATTGTTGCGGACCATGTTCTGGGTCGATTCAGACCAGTATTTCGCTTTGAATTGGGTCTTGAATATAGACATGCTCTGGATGTCTGGTCTTGTGGCGGTCCACCAGTTGTCATATGTTTCTTTGAACATTTCGTCCAGCATTTCCCTCACCGTTGTCCATTGGGTCTCGCGATTTTTCACTATCAGCTCTTCCACCCTTTTCAGGAATTCAATTGGGTTTCTTTTATAATTGCGGAAGTTGATCGTGTCCCTATTGTCAGTGTTAATGATATAGTTAGTGTTACATGGCCGGTCACACCAGGCGTCTACTTCTTCCCGTAATGATTCTTCTCGTCAATTCTTTGTTTGTTTTTGTCCACCTTGCTGTCGATTTTATTTAGATTGCTGTACACTCCTTCCATTCTTTCTCCAAGGTCTGTTCGTACAGCTGCTATCTCCTTCTGGTTTTCTTCCCGGACTTGATGCATGTCCTGGTTCACCTGTTCACATCTTTTGGCTGTTTCTTCATGACATTCCTCAATTCTCCTTTTATTTTCTCCTTCGATGTTGTTTATTTTATTGAGTACTTCCTCACGGACTTCTGAAACAGTTTCATTGGTTTTCTCCAGTCTCTCCAATGTCTCCTCCAACTTCTCATTTGTTTCGGTGATCTGTTGTTTGGTTTCTTGCCAGTACTCCATTAATTGGTGTTGTAATGTTTCGTTATTTTGGTTAATGGTTTGTCTTAACTCTTCCTTAGTACTTTTGTTGGTACTAATTATTTTTTCATTGATTTATTTCAAACTCTCCTCACTCTTGTCAAATTTTTCATTAATTTGTTTAAGGCTCTCCTCGTTCTTGTCGAATTTCTCCTCCTGTTTCTTAAAATTGTCATTAGTTTCTTTCTTCATCTGTTTCAGACTCTTTTCATTCTTGTTTAATTTTCCATTAATCAACTCCCATAACTGTTGTAAATCCATGCCTCCTCTAGCTTCCTCCCTGTCACCCGCCTGTGGTTCCCTTTCTTTGTCTTTGGTTGGTTCTGTTGCGGTTATTGTTGTCTCCACTTCTTCAGTCGATGTTCCTTCCTCTTTTTCCCCTCTATTTTCTTCCATCTCTTTGTCCTTCGCCAGCTTTTTCGATAATCCTCGTGTATGCATCTTGATATCCTTTCGCAATCGCCGCTAGAATTTCGTATCTCCCTTTCTTCTAGTCCCACCAGTTGGTCGCCAATTTGTAACCTTTCGTGCGTGCCGTTGTTCTTAACAAATTCTGTAAAATGCAGAAGTGTCAGAGTGTACCTTGTGTAATGTGTCTTACCAATTCGTCCTCGCTCGGTAACGTAACTTACGATGATTGACTCCGTCGCGAATGTACGAATAACCAGGTATCGTAGCCTTACCTGAGGTTCACTAGGAGTTTATAAATCCCGGGTGGCGCCAAATTGTTTATTTAAAACAATTAAAAAATGTATTATTATCAGCGGTTCCGCTCAGGCAGTGTGGTGAATTCAATTTGTCCCCCAGCTTGTCGACTTTTTCAATCAAGCCAGCAGTTTGCTGTATTCACTGCTTGAGCGCTAGTCGCCAATTCGTAGATGTCTGCTATACTGTACAATATTAATAATAAACTTTCCTACTGAAAATAAAACACATTTGTTATACACAATATTGATTTATTAATGTAGGGTTATTACTTTTTTTTTGACACAAGTTAGATTTGGTTTGATATATTATTTTGCACCGGTTATTTAGCTATGAGACAATCTCTCTCTGGGTTTAACAAATCGATTTTGAACGTAACAAATACAATGTAATGGCGTTCTACCGGAGTAGTAAACAAATAATTTCGTTCAATCGTTTGGGTTCTTTTGATCACGATAAAAGGATTAGATGCTATTACAATAATAAAAATACACAACATTACAATGTTTCTACTTAAATATTATGATGTGTAGCTATAATTGGTGTGTTGGAGTGTAGTAAAAGTGTTTTAAAGGTTCTTAAACTAACACTAGGTTAACTTTATAAATTGACAAATTTTCAGTGTCTTAGTATTTTTATTTAATCTTTGAAAGAGAATAAAATCAGTTTAGTGATATTTCATAATATAGTGAGAAATATTTAAAGTGTGTTATTTCGGAAGTTTGGATAATTTAGAGGATACTTAACAACTTCATAGCCTGGGGTTAGTCAGTTAGTCTGGAACAAAGGACTGTAGCTGCAGTAGTGTTCAATTTTCAATTATTCGGGCTTCTGGCATCTTTTTCAATTTACTTGGGATGAATTTATTCACTTCGTTTTGCATTAAAAGGTCTTCGCCATCAGTTAATTGAATTCAGTCATAGTCAGCCTCCTTCTCGTTAAATTTTGACAGTTTGTTTAACTTTTAAAACATTTTAAATAAAAAATTGGTTGTTCAAAATTTTGGCTTCTGTTCTGTTATATTGACGCTTTACGAGTAACGATATTCAATGGTAATTTCGTATTCAACGGTGGTTTCTATGGTTACTAAAGAATTCTGATTGGCCTAGCTTGATATAAATCCATTGTTATCAAAATTTGAATTCTTTTCAAAATCCTCATATATCTTCTGACTTTCTTCATTCTTTTATCTTCCTTCCTAAGTATTAATTATTAGCACGTTGTATTTTCTTCAAAGATTATTTTGGTATCTCACAATATTGGTTTAATTCATGTTTTATAAGTTTACAGTTAATTTAATATTTACTACTTACATTTCTCTGTTTATTTAACTCATTATTTTAATATTTTGCTTTTAATAAAATTTACCATTTATCCTTGGTTAATTAGTCACTGTGGATTTGTTAATTACTTGGTTATTTTCATACAATTTGTATTTGTTGGTGTTTGATAGTTAGGCCTGTCTCAAGTCTAAGTAGCCATTACTGATTTATGATTATTTCATATGCATTTCATCTCATTTTAGCCTAGAGCTTTATTTTGATCTTATAACTAGGTTTATTATCTATTGATGTGTTTTGGTTCTGTTTTTTTGTGTGATTTGTATGTTGCTGTTATTTTATACATCATGTATTGCTAACTATTAACTAACTGGTTTTCTCGTTTTCTAACTCAAACATTGTTTTCTTTTCTTACGTATTTACTCCGCCAATGTCAACAATATGGCTATTAATTACTATTTTTTCATAATATAAAATACAACATTTAGGTCTATGGTTGGTATAATTACCCCATCCATATCCTATTCATACGTTTGTTTAAACAATTATTGAACACTTAATATCTAATATTGGTGTACAATTCATTACCTTTGATTTATTTTTTGGGTGATAAACAACCTCACCTCTATTGAACTTGCTTCAATAATCATCCCTTATAACATGGGTGTTTATTGATGGTTTTAAACTTCTTATTTTATAAAAACTCTTTGCCTTCTTTCCATGTTAACACTATCTTATTACATTGTCATGTGGTTCTCACCTTTAAATTCTACTATATACTTTTAAACTCTACAATAATATTCTTTTCTAATCACTACAGTTAATATCACTCTTTAGTGTTCATTCTTACTTAATTAATGGTTTATTTTAAACATTATTCTTAACAACTTTCTTAAACGTTATTGTTCACTATTAAACCTTTAGTGTTTGTTATTTTTACTAAGTGTTTATCTTAGCTTTCACTATTTTCCCTATTGCTATCATTGACAATATTTTTATTTACTCATCACCTGCACTTTTAAATTATCTTGTGTTTATTATAATTTACTTAGTGTTTCTTTTTCTATCATTTCACTTTAGGGTAATTTCACTTTCACTATGTTAAATTCCGTTGACTTCTTACTAATTCAATATCTTTCTCTTTCTCTACACATATTATAACGGGTCCGTCACAGGAACCGCATGTTTTTGTATTGGGTAGTACGGCCGAGCGGTTGGCGTCAGTGAGTGTGGGTTGCCCTTGATTTGTTTGTTAGAGTTGGAAGTTTAGTTGCCGCCATGTCGTGGAACGTGGAGCATCGTACGTTCGCTGTCCGGCGGTTTTTCGTAAACAATGAGTCAGTGACGCAGACACAACGTGACTTTCGCTCCCATTTTAATATTCCGGTCCGCCGACCTGTTCCAGACCGCAACACCATTTTGAGATGGTTTGAAAACTTCAACACAACTGGCTCCGTAATGAAGAAAAAATCACCTGGCCCTGTCAACACAGCCCATACGCCCGAAAACATCGAGCGATTTAGGACATCTGCGATACGGAGCCCTAAACGGTCGGTTCGCAAGCGTGCTGCGAGTTTAGGGATTAACGAGTCAACAGTGCGAAGGATTCTGCACAAAGATCTTCATTATCACGCATACAAAAATTCAGGTATGTCAGCAACTTAGTGTAGGTGATTATGAACAGCGTCGTGTCTTTTGTGAAACCATGGTCAGTAATGAAAACATGATTTTTCTCATGAGTGATGAAGCCCATTTTCATTTAAATGGGTTCGTTAATAAACAAAACTGTAGATATTGGTGTAATGAAAATCCTCAGATGTTACATGAGTCCCCTCTTCACAGCCCAAAAGTAACAGTATGGTGTGAAGTTGGGGAGAAGGGCATTATTGGCCCGTACTTTTTTGAGGAAAACAACATTACTGTGACTGTTAATTCAGAGCGCTACATTACGATGCTCCAAACCTTCTTCTTCCCAGAACTTCGACGTCGCAGACGGGCAATGAGGAGAGTATGGTTTCAGCAGGATGGTGCAACTGCACACACAGCTCGTAATTCAATGGCTGTCTTACGGGATCAGTTTCCAGGCCACCTTATCTCCAGATATGGCAATCTTCGCTGGCCTCCTCGCTCCCCCGATCTAAGCTTATGTGACTTCTTTTTGTGGGGATATGTCAAGTCCCGAGTATATGTTAACAAGCCACGCTGCCTTGAAGATCTGAAGACGACAATCCAGGAGGAAATCGTTCGTATTCCACGTCAGATGTTAATTAACGCTACTCGGAGTTTTCGGGACCGGCTACAATCATGCATTAACATAAATAGCCAACACATGAGTGACATGATCTTCAAAACATAAATGAACAATGAAATTCCCAACATACGCTAAGTATTGTCATAAATAAAAATATTTGTTAAGCCAAACTGACTAAGTACATCTTATTTGAAAACAATGCGATTTCCGTGACGGACCCTGTATATACTTATTAATATCATGTCTTTCTCTGTTAATAACTTACATGTACTTCTAATTCTTTGGCTAGTGGTTTTTTAGCTATCGTGTTTTATTAATGACTAATTACAATTGTCACTCAATCAATACTAACATTTATTATTTATATTGGTTCTTTACCGGTTTTGTTTCCTTTATTATATTTGATTACATTATTTCTCCCTTCTCTATTCTTTATTCCTTGTCTGTGTTTTCTCGACTTGTTTCATTTTATTTTCTTCATTGTTGGTTTGTTCCCTCTTTGTTCTCATTTTTCTTCTTCTCATCTTGTTTACTTTCTTATTTTGTTTCGTTATCTGGCCAATCTCTGGGGTTGGGTCAAAGTCGTTTGTCTGTCAGTCTAGTCTGTGAGTTTCTTTAATCATCACCTTTAGTTTATCATTCTTCCTCCTTCTTTCATAATTACATTTTATATTTTTATTCTCTTTATTATTTATTTATTAAAATATATTATTTTTTAGCATTGTTTACATACTTGTAGTCATAAAAAATGATCTGAATTTGGCGATGTTATATAATGCCCTTCCACCAAAATTGACCATTTTATAAAACGTGATTCTAAGTTTGATGAAATTATCAATTGTATTGTATCATTTTCTTCTTAAATTCTCATGCTTCTTGTTAATTTTTATGTTTAATTGTGTATCTTCTACTTCCTTTCTTCTGAGTCTTTTCTTCATTATTTTCTCTTATTATGAACTGGCATATTGATTTTTATATTATAAATTATTCCCTATAAATCTTATTTTCCCTAACTATCCCTACTTGGTAGCTGAAATCGATTCGGATGGGCTCTATTGGCTTACCTAACTCCGTCGTTCAAAACTACTCTTTTTCTGAGATCAGGGGAACATCATCCCTGCTCAGTTAAATGATTGCTGGACTTATTCAACAGTCAATCTCAATTAATGAATCTTCAATACAGTCATCTCGTGACTCATAATAATAATCATAACATTTGTTGGGAATCTTTTACTTTTGTATTTGATTATTGCTCAGTTCGAGTCATATATTTTTTTCATTTTTCTTTATTGATACCATTTGATAATACTTGAAGCGTTGTTTTCTATTGATGTAATTAACATTTTTATTCATTTTTAATTACTCCTTGTTTCATCTCATTTCACATTATAACTCTTAGAATGTTTATTTTATTATTTTGTTTTTTGATCATTGGTTTGTTTATTTTACTTCCCATATTTTTCTAAATCGTTGTGGAAGTTGATCATTTTGATTGATATATTTTTTTTTTCATAATTTTTTATATATCATAGTAAGTTAGTGCTTCTTACTAGTTAAGAATTTTTGTAGCTTATTCCTTTATAGTATGTTTTGCTTCGTTGCCTCATATGTTGGCTAAAGATTATTGTAAGTTAATCTTATTTTGTAGGAATTTTTCGTAACTTTATTCCTCCATTTCATAATTTTTTGTTTAAGCATTATAGTAAGTTAGTGGTTCTTACTTTATAGGAACTCTTTGTAAATTATTCCTTTATTATTATTTTTTATATTATACTTCACATGTCAGTTTCATTTGATTGTAATTTGATCTTATTTTGTAGGAATTCTTTGTAACTTCATTCCTCCATTTTATAATTGGTCTAATATATTATAGAAATATTTGCGTAAGTTGGCCTTACATATTTTTTGAATTTTGAAATTCATCTTATACTTTTCTTTATTATTTATTTGCAAACTTATTTGTTTGTCTTATTATCTCTTTTTATTTCAAAGTAATTCGGTTGTTTTTATACCTTAAGTTTTTTCTCAGTCATGTTTGGCTGTCATAATATTTCTTAATTGATGCCTGATTATATACCCCCTTTATTTTCTTAGTCATGGGGTTAGTGATTTCATAAGTGTTATTGCCCTTGTCTCTTGTGATAGTGTACGGTCCCACGTATAATAATAGTAACTTTTTTGTAATGCCTTCTATTGAGCTGGGTAATTCTTTGTTTTTTATCAGCACACTTTCTCCTATCTGGTATTTGATAGTATTTTGATGGTTTTTAGAATATTTATTCTTTTGTTGCTCTACCTTCTCTGCGATTCTGTTGTAAACTTTTCTTTTTTCGAATTGGTATTCAGTGTTTGTGGGAAATTGAATCAGATCATTTATCTCTCTAGGCGGTGGCCGCTCGAACATCATTGAGTATGGTGTGGCTTCAGTGAAGTTGTGGTAAGCCAGGTTTATAAATTCTTCAGTGGATTTTAGGTAATTGTGCCATTCCTTTTGTTTATCATGGCAATATGTCCTTAGGATTCGACCCACTTCTCTAAGTACTCTCACAGCTGGGTTACTGCTGGGGTGATAAACGGATGTTTTGTAGGTTTTAATACCATGTTCCCAGAGTTTGCTTTTCCATAGAGTTCCTTTAAACTGAGTCCCATGATCGGTTATGATCGCCATAGGTTTCCCTACTTCTGGTATAAATTTGGTTAATATGATTTCAATAATCTTCTTGGTAGTAGCATGGTTAATGGAGTACAATTTAGTATATTTGGTGAAATGATCGGACATGATTATAATGAATCGAAATCGGTGTCTTCCTCGAATGTGTGGCTTCTTGTGTCTGGTACCTGGTTAAAGTACGTTCGTCGGTAATTGGCTTGGGAATGGTTTCTTCCTGGACTCCGCTGTGTTTGTCCTCTCACGTAATTTACTTGCGGTCGGTACCCTTGGTTGTTGTTATTATTACTGTTTCCAGGGCGAAAATAATTGTTGGGACCATTCTGTGGGTAGTTACCCCTGTAGTTGGTTCTAAAATTGTTATTGTTGTTCCCATTTCGGTTAAAGTTTTGGGGTGCATTATTACCACGTTGATTCCCTGGATAATTATTAAGGTGGCTTTGTGGTGGCTTGTTATCAGAAACAAGAAAACAGGGTGTTGGTTTGGTGATGATGGTCCCTCGTTTACCTTACTATTTCTGAAGCTCGAGAATCTATTCTTCCGGTATTGCCATTCATGCTCATGGCTCTCTAATAAACTAGCCATGTCTTGAATGGTCTTGACCTGACTGTACATCTGGGCTTTCTGTATGGCGTCGTCATAATGGTAAGACAGTTGTATCACAAGACACTCTTCTGGAATGCGGGGTTCTAAATTTCTTGCCATGCATATTTTTCCCAGGAAGTAGGATGTGAGAGACTGTCCGTTCTGACTTTCATCTCTCCCGTTACTTAAATTGTTGCTGACCATGTTCTGGGTCGATTCAGACCAGTATTTCGCCTTGAATTGGGTCTTGAATGTAGACCAGGCATGCTCTGGATGTCTGGTCTTGTGGCGGTCCACCAGTTGTCATATGTTTCTTTGAACATTTCGTCCAGCATTCCCCTCACCGTTGTCCATCGGGTCTCGCGATTTTTTACTATCAGCTCTTCCACCCTTTTCAGGACTTCAATTGGGTTTTTTTTATAATTGCGGAAGTTGATCGTGTCCCTATTGTCAGTGTTAATGATATAGTTAGTGTTACATGGCCGGTCACGCCAGGCATCTACTTCTTCCCATAATAATTCTTCTCGTCTGTGCATCTCGTCAATTCTTTGTTTGTTTTTGTCCTCCTTGCTGTCGATTTTATTTAGATTGCTGTACACTCCTTCCATTCTTTCTCCCATGTCTGTTCGTACAGCTGCTATCTCCTTCTGGTTTTCTTCCTGGACTTGATGCATGTCCTGGTTCACCTGTTCACATCTTTTGGCTGTTTCTTCATGACATTCCTCAATTCTCCTTTTATTTTCTCCTTCGATGTTGTTTATTTTATTGAGTACTTCCTCACAGACTTCTGAAAGAGTTTTGTTGGTTTTCTCCAGTCTCTCCAATGTCTCCTCTAACTTCTCATTTGTTTCGGTGATCTGTTGTTTGGTTTCTTGCCAGTACTCCATTAATTGGTGTTGTAATGTTTCGATATTTTGGTTAATGGTTTGTCTTAACTCTTCCTTAGTACTTTCGTTGGTACTAATTATTTTTCATTGATTTATTTCAAACTCTTCTCACTCTTGACAAATTTTTCATTAATTTGTTTTAGGATCTCGTCATTCTAGTCGAATTTCTCCTCCTGTTTCTTAAAATTGTCATTAGTTTCTTTCTTCATCTGTTTCAGACTTTCCTCATTCTTGTTTAATTTTCCATTAATCAACTCCCATAACTGTTGTAAATCCATGCCTCCTCTAGCTTCCTCTCTGTCACCCGCCTGTGGTTCCCTTTCTTTGTCTTTGGTTGTTTCTGTTGTGGTTATTGTTGTCTCCACTTCTTAGATCGATGTTCCTTCCTCTTTTCCCCCTCTATTTTCTTCCATCTCTTTGTCCTTCGCCAGCTTTTTCGATAATTCTCGTGTATGCATCTTGATATCCTTTCGCAATCGCCGCTAGAATTTCGTATCTCCCTTTCTTCTAGTCCCACCAGTTGGTCGCCAATTTGTAACCTTTCGTGCGTGCCGTCGTTCTTAACGCATTCTGTAAAATGTAGAAGTGTCAGAGTGTACCTTGTGTAATGTGTCTTACCAATTCGTCCTCGCTCGGTAACGTAACTTACGATGATTGACTCCGTCGCGAACGTACGAATAACCAGGTATCGTAGCCTTACCTGAGGTTCTCTAGGAGTTTATAAATCCCGGGTGGCGCCAAATTGTTTATTTAAAACAATTAAAAAATTTATTATTATCAGCGGTTCCGCTCAGGCGGTGTGGAGAATTCAATTTGTCCCGCCGCTTGTCAACTTTTTCAATCAAGCCAGCAGTTTGCTGTATTCACTGCTTGAGTGCTAGTCGCCAATTCGTAGACGTCCGCTATACTGTACAATATTAATAATAAACTTTCCTACTGAAAATAAAACACATTTGTTATACACAGTATTGATTTATTAATGAAGGGTTATTACTTTTTCTTTGACACAAGGTAGATTTGGTTTGATATATTATTTTGCACCGGTTATTTATCTATGAGACAATCTCTCTCTGGGTTTAACAAATCGATTTTGAACGTAACAAGTACAATGTAATGGCGTTCTACCGGAGTAGTAAACAAATAATTTCGTTCAATCATTTGGATTCTTTTGATCACGATAAAAGGATTAAATGCAATTACAATAATAAAAATACACAACATTACAATGTTTCTACGTAAATATTATTATGTGTAGCTATAATTGGTTTGTTGGAGTGTAGTAAAAGTGTTTTAAAGGTTCGTAAACTAACACTAGGTTAACTTTATAAATTGACAAATTTTCAGTGTCTTAGTATTTTTATTTAATCTTTGAAAGAGAATAAAATCAGTTTAGAGATATTTCATAATATAGTGAGAAATATTTAAAGTGCATTATTTCGGAAGTTTGGATAATTTAGAGGATACTTAATAACTTCGTAGACAGGGGTTAGTCAGTTAGTCTGGAACAAAGGACTGTAGCTGCAATAGTGTTCAATTTTCAATTATTCGGGCTTCTGGCATCTTTTCCAATTTACTTGGATGAATTTATTTACTTCGTTTTGCATTAAAAGTTCTTTGCCATCAGTTAATTGAATTCAGTCATAGTCAGCCTCCTTCTCATTCAATTTTGACAATTTGTTTAACTTTTAAAACATTTTAAATAAAAAATTGGTTGTTAAAAATTTTGGCTTCTGTTCTATTAGAATGGTGCTTTACGAGTAACGATATTCAATGGTAATTTCGTATTCAACGGTGGTTTCTATGGTTACTAAAGAATTCTGATTGGCCTAGCTTGATATAAATCCATTGTTATCAAAATTTGAATTTTTTTTTCAAAATCCTCATATATCTTCTGACTTTCTTCATTCCTTTGTCTTCCTTCCTAAGTATTAATTATTAGCACGGTCATTTGTATTTTCTTCAAAGATTATTTTGGTATCCCACAATATTGGTTTATTTCATGTTTTATAAGTTTACAGTTAATTTAATATTTACTACTTACATTTCTATGTTTTTTTAACTCCTTATTTTAATATTTTGCTTTTAATAAAATTTACCATTTATCCTTGGTTAATTAGTCACCATGGATTTGTTAATTACTTGTGGTTATTTTCATACAATTTGTATTTGTTGGTGTTTGATAGTTAGGCCTGTCTCAAGTCTAAGTAGCCATTACTGATTTTTGATTATTTCATATACATTACATCTCATTTTAGCCTAGGGCTTTATTTTGATCTTATAACTAGGTTTATTATCTATTGATATGTTTTGTTCTGTATTTTTGTGTGATTTGTATGTTGCTGTTATTTTATACATCATGTATTGCTAACTATTAACTAACTGGTTTTCTCGTTTTCTAACTCAAACATTGTTTTCTTTTCTTACTTATTTACTCCGCCAGTGTCAACAATATGGCTATTAATTACTAATTTTTCATAATATAAAATACAACATTTAGGTCTATGGTTGGTATAATTACCCCATCCATATCCTATTCATACGTTTGTTTAAACAATTATTGAACACTTAATATCTAATATTGGTGTACAATTCATTACCTTTGATTTATTTTTTGGGTGATAAACAACCTCACCTCTATTGAACTTGCTTCAATAATCATCCCTTATAACATGGGTGTTTATTGATGGTTTTAAACTTCTTATTTTATAAATACTCTTTGCCTTCTTTCCATGTTAACACTATCTTATTACTTTGTCATGTGGTTCTCACCTTTAAATTCTACTATATACTTTTAAACTCTACAATAATATTCTTTTCTAATCACTACAGTTAATATCACTCTTTAGTGTTCATTCTTACTTAATTAATGGTTTATTTTAAACATTATTCTTAACAACTTTCTTAAACGTTATTGTTCACTATTAAACCTTTAGTGTTTGTTATTTTTACTAAGTGTTTATCTTAGCTTTCACTATTTTCCCTATTGCTATCATTGACAATATTTTTATTTACTCATCACCTGCACTTTTAAATTATCTTGTGTTTATTATAATTTACTTAGTGTTTCTTATTCTATAATTTCACTTTAGGGTAATTTAACTTTCACTATGTTAAATTCCGTTTACTTCTCACTATTTCAATATCTTTCGCTTTCTCTACACATATTATATATACTTATTAATATCATGTCTTTCTCTATTAATAACTTACATGTACTTCTAATTCTTTGGCTAGTGTATTTTTAGCTATCGTGTTTTATTAATGACTACTTACAATTGTCACTCAATCAATACTAACATTTATTATTTATATTGGTTCTTTACTGGTTTTGTTTCCTTTATTATATTTGATTACATTATTTCTCCCTTCTCTATTCTTTATTCCTTTTCTGTTTTTTCTCGACTTGTTTCATTTTATTTTCTTCATCGTTGGTTTGTTCCCTCTTTGTTCTCATTTTTCTTCTCCTTCTCTTCTCATCTTGTTTACTTTTTATTTTGTTTCGTTATCTGGCCAATCTCTGGGGTTGGGTCAGAGTCGTTTGTCTGTCAGTCTAGTCTGTGAGTTTCTTTAATCATCACCTTTAGTTTATCATTCTTCCTCCTTCTTTCATAATTACATTTTATATTTTTATTCTTTTCATTATTTATTTATTAAAATATATTATTTTTTAGCATTTTTTACATACTTATAGTCATAAAAAATGATCTGAATTTGGCGATGTTATATAATGCCCTTCCACCAAAATTGATCATTTTATAAAACGTGATTCTAAGTTTGATGAAATTATCAATTATATTGTATCATTTTCTTCTTAAATTCTCCTGCTTCTCATTCATTTTTATGTTTAACTCTGTATCTTCTACTTCCTTTCTTCTGAGTCTTTTCTTCATTATTTTCTCTTATTATGAACTGGGATATTGATTTTTATATTATAAATTATTCCCTATAAATCTTATTTTCCCTAACTATCCCTACTTGGTAGCTGAAATCGATTCGGATGGGCTCTATTGGCTTACTTAACTCCGTCGTTCAAAACTACTCTTTTTCTGAGATCAGGTTAACATCATCCCTGCTCAGTGAAATGATTGCTGGACTTATTCAACAGTCAATCTCAATTAATGAATCTTCAATACAGTCATCTCGTGACTCATAATAATAATCATAACATTTGTTGGGAATCTTTTACTTTTGTATTTGATTATTGCTCAGTTCGAGTCATATATTTTTTCATCTTTCTTTATTGATACAATTTGATAATACTTGAAGTGTTGTTTTCTATTTATGCAATTAACATTTTTATTCATTTTTAATTACTCTTTGTTTCATCTCATTTCATATTATAACTCTTAGAATGTTTATTTTATTTATTTTGTTTTTTGATCATTGGTTTGTTTATTTTACTTCCCATATTTTTCTAAATCATTGTGGAAGTTGATCACTTTGATTGATATATTTTTTTTTCATAATTTTTTATATATCATAGTAAGTTAGTGCTTCTTACTAGTTAAGAATTTTTGTAGCTTATTCCTTTATAGTATGTTTTGCTTTGTTGCCTCATATGTTGGTTAAAGATTATTGTAAGTTAATCTTATTTTGTAGGAATTTTTCGTAACTTTATTCCTCCAGTTCATAATTTTTTGTTTAAGCATTATAGTAAGTTTGTGGTTCTTACTTTATAGGAACTCTTTGTAAATTATTCCTTTATTATTATTTTTTATATTATACTTCACATGTCAGTTTCATTTGATTGTAATTTGATCTTATTTTGTAGGAATTCTTTGTAACTTCAATCCTCCATTTTATAATTGGTCTAATATATTATCGAAATATTTGCGTAAGTTGGCCTTACATATTTTTTGAATTTTGAAATTCATCTTATACTTTTCTTTATTATTTATTTGCAAACTTATTCGTTTGTCTTATTATCTCTTTTTATTTCAAAGTAATTCGGTTGTTTTTATACCTTAAGTTTTTTCTCAGTCATGTTTGGCTGTCATAATATTTCTTAATTGATGCCTGATTATATACCCCCTTTATTTTCTTAGTGATGGGGTTAGTGATTTCATAAGTGTTATTGCCCTTGTCTCTTGTGATAGTGTACGGTCCCACGTATAATAATAGTAACTTTTTTGTAATGCCTTCTATTGAGCTGGGTAATTCTTTGTTTTTTATCAGCACACTTTCTCCTATCTGGTATTTGATAGTATTTTGATGGTTTTTAGAATATTTATTCTTTTGTTGCTCTACTTTTCTGCGATTCTGTTGTAAACTTTTCTTTTTTCGAATTGGTATTCAGTGTTTGTGGGAAATTGAATCAGATCATTTATCTCTCTAGGCGGTGGCCGCTCGAACATCATTGAGTATGGTGTGGCTTCAGTGAAGTTGTGGTAAGCCAGGTTTATAAATTCTTCAGTGGATTTTAGGTAATTGTGCCATTCCTTTTGTTTATCATGGCAATATGTCCTTAGGATTCGACCCACTTCTCTAAGTACTCTCACAGCTGGGTTACTGCTGGGGTGATAAACGGATGTTTTGTAGGTTTTAATACCATGTTCCCAGAGTTTGCTTTTCCATAGAGTTCCTTTAAACTGAGTCCCATGATCGGTTATGATCGCCATAGGTTTCCTTACTTCTGGTATAAATTTGGTTAATATGATTTCAATAATCTTCTTGGTAGTAGCACGGTTAATGGAGTACAATTTAGTATATTTGGTGAAATGATCGGACATGATTACAATGAATCGAAATCGGTGTCTTCCTCGAATGTGTGGCTTCTTGTGTCTGGTACCTGGTTAAAGTACGTTCGTCGGTAATTGGCTTGGGAATGGTTTCTTCCTGGACTCCGCTGTGTTTGTCCTCTCACGTAATTTACTTGCGGTCGGTACCCTTGGTTGTTGTTATTATTACTGTTTCCAGGGCGAAAATAATTGTTGGGACCATTCTGTGGGTAGTTACCCCTGTAGTTGGTTCTAAAATTGTTATTGTTGTTCCCATTTCAGTTAAAGTTTCGGGGGGCATTATTACCACGTTGATTCCCTGGATAATTATTAGGGTGGCTTTGTGGTGGCTTGTTATCACCCTGTTGGTTTGGTGATGATGTTCCCTCATTTACCTTACTATTTCTGAAGCTCGAGAATCTATTCTTCCGGTATTGCCATTCATGCTCATGGCTCTCTAATAAACCAGCCATGTCTTGAATGGTCTTGACCTGACTGTACATCTGGGCTTTCTGTATGGCGTCGTCATAATGGTAAGACAGTTGTATCACAAGACACTCTTCTGGAATGTGGGGTTCTAAATTTCTTGCCATGCATATTTTTCCCAGGAAGTAGGATGTGAGAGACTGTCCGTTCTGACTTTCATCTCTCCCGTTACTTAAATTGTTGCTGACCATGTTCTGGGTCGATTCAGACCAGTATTTCGCCTTGAATTGGGTCTTGAATGTAGACCAGGCATGCTCTGGATGTCTGGTCTTGTGGCGGTCCACCAGTTGTCATATGTTTCTTTGAACATTTCGTCCAGCATTCCCCTCACCGTTGTCCATCGGGTCTCGCGATTTTTCACTATCAGCTCTTCCACCCTTTTCAGGACTTCAATTGGGTTTTTTTTATAATTGCGGATGTTGATCGTGTCCCTATTGTCAGTGTTAATGATATAGTTAGTGTTACATGGCCGGTCACGCCAGGCATCTACTTCTTCCCGTAATAATTCTTCTCGTCTGTGCATCTCGTCAATTCTTTGTTTGTTTTTGTCCTCCTTGCTGTCGATTTTATTTAGATTGCTGTACACTCCTTCCATTCTTTCTCCCAGGTCTGTTCGTACAGCTGCTATCTCCTTCTGGTTTTCTTCCTGGACTTGATGCATGTCCTGGTTCACCTGTTCACATCTTTTGGCTGTTTCTTCATGACATTCCTCAATTCTCCTTTTATTTTCTCCTTCGATGTTGTTTATTTTATTGAGTACTTCCTCACGGACTTCTGAAACAGTTTCGTTCGTTTTCTCCAGTCTCTCCAGTGTCTCCTCTAACTTCTCATTTGTTTCGGTGATCTGTTGTTTGGTTTCTTGCCAGTACTCCATTAATTGGTGTTGTAATGTTTCGTTATTTTGGTTGATGGTTTGTCTTAACTCTTCCTTAGTACTTTTGTTGGTACTAATTATTTTTTCATTGATTTTTTTTCAAACTCTCCTCACTCTTGTCAAATTTTTCATTAATTTGTTTTAGGCTCTCCTCGTTCTTGTCAAATGTCTCCTCCTGTTTCTTAAAATTGTCATTAGTTTCTTTCTTCATCTGTTTCAGACTCTCCTCATTCTTGTTTAATTTTCCATTAATCAACTCCCATAACTGTTGTAAATCCATGCCTCCTCTAGCTTCCTCCCTGTCACCCGCCTGTGGTTCCCTTTCTTTGTCTTTGGTTGGTTCTGTTGTGGTTATTGTTGTCTCCACTTCTTAGATCGATGTTCCTTCCTCTTTTCCCCCTCTATTTTCTTCCATCTCTTTGTCCTTCGCCAACTTTTTCGATAATTCTCGTGTATGCATCTTGATATCCTTTCGCAATCGCCGCTAGAATTTTGTAACTCCTTTCTTCTAGTCCCACCAGTTGGTCGCCAATTTGTAACCTTCGTGCGTGCCGTCGTTCTTAACGCATTCTGTAAAATGTAGAAGTGTCGGAGTGTACCTTGTGTAATGTGTCTTACCAATTCGTCCTCGCTCGGTAACGTAACTTACGATGATTGACTCCATCGCGAACGTACGAATAACCAGGTATCGTAGCCTTACCTGAGGTTCTCTAGGAGTTTATAAATCCCGGGTGGCGCCAAATTGTTTATTTAAAACAATTAAAAAATTTATTATTATCAGCGGTTCCGCTCAGGCGGTGTGGAGAATTCAATTTGTCCCGCCGCTTGTCAACTTTTTCAATCAAGCCAGCAGTTTGCTGTATTCACTGCTTGAGTGCTAGTCGCCAATTCGTAGACGTCCGCTATACTGTACAATATTAATAATAAACTTTCCTACTGAAAATAAAACACATTTGTTATACACAGTATTGATTTATTAATGAAGGGTTATTACTTTTTCTTTGACACAAGGTAGATTTGGTTTGATATATTATTTTGCACCGGTTATTTATCTATGAGACAATCTCTCTCTGGGTTTAACAAATCGATTTTGAACGTAACAAGTACAATGTAATGGCGTTCTACCGGAGTAGTAAACAAATAATTTTGTTCAATCGTTTGGATTCTTTTGATCACGATAAAAGGATTAAATGCAATTACAATAATAAAAATACACAACATTACAATGTTTCTACGTAAATATTATTATGTGTAGCTATAATTGGTTTGTTGGAGTGTAGTAAAAGTGTTTTAAATGTTCGTAAACTAACACTAGGTTAACTTTATAAATTGACAAATTTTCAGTGTCTTAGTATTTTTATTTAATCTTTGAAAGAGAATAAAATCAGTTTAGTGATATTTCATAATATAGTGAGAAATATTTAAAGTGCATTATTTCGGAAGTTTGGATAATTTAGAGGATACTTAATAACTTCGTAGACAGGGGTTAGTCAGTTAGTCTGGAACAAAGGACTGTACCTGCAATAGTGTTCAATTTTCAATTATTCGGGCTTCTGGCATCTTTTCCAATTTACTTGGATGAATTTATTTACTTCGTTTTGCATTAAAAGGTCTTTGCCATCAGTTAATTGAATTCAGTCATAGTCAGCCTCCTTCTCATTCAATTTTGACAATTTGTTTAACTTTTAAAACATTTTAAATAAAAAATTGGTTGTTAGAAATTTTGGCTTCTGTTCTATTAGAATGGTGCTTTACGAGTAACGATATTCAATGGTAATTTCGTATTCAATGGTGGTTTCTATGGTTACTAAAGAATTCTGATTGGCCTAGCTTGATATAAATCCATTGTTATCAAAATTTGAATTTTTTTTCAAAATCCTCATATATCTTCTGACATTCTTCATTCCTTTGTCTTCCTTCCTAAGTATTAATTATTAGCACGGTCATTTGTATTTTCTTCAAAGATTATTTTGGTATCCCACAATATTGGTTTATTTCATGTTTTATAAGTTTACAGTTAATTTAATATTTACTACTTACATTTCTCTGTTTTTTTAACTCCTTATTTTAATATTTTGCTTTTAATAAAATTTACCATTTATCCTTGGTTAATTAGTCACCGTGGATTTGTTAATTACTTGGTTATTTTCATACAATTTGTATTTGTTGGTGTTTGATAGTTAGGCCTGTCTCAAGTCTAAGTAGCCATTACTGATTTTTGATTATTTCATATACATTACATCTCATTTTAGCCTAGGGCTTTATTTTGATCTTATAACTAGGTTTATTATCTATTGATATGTTTTGTTCTGTTTTTTTGTGTGATTTGTATGTTGCTGTTATTTTATACATCATGTATTGCTAACTATTAACTAACTGGTTTTCTCGTTTTCTAACTCAAACATTGTTTTCTTTTCTTACTTATTTACTCCGCCAGTGTCAACAATATGCCTATTAATTACTATTTTTTCATAATATAAAATACAACATTTAGGTCTATGGTTGGTATAATTACCCCATCCATATCCTATTCATACGTTTGTTTAAACAATTATTGAACACTTAATATCTAATATTGGTGTACAATTCATTACCTTTGATTTATTTTTTGGGTGATAAACAACCTCACCTCTATTGAACTTGCTTCAATAATCATCCCTTATAACATGGGTGTTTATTGATGGTTTTAAACTTTTTATTTTATAAATACTCTTTGCCTTCTTTCCATGTTAACACTATCTTATTACTTTGTCATGTGGTTCTCACCTTTAAATTCTACTATATACTTTTAAACTCTACAATAATATTCTTTTCTAATCACTATAGTTAATATCACTCTTTAGTGTTCATTCTTACTTAATTAATGGTTTATTTTAAACATTATTCTTAACAACTTTCTTAAACGTTATTGTTTACTATTAAACCTTTAGTGTTTGTTATTTTTACTAAGTGTTTATCTTAGCTTTCACTATTTTCCCTATTGCTATTATTGACAATATTTTTATTTACTCATCACCTGCACTTTTAAATTATCTTGTGTTTATTATAATTTACTTAGTGTTTCTTATTCTATAATTTCACTTTAGGGTAATTTAACTTTCACTATGTTAAATTCCGTTTACTTCTCACTATTTCAATATCTTTCGCTTTCTCTACACATATTATATATACTTATTAATATCATGTCTTTCTCTATTAATAACTTACATGTACTTCTAATTCTTTGGCTAGTGTATTTTTAGCTATCGTGTTTTATTAATGACTAATTACAATTGTCACTCAATCAATACTAACATTTATTATTTATATTGGTTCTTTACCAGGATTGTTTCCTTTATTATATTTGATTACATTATTTCTCCCTTCTCTATTCTTTATTCCTTTTCTGTGTTTTCTCGACTTGTTTCATTTTATTTTCTGCATCATTGGTTTGTTCCCTCTTTGTTCTCATTTTTCTTCTCCTTCTCTTCTCATCTTGTTTACTTTTTATTTTGTTTCGTTATCTGGCCAATCTCTGGGGTTGGGTCAGAGTCGTTTGTCTGTCAGTCTAGTCTGTGAGTTTCTTTAATCATCACCTTTAGTTTATCATTCTTCCTCCTTCTTTCATAATTACATTTTATATTTTTATTCTTTTCATTATTTATTTATTAAAATATATTATTTTTTAGCATTTTTTACATTCTTATAGTCATAAAAAATGATCTGAATTTGGCGATGTTATATAATGCCCTTCCACCAAAATTGATCATTTTATAAAACGTGATTCTAAGTTTGATGAAATTATCAATTATATTGTATCATTTTCTTCTTAAATTCTCCTGCTTCTCATTCATTTTTATGTTTAACTCTGTATCTTCTACTTCCTTTCTTCTGAGTCTTTTCTTCATTATTTTCTCTTATTATGAACTGGGATATTGATTTTTATATTGTAAATTATTCCCTATAAATCTTATTTTCCCTAACTATCCCTACTTGGTAGCTGAAATCGATTCGGATGGGCTCTATTGGCTTACCTAACTCCGTCGTTCAAAACTACTCTTTTTCTGAGATCAGGTTAACATCATCCCTGCTCAGTGAAATGATTGCTGGACTTATTCAACAGTCAATCTCAATTAATGAATCTTCAATACAGTCATCTCGTGACTCATAATAATAATCATAACATTTGTTGGGAATCTTTTACTTTTGTATTTGATTATTGCTCAGTTCGAGTCATATATTTTTTCATCTTTCTTTATTGATACAATTTGATAATACTTGAAGCGTTGTTTTCTATTTATGCAATTAACATTTTTATTCATTTTTAATTACTCTTTGTTTCATCTCATTTCATATTATAACTCTTAGAATGTTTATTTTATTTATTTTGTTTTTTGATCATTGGTTTGTTTATTTTACTTCCCATATTTTTCTAAATCATTGTGGAAGTTGATCATTTTGATTGATATATTTTTTTTTTTCATAATTTTTTATATATCATAGTAAGTTAGTGCTTCTTACTAGTCAGGAATTTTTGTAGCTTATTCCTTTATAGTATGTTTTGCTTTGTTGCCTCATATGTTGGCTAAAGATTATTGTAAGTTAATCTTTTTTGTAGGAATTTTTCGTAACTTTATTCCTCCAGTTCATAATTTTTTGTTTAAGCATTATAGTAAGTTTGTGGTTCTTACTTTATAGGAACTCTTTGTAAATTATTCCTTTATTATTATTTTTTATATTATACTTCACATGTCAGTTTCATTTGATTGTAATTTGATCTTATTTTGTAGGAATTCTTTGTAACTTCATTCCTCCATTTTATAATTGGTCTAATATATTATAGAAATATTTGCGTAAGTTGGCCTTACATATTTTTTTAATTTTGAAATTCATCTTATACTTTTCTTTATTATTTATTTGCAAACTTATTCGTTTGTCTTATTATCTCTTTTTATTTCAAAGTAATTCGGTTGTTTTTATACCTTAAGTTTTTTCTCAGTCATGTTTGGCTGTCATAATATTTCTTAATTGATGCCTGATTATATACCCCCTTTATTTTCTTAGTGATGGGGTTAGTGATTTCATAAGTGTTATTGCCCTTGTCTCTTGTGATAGTGTACGGTCCCACATATAATAATAGTAACTTTTTTGTAATGCCTTCTATTGAGCTGGGTAATTCTTTGTTTTTTATCAGCACACTTTCTCCTATCTGGTATTTGATAGTATTTTGATGGTTTTTAGAATATTTATTCTTTTGTTGCTCTACTTCTCTGCGATTCTGTTGTAAACTTTTCTTTTTTCGAATTAGTATTCAGTGTTTGTGGGAAATTGAATCAGATCATTTATCTCTCTAGGCGGTGGCCGCTCGAACATCATTGAGTATGGTGTGGCTTCAGTGAAGTTGTGGTAAGCCAGGTTTATAAATTCTTCAGTGGATTTTAGGTAATTGTGCCATTCCTTTTGTTTATCATGGCAATATGTCCTTAGGATTCGACCCACTTCTCTAAGTACTCTCACAGCTGGGTTACTGCTGGGGTGATAAACGGATGTTTTGTAGGTTTTAATACCATGTTCCCAGAGTTTGCTTTTCCATAGAGTTCCTTTAAACTGAGTCCCATGATCGGTTATGATCGCCATAGGTTTCCTTACTTCTGGTATAAATTTGGTTAATATGATTTCAATAATCTCTTGGTAGTAGCACGGTTAATGGAGTACAATTTAGTATATTTGGTGAAATGATCGGACATGATTACAATGAATCAAAATCGGTGTCTTCCTCGAATGTGTGGCTTCTTGTGTCTGGTACCTGGTTAAAGTACGTTCGTCGGTAATTGGCTTGGGAATGGTTTCTTCCTGGACTCCGCTGTGTTTGTCCTCTCACGTAATTTACTTGCGGTCGGTACCCTTGGTTGTTGTTGTTATTATTACTGTTTCCAGGGCGAAAATAATTGTTGGGACCATTCTGTGGGTAGTTACCCCTGTAGTTGGTTCTAAAATTGTTATTGTTGTTCCCATTTCAGTTAAAGTTTCGGGGTGCATTATTACCACGTTGATTCCCTGGATAATTATTAGGGTGACTTTGTGGTGGCTTGTTATCACCCTGTTGGTTTGGTGATGATGGTCCCTCATTTACCTTTCTATTTCTGAAGCTCGAGAATCTATTCTTCCGGTATTGCCATTCATGCTCATGGCTCTCTAATAAACTAGCCATGTCTTGAATGGTCTTGACCTGACTGTACATCTGGACTTTCTGTATGGCGTCGTCATAATGGTAAGACAGTTGTATCACAAGACAGTTCTGGAATGCGGGGTTCTAAATTTCTTGCCATGCATATTTTTCCCAGGAAGTAGGATGTGAGAGACTGTCCGTTCTGACTCTCATATCTCCCGTTACTTAACTTGTTGCGGACCATGTTCTGGGTCAATTCAGACCAGTATTTCGCCTTGAATTGGGTCTTGAATGTAGACCAGGCATGCTCTGGATATCTGGTCTTGTGGCGGTCCACCAGTTGTCATATGTTTCTTTGAACATTTCGTCCAGCATTCCCCTCACCGTTGTCCATCGGGTCTCGCGATTTTTCATTATCAGCTCTTCCACCCTTTTCAGGAATTCAGTTGGGTTTCTTTTATAATTGCGGAAGTTGATCGTGTCCCTATTGTTTTTCATTATCAGCTCTTCCACCCTTTTCAGGAATTCAGTTGGGTTTCTTTTATAATTGCGGAAGTTGATCGTGTCCCTATTGTCAGTGTTAATGATATAGTTAGTGTTACATGGCTGGACACGCCAGGCGTCTACTTCTTCCCGTAATGATTCTTCTTGTCTGTGCATCTCGTCAATTCTTTGTTTGTTTTTGTCCACCTTGCTGTCGATTTTATTTAGATTGCTGTACACTCCTTCCATTCTTTCTCCCATGTCTGTTCGTACAGCTGCTATCTCCTTCTGGTTTTCTTCCCGGACTTGATGCATGTCCTGGTTCACCTGTTTACATCTTTTGGCTGTTTCTTCATGACATTCCTCAATTCTCCTTTTATTTTCTCCTTAGATGTTGTTTATTTTATTGAGTACTTCCTCACGGACTTCTGAAACAGCTTCGTTCGTTTTCTCCAGTCTCTCCAGTGTCTCCTCTAACTTCTCATTTGTTTCGGTGATCTGTTGTTTGGTTTCTTGCCAGTACTCCATTAATTGGTGTTGTAATGTTTCGTTATTTTGGTTGATGGTTTGTCTTAACTCTTCCTTAGTACTTTTGTTGGTACTAATTATTTTTTCATTGATTTTTTTTCAAACTCTCCTCACTCTTGTCAAATTTTTCATTAATTTGTTTTAGGCTCTCCTCGTTCTTGTCAAATGTCTCCTCCTGTTTCTTAAAATTGTCATTAGTTTCTTTCTTCATCTGTTTCAGACTCTCCTCATTCTTGTTTAATTTTCCATTAATCAACTCCCATAACTGTTGTAAATCCATGCCTCCTCTAGCTTCCTCCCTGTCACCCGCCTGTGGTTCCCTTTCTTTGTCTTTGGTTGGTTCTGTTGTGGTTATTGTTGTCTCCACTTCTTAGATCGATGTTCCTTCCTCTTTTCCCCCTCTATTTTCTTCCATCTCTTTGTCCTTCGCCAACTTTTTCGATAATTCTCGTGTATGCATCTTGATATCCTTTCGCAATCGCCGCTAGAATTTTGTAACTCCTTTCTTCTAGTCCCACCAGTTGGTCGCCAATTTGTAACCTTCGTGCGTGCCGTCGTTCTTAACGCATTCTGTAAAATGTAGAAGTGTCGGAGTGTACCTTGTGTAATGTGTCTTACCAATTCGTCCTCGCTCGGTAACGTAACTTACGATGATTGACTCCGTCGCGAACGTACGAATAACCAGGTATCGTAGCCTTACCTGAGGTTCTCTAGGAGTTTATAAATCCCGGGTGGCGCCAAATTGTTTATTTAAAACAATTAAAAAATTTATTATTATCAGCGGTTCCGCTCAGGCGGTGTGGAGAATTCAATTTGTCCCGCCGCTTGTCAACTTTTTCAATCAAGCCAGCAGTTTGCTGTATTCACTGCTTGAGTGCTAGTCGCCAATTCGTAGACGTCCGCTATACTGTACAATATTAATAATAAACTTTCCTACTGAAAATAAAACACATTTGTTATACACAGTATCGATTTATTAATGAAGGGTTATTACTTTTTCTTTGACACAAGGTAGATTTGGTTTGATATATTATTTTGCACCGGTTATTTATCTATGAGACAATCTCTCTCTGGGTTTAACAAATCGATTTTGAACGTAACAAGTACAATGTAATGGCGTTCTACCGGAGTAGTAAACAAATAATTTTGTTCAATCGTTTGGATTCTTTTGATCACGATAAAAGGATTAAATGCAATTACAATAATAAAAATACACAACATTACAATGTTTCTACGTAAATATTATTATGTGTAGCTATAATTGGTTTGTTGGAGTGTAGTAAAAGTGTTTTAAATGTTCGTAAACTAACACTAGGTTAACTTTATAAATTGACAAATTTTCAGTGTCTTAGTATTTTTATTTAATCTTTGAAAGAGAATAAAATCAGTTTAGTGATATTTCATAATATAGTGAGAAATATTTAAAGTGCATTATTTCGGAAGTTTGGATAATTTAGAGGATACTTAATAACTTCGTAGACAGGGGTTAGTCAGTTAGTCTGGAACAAAGGACTGTACCTGCAATAGTGTTCAATTTTCAATTATTCGGGCTTCTGGCATCTTTTCCAATTTACTTGGATGAATTTATTTACTTCGTTTTGCATTAAAAGGTCTTTGCCATCAGTTAATTGAATTCAGTCATAGTCAGCCTCCTTCTCATTCAATTTTGACAATTTGTTTAACTTTTAAAACATTTTAAATAAAAAATTGGTTGTTAGAAATTTTGGCTTCTGTTCTATTAGAATGGTGCTTTACGAGTAACGATATTCAATGGTAATTTCGTATTCAATGGTGGTTTCTATGGTTACTAAAGAATTCTGATTGGCCTAGCTTGATATAAATCCATTGTTATCAAAATTTGAATTTTTTTTCAAAATCCTCATATATCTTCTGACTTTCTTCATTCCTTTGTCTTCCTTCCTAAGTATTAATTATTAGCACGGTCATTTGTATTTTCTTCAAAGATTATTTTGGTATCCCACAATATTGGTTTATTTCATGTTTTATAAGTTTACAGTTAATTTAATATTTACTACTTACATTTCTCTGTTTTTTTAACTCCTTATTTTAATATTTTGCTTTTAATAAAATTTACCATTTATCCTTGGTTAATTAGTCACCGTGGATTTGTTAATTACTTGGTTATTTTCATACAATTTGTATTTGTTGGTGTTTGATAGTTAGGCCTGTCTCAAGTCTAAGTAGCCATTACTGATTTTTGATTATTTCATATACATTACATCTCATTTTAGCCTAGGGCTTTATTTTGATCTTATAACTAGGTTTATTATCTATTGATATGTTTTGTTCTGTTTTTTTGTGTGATTTGTATGTTGCTGTTATTTTATACATCATGTATTGCTAACTATTAACTAACTGGTTTTCTCGTTTTCTAACTCAAACATTGTTTTCTTTTCTTACTTATTTACTCCGCCAGTGTCAACAATATGCCTATTAATTACTATTTTTTCATAATATAAAATACAACATTTAGGTCTATGGTTGGTATAATTACCCCATCCATATCCTATTCATACGTTTGTTTAAACAATTATTGAACACTTAATATCTAATATTGGTGTACAATTCATTACCTTTGATTTATTTTTTGGGTGATAAACAACCTCACCTCTATTGAACTTGCTTCAATAATCATCCCTTATAACATGGGTGTTTATTGATGGTTTTAAACTTTTTATTTTATAAATACTCTTTGCCTTCTTTCCATGTTAACACTATCTTATTACTTTGTCATGTGGTTCTCACCTTTAAATTCTACTATATACTTTTAAACTCTACAATAATATTCTTTTCTAATCACTACAGTTAATATCACTCTTTAGTGTTCATTCTTACTTAATTAATGGTTTATTTTAAACATTATTCTTAACAACTTTCTTAAACGTTATTGTTTACTATTAAACCTTTAGTGTTTGTTATTTTTACTAAGTGTTTATCTTAGCTTTCACTATTTTCCCTATTGCTATTATTGACAATATTTTTATTTACTCATCACCTGCACTTTTAAATTATCTTGTGTTTATTATAATTTACTTAGTGTTTCTTATTCTATAATTTCACTTTAGGGTAATTTAACTTTCACTATGTTAAATTCCGTTTACTTCTCACTATTTCAATATCTTTCGCTTTCTCTACACATATTATATATACTTATTAATATCATGTCTTTCTCTATTAATAACTTACATGTACTTCTAATTCTTTGGCTAGTGTATTTTTAGCTATCGTGTTTTATTAATGACTAATTACAATTGTCACTCAATCAATACTAACATTTATTATTTATATTGGTTCTTTACCAGGATTGTTTCCTTTATTATATTTGATTACATTATTTCTCCCTTCTCTATTCTTTATTCCTTTTCTGTGTTTTCTCGACTTGTTTCATTTTATTTTCTTCATCATTGGTTTGTTCCCTCTTTGTTCTCATTTTTCTTCTCCTTCTCTTCTCATCTTGTTTACTTTTTATTTTGTTTCGTTATCTGGCCAATCTCTGGGGTTGGGTCAGAGTCGTTTGTCTGTCAGTCTAGTCTGTGAGTTTCTTTAATCATCACCTTTAGTTTATCATTCTTCCTCCTTCTTTCATAATTACATTTTATATTTTTATTCTTTTCATTATTTATTTATTAAAATATATTATTTTTTAGCATTTTTTACATTCTTATAGTCATAAAAAATGATCTGAATTTGGCGATGTTATATAATGCCCTTCCACCAAAATTGATCATTTTATAAAACGTGATTCTAAGTTTGATGAAATTATCAATTATATTGTATCATTTTCTTCTTAAATTCTCCTGCTTCTCATTCATTTTTATGTTTAACTCTGTATCTTCTACTTCCTTTCTTCTGAGTCTTTTCTTCATTATTTTCTCTTATTATGAACTGGGATATTGATTTTTATATTGTAAATTATTCCCTATAAATCTTATTTTCCCTAACTATCCCTACTTGGTAGCTGAAATCGATTCGGATGGGCTCTATTGGCTTACCTAACTCCGTCGTTCAAAACTACTCTTTTTCTGAGATCAGGTTAACATCATCCCTGCTCAGTGAAATGATTGCTGGACTTATTCAACAGTCAATCTCAATTAATGAATCTTCAATACAGTCATCTCGTGACTCATAATAATAATCATAACATTTGTTGGGAATCTTTTACTTTTGTATTTGATTATTGCTCAGTTCGAGTCATATATTTTTTCATCTTTCTTTATTGATACAATTTGATAATACTTGAAGCGTTGTTTTCTATTTATGCAATTAACATTTTTATTCATTTTTAATTACTCTTTGTTTCATCTCATTTCATATTATAACTCTTAGAATGTTTATTTTATTTATTTTGTTTTTTGATCATTGGTTTGTTTATTTTACTTCCCATATTTTTCTAAATCATTGTGGAAGTTGATCATTTTGATTGATATATTTTTTTTTTCATAATTTTTTATATATCATAGTAAGTTAGTGCTTCTTACTAGTCAGGAATTTTTGTAGCTTATTCCTTTATAGTATGTTTTGCTTTGTTGCCTCATATGTTGGCTAAAGATTATTGTAAGTTAATCTTTTTTGTAGGAATTTTTCGTAACTTTATTCCTCCAGTTCATAATTTTTTGTTTAAGCATTATAGTAAGTTTGTGGTTCTTACTTTATAGGAACTCTTTGTAAATTATTCCTTTATTATTATTTTTTATATTATACTTCACATGTCAGTTTCATTTGATTGTAATTTGATCTTATTTTGTAGGAATTCTTTGTAACTTCATTCCTCCATTTTATAATTGGTCTAATATATTATAGAAATATTTGCGTAAGTTGGCCTTACATATTTTTTGAATTTTGAAATTCATCTTATACTTTTCTTTATTATTTATTTGCAAACTTATTCGTTTGTCTTATTATCTCTTTTTATTTCAAAGTAATTCGGTTGTTTTTATACCTTAAGTTTTTTCTCAGTCATGTTTGGCTGTCATAATATTTCTTAATTGATGCCTGATTATATACCCCCTTTATTTTCTTAGTGATGGGGTTAGTGATTTCATAAGTGTTATTGCCCTTGTCTCTTGTGATAGTGTACGGTCCCACATATAATAATAGTAACTTTTTTGTAATGCCTTCTATTGAGCTGGGTAATTCTTTGTTTTTTATCAGCACACTTTCTCCTATCTGTTATTTGATAGTATTTTGATGGTTTTTAGAATATTTATTCTTTTGTTGCTCTACTTCTCTGCGATTCTGTTGTAAACTTTTCTTTTTTCGAATTAGTATTCAGTGTTTGTGGGAAATTGAATCAGATCATTTATCTCTCTAGGCGGTGGCCGCTCGAACATCATTGAGTATGGTGTGGCTTCAGTGAAGTTGTGGTAAGCCAGGTTTATAAATTCTTCAGTGGATTTTAGGTAATTGTGCCATTCCTTTTGTTTATCATGGCAATATGTCCTTAGAATTCGACCCACTTCTGTAAGTACTCTCACAGCTGGGTTACTGCTGGGGTGATAAACGGATGTTTTGTAGGTTTTAATACCATGTTCCCAGAGTTTGCTTTTCCATAGAGTTCCTTTAAACTGAGTCCCATGATCGGTTATGATCACCATAGGTTTCCTTACTTCTGGTATAAATTTGGTTAATATGATTTCAATAATCTTCTTGGTAGTAGCACGGTTAATGGAGTACAATTTAGTATATTTGGTGAAATGATCGGACATGATTACAATGAATCAAAATCGGTGTCTTCCTCGAATGTGTGGCTTCTTGTGTCTGGTACCTGGTTAAAGTACGTTCGTCGGTAATTGGCTTGGGAATGGTTTCTTCCTGGACTCCGCTGTGTTTGTCCTCTCACGTAATTTACTTGCGGTCGGTACCCTTGGTTGTTGTTATTATTACTGTTTCCAGGGCGAAAATAATTGTTGGGACCATTCTTTGGGTAGTTACCCCTGTAGTTGGGTCTAAAATTGTTATTGTTGTTCCCATTTCAGTTAAAGTTTCGGGGTGCATTATTACCACGTTGATTCCCTGGATAATTATTAGGGTGGCTTTGTGGTGGCTTGTTATGACCCTGTTGGTTTGGTGATGATGGTCCCTCATTTACCTTACTATTTCTGAAGCTCGAGAATCTATTCTTCCGGTATTGCCATTCATGCTCATGGCTCTCTAATAAACTAGCCATGTCTTGAATGGTCTTGACCTGACTGTACATCTGGGCTTTCTGTATGGCGTCGTCATAATGGTAAGACAGTTGTATCACGAGACACTCTTCTGGAATGCGGGGTTCTAAATTTCTTGCCATGCATATTTTTCCCAGGAAGTAGGATGTGAGAGACTGTCCGTTCTGACTCTCATATCTCCCGTTACTTAAATTGTTGCGGACCATGTTCTGGGTCGATTCAGACCAGTATTTCGCCTTGAATTGGGTCTTGATTCTTGAATGGTCTTGACCTGACTGTACATCTGGGCTTTCTGTATGGCGTCGTCATAATGGTAAGACAGTTGTATCACAAGACACTCTTCTGGAATGCGGGGTTCTAAATTTCTTGCCATGCATATTTTTCCCAGGAAGTAGGATGTGAGAGACTGTCCGTTCTGACTCTCATATCTCCCGTTACTTAAATTGTTGCGGACCATGTTCTGGGTCAATTCAGACCAGTATTTTGCCTTGAATTGGGTCTTGAATGTAGACCAGGCATGCTCTGGATATCTGGTCTTGTGGCGGTCCACCAGTTGTCATATGTTTCTTTGAACATTTCGTCCAGCATTCCCCTCACCGTTGTCCATCGGGTCTCGCGATTTTTCATTATCAGCTCTTCCACCCTTTTCAGGAATTCAGTTGGGTTTCTTTTATAATTGCGGAAGTTGATCGTGTCCCTATTGTCAGTGTTAATGATATAGTTAGTGTTACATGGCCGGACACGCCAGGCGTCTACTTCTTCCCGTAATGATTCTTCTTGTCTGTGCATCTCGTCAATTCTTTGTTTGTTTTTGTCCACCTTGCTGTCGATTTTATTTAGATTGCTGTACACTCCTTCCATTCTTTCTCCCAGGTCTGTTCGTACAGCTGCTATCTCCTTCTGGTTTTCTTCCCGGACTTGATGCATGGCCTGGTTCACCTGTTTACATCTTTTGGCTGTTTCTTCATGACATTCCTCAATTCTCCTTTCATTTTCTCCTTCGATGTTGTTTATTTTATTGAGTACTTCCTCACGGACTTCTGAAACAGTTTCGTTCATTTTCTCCAGTCTCTCCAGTGTCTCCTCTAACTTCTCATTTGTTTCGGTGATCTGTTGTTTGGTTTCTTGCCAGTACCCCATTAATTGGTGTTGTAATGTTTTGTTATTTTGGTTGATGGTTTGTCTTAACTCTTCCTTAGTACTTTTGTTGGTACTAATTATTTTTTCATTGATTTTTTTCAAACTCTCCTCACACTCTTGTCAAATTTTTCATTAATTTGTTTTAGGCTCTCCTCGTTATTGTCAAATTTCTCCTCCTGTTTCTTAAAATTGTCATTATTTTCTTTCTTCATCTGTTTCAGACTCTCCTCATTCTTGTTTAATTTTCCATTAATCAACTCCCATAACTGTTGTAAATCCATGCCTCCTCTAGCTTCCTCCCTGTCACCCGCCTGTGGTTCCCTTTGTTTGTCTTTGGTTGGTTCTGTTGTGGTTATTGTTGTCTCCACTTCTTAGATCGATGTTCCTTCCTCTTTTCCCCTCTATTTTCTTCCATCTCTTTGTCCTTCGCCAGCTTTTTCGATAATCCTCGTGTATGCATCTTGATATCCTTTCGCAATCGCCGCTCGAATTTCGTATCTCCCTTTCTTCTAGTCCCACCAGTTGGTCGCCAATTTGTAACCTTTCGTGCGTGCCATCGTTCTTAACGCATTCTGTAAAATGTAGAAGTGTCAGAGTGTACCTTGTGTAATGTGTCTTACCAATTCTTCCTCGCTCGGTAACGTAACTTACGATGATTGACTCCGTCGCGAACGTACGAATAACCAGGTATCGTAGCCTTACCTGAGGTTCACTAGGAGTTTATAAATCCCGGGTGGCGCCAAATTGTTTATTTAAAACAATTAAAAAATTTATTATTATCAGCGGTTCCGCTCAGGCGGTGTGGAGAATTCAATTTGTCCCGCCGCTTGTCAACTTTTTCAATCAAGCCAGCAGTTTGCTGTATTCACTGCTTGAGCGGTAGTCGCCAATTCGTAGACGTCCGCTATACTGTACAATATTAATAATAAACTTTCCTACTGAAAATAAAACACATTTGTTATATAAAATACAAAATTTAGGTCTATGGTTGGTATAATTACCCCATCCATATCCTATTCATACGTTTGTTTAAACAATTATTTAATACTTAATATCTAATATTGGTGTACAATTCATTACCGTTGATTTATTTTTTGGGTGATAAACAACCTCACCTCTATTGAACTTGCTTCAATAATCATCCCTTATAACATGGGTGTTTATTGATGGTTTTAAACTTCTTATTTTATAAAAACTCTTTGCCTTCTTTCCATGTTAACACTATCTTATTACATTGTCATGTGGTTCTCACCTTTAAATTCTACTATATACTTTTAAACTCTACAATAATATTCTTTTCTAATCACTACAGTTAATATCACTCTTTAGTGTTCATTCTTACTTAATTAATGGTTTATTTTAAACATTATTCTTAACAACTTTCTTAAACGTTATTGTTCACTATTAAACCTTTAGTGTTTGTTATTTTTACTAAGTGTTTATCTTAGCTTTCACTATTTTCCCTATTGCTATCATTGACAATATTTTTATTTACTCATCACCTGCACTTTTAAATTATCTTGTGTTTATTATAATTTACTTAGTGTTTCTTATTCTATCATTTCACTTTAGGGTAATTTAACTTTCACTATGTTAAATTCCGTTTACTTCTCACTATTTCAATATCTTTCTCTTTCTCTACACATATTATATATACTTATTAATATCATGTCTTTCTCTATTAATAACTTACATGTACTTCTAATTCTTTGGCTAGTGTATTTTTAGCTATCGTGTTTTATTAATGACTAATTACAATTGTCACTCATTCAATACTAACATTTATTATTTATATTGGTTCTTCACCAGGATTGTTTCCTTTATTATATTTGATTACATTATTTCTCCCTTCTCTATTCTTTATTCCTTTTCTGTGTTTTCTCGACTTGTTTCATTTTATTTTCTTCATCGTTGGTTTGTTCCCTCTTTGTTCTCATTTTTCTTCTCCTTCTCTTCTCATCTTGTTTACTTTTTATTTTGTTTCGTTATCTGGCCAATCTCTGGGGTTGGGTCAGAGTCGTTTGTCTGTCAGTCTAGTCTGTGAGTTTCTTTAATCATCACCTTTAGTTTATCATTCTTCCTCCTTCTTTCATAATTACATTTTATATTTTTATTCTTTTCATTATTTATTTATTAATTATTTTTTAGCATTTTTTACATACTTATAGTCATAAAAAATGATCTGAATTTGGCGATGTTATATATTGCCCTTCCACCAAAATTGATCATTTTATAAAACGTGATTCTAAGTTTGATGAAATTATCAATTATATTGTATCATTTTCTTCTTAAATTCTCCTGCTTCTCATTCATTTTTATGTTTAACTCTGTATCTTCTACTTCCTTTCTTCTGAGTCTTTTCTTCATTATTTTCTCTTATTATGAACTGGCATATTGATTTTTATATTATAAATTATTCCCTATAAATCTTATTTTCCCTAACTATCCGTACTTGGTAGCTGAAATCGATTCGGATGGGCTCTATTGGCTTACCTAACTCCGTCGTTCAAAACTACTCTTTTTCTGAGATCAGGTTAACATCATCCCTGCTCAGTTAAATGATTGCTGGACTTATTCAACAGTCAATCTCAATTAATGAATCTTCAATACAGTCATCTCGTGACTCATAATAATAATCATAACATTTGTTGGGAATCTTTTACTTTTGTATTTCATTATTGCTCAGTTCGAGTCATATATTTTTTCATCTTTCTTTATTGATACAATTTGATAATACTTGAAGCATTGTTTTCTATTGATGCAATTAACATTTTTATTCATTTTTAATTACTCTTTGTTTCATCTCATTTCATATTATAACTCTTAGAATGTTTATTTTATTTATTTTGTTTTTTGATCATTGGTTTATTTATTTTACTTCCCATATTTTTCTAAATCATTGTGGAAGTTGATCACTTTGATTGATATATTTTTTTTTCATAATTTTTTATATATCATAGTAAGTTAGTGCTTCTTACTAGTCAGGAATTTTTGTAGCTTATTCCTTTATAGTATGTTTTGCTTTGTTGCCTCATATGTTGGCTAAAGATTATTGTAAGTTAATCTTATTTTGTAGGAATTTTTCGTAACTTTATTCCTCCAGTTCATAATTTTTTGTTTAAGCATTATAGTAAGTTTGTGGTTCTTACTGTATAGGAACTCTTTGTAAATTATTCCTTTATTATTATTTTTTATATTATACTTCACATGTCAGTTTCATTTGATTGTAATTTGATCTTATTTTGTAGGAATTCTTTGTAACTTCATTCCTCCATTTTATAATTGGTCTAATATATTATCGAAATATTTGCGTAAGTTGGCCTTACATATTTTTTGAATTTTGAAATTCATCTTATACTTTTCTTTATTATTTATTTGCAAACTTATTCGTTTGTCTTATTATCTCTTTTTATTTCAAAGTAATTCGTTTGTTTTTATACCTTAAGTTTTTCCTCAGTCATGTTTGGCTGTCATAATATTTCTTAATTGATGCCTGATTATATACCCCCTTTATTTTCTTAGTGATGGGGTTAGCGATTTCATAAGTGTTATTGCCCTTGTCTCTTGTGATAGTGTACGGTCCCACGTATAATAATAGTAACTTTTTTGTAATGCCTTCTATTGAGCTGGGTAATTCTTTGTTTTTTATCAGCACACTTTCTCCTATCTGTTATTTGATAGTATTTTGATGGTTTTTAGAATATTTATTCTTTTGTTGCTCTACTTCTCTGCGATTCTGTTGTAAACTTTTCTTTTTTCGAATTAGTATTCAGTGTTTGTGGGAAATTGAATCAGATCATTTATCTCTCTAGGCGGTGGCCGCTCGAACATCATTGAGTATGGTGTGGCTTCAGTGAAGTTGTGGTAAGCCAGGTTTATAAATTCTTCAGTGGATTTTAGGTAATTGTGCCATTCCTTTTGTTTATCATGGCAATATGTCCTTAGAATTCGACCCACTTCTCTAAGTACTCTCACAGCTGGGTTACTGCTGGGGTGATAAACGGATGTTTTGTAGGTTTTAATACCATGTTCCCAGAGTTTGCTTTTCCATAGAGTTCCTTTAAACTGAGTCCCATGATCGGTTATGATCGCCATAGGTTTCCTTACTTCTGGTATAAATTTGGTTAATATGATTTCAATAATCTTCTTGGTAGTAGCACGGTTAATGGAGTACAATTTAGTATATTTGGTGAAATGATCGGACATGATTACAATGAATCAAAATCGGTGTCTTCCTCGAATGTGTGGCTTCTTGTGTCTGGTACCTGGTTAAAGTACGTTCGTCGGTAATTGGCTTGGGAATGGTTTCTTCCTGGACTCCGCTGTGTTTGTCCTCTCACGTAATTTACTTGCGGTCGGTACCCTTGGTTGTTGTTATTATTACTGTTTCCAGGGCGAAAATAATTGTTGGGACCATTCTTTGGGTAGTTACCCCTGTAGTTGGGTCTAAAATTGTTATTGTTGTTCCCATTTCAGTTAAAGTTTCGGGGTGCATTATTACCACGTTGATTCCCTGGATAATTATTAGGGTGGCTTTGTGGTGGCTTGTTATCACCCTGTTGGTTTGGTGATGATGGTCCCTCATTTACCTTACTATTTCTGAAGCTCGAGAATCTATTCTTCCGGTATTGCCATTCATGCTCATGGCTCTCTAATAAACTAGCCATGTCTTGAATGGTCTTGACCTGACTGTACATCTGGGCTTTCTGTATGGCGTCGTCATAATGGTAAGACAGTTGTATCACGAGACACTCTTCTGGAATGCGGGGTTCTAAATTTCTTGCCATGCATATTTTTCCCAGGAAGTAGGATGTGAGAGACTGTCCGTTCTGACTCTCATATCTCCCGTTACTTAAATTGTTGCGGACCATGTTCTGGGTCGATTCAGACCAGTATTTCGCCTTGAATTGGGTCTTGAGTCTTGAATGGTCTTGACCTGACTGTACATCTGGGCTTTCTGTATGGCGTCGTCATAATGGTAAGACAGTTGTATCACAAGACACTCTTCTGGAATGCGGGGTTCTAAATTTCTTGCCATGCATATTTTTCCCAGGAAGTAGGATGTGAGAGACTGTCCGTTCTGACTCTCATATCTCCCGTTACTTAAATTGTTGCGGACCATGTTCTGGGTCAATTCAGACCAGTATTTTGCCTTGAATTGGGTCTTGAATGTAGACCAGGCATGCTCTGGATATCTGGTCTTGTGGCGGTCCACCAGTTGTCATATGTTTCTTTGAACATTTCGTCCAGCATTCCCCTCACCGTTGTCCATCGGGTCTCGCGATTTTTCATTATCAGCTCTTCCACCCTTTTCAGGAATTCAGTTGGGTTTCTTTTATAATTGCGGAAGTTGATCGTGTCCCTATTGTCAGTGTTAATGATATAGTTAGTGTTACATGGCCGGACACGCCAGGCGTCTACTTCTTCCCGTAATGATTCTTCTTGTCTGTGCATCTCGTCAATTCTTTGTTTGTTTTTGTCCACCTTGCTGTCGATTTTATTTAGATTGCTGTACACTCCTTCCATTCTTTCTCCCAGGTCTGTTCGTACAGCTGCTATCTCCTTCTGGTTTTCTTCCCGGACTTGATGCATGGCCTGGTTCACCTGTTTACATCTTTTGGCTGTTTCTTCATGACATTCCTCAATTCTCCTTTCATTTTCTCCTTCGATGTTGTTTATTTTATTGAGTACTTCCTCACGGACTTCTGAAACAGTTTCGTTCATTTTCTCCAGTCTCTCCAGTGTCTCCTCTAACTTCTCATTTGTTTCGGTGATCTGTTGTTTGGTTTCTTGCCAGTACCCCATTAATTGGTGTTGTAATGTTTTGTTATTTTGGTTGATGGTTTGTCTTAACTCTTCCTTAGTACTTTTGTTGGTACTAATTATTTTTTCATTGATTTTTTTCAAACTCTCCTCACACTCTTGTCAAATTTTTCATTAATTTGTTTTAGGCTCTCCTCGTTATTGTCAAATTTCTCCTCCTGTTTCTTAAAATTGTCATTATTTTCTTTCTTCATCTGTTTCAGACTCTCCTCATTCTTGTTTAATTTTCCATTAATCAACTCCCATAACTGTTGTAAATCCATGCCTCCTCTAGCTTCCTCCCTGTCACCCGCCTGTGGTTCCCTTTGTTTGTCTTTGGTTGGTTCTGTTGTGGTTATTGTTGTCTCCACTTCTTAGATCGATGTTCCTTCCTCTTTTCCCCTCTATTTTCTTCCATCTCTTTGTCCTTCGCCAGCTTTTTCGATAATCCTCGTGTATGCATCTTGATATCCTTTCGCAATCGCCGCTCGAATTTCGTATCTCCCTTTCTTCTAGTCCCACCAGTTGGTCGCCAATTTGTAACCTTTCGTGCGTGCCATCGTTCTTAACGCATTCTGTAAAATGTAGAAGTGTCAGAGTGTACCTTGTGTAATGTGTCTTACCAATTCTTCCTCGCTCGGTAACGTAACTTACGATGATTGACTCCGTCGCGAACGTACGAATAACCAGGTATCGTAGCCTTACCTGAGGTTCACTAGGAGTTTATAAATCCCGGGTGGCGCCAAATTGTTTATTTAAAACAATTAAAAAATTTATTATTATCAGCGGTTCCGCTCAGGCGGTGTGGAGAATTCAATTTGTCCCGCCGCTTGTCAACTTTTTCAATCAAGCCAGCAGTTTGCTGTATTCACTGCTTGAGCGGTAGTCGCCAATTCGTAGACGTCCGCTATACTGTACAATATTAATAATAAACTTTCCTACTGAAAATAAAACACATTTGTTATATAAAATACAAAATTTAGGTCTATGGTTGGTATAATTACCCCATCCATATCCTATTCATACGTTTGTTTAAACAATTATTTAACACTTAATATCTAATATTGGTGTACAATTCATTACCGTTGATTTATTTTTTGGGTGATAAACAACCTCACCTCTATTGAACTTGCTTCAATAATCATCCCTTATAACATGGGTGTTTATTGATGGTTTTAAACTTCTTATTTTATAAAAACTCTTTGCCTTCTTTCCATGTTAACACTATCTTATTACATTGTCATGTGGTTCTCACCTTTAAATTCTACTATATACTTTTAAACTCTACAATAATATTCTTTTCTAATCACTACAGTTAATATCACTCTTTAGTGTTCATTCTTACTTAATTAATGGTTTATTTTAAACATTATTCTTAACAACTTTCTTAAACGTTATTGTTCACTATTAAACCTTTAGTGTTTGTTATTTTTACTAAGTGTTTATCTTAGCTTTCACTATTTTCCCTATTGCTATCATTGACAATATTTTTATTTACTCATCACCTGCACTTTTAAATTATCTTGTGTTTATTATAATTTACTTAGTGTTTCTTATTCTATCATTTCACTTTAGGGTAATTTAACTTTCACTATGTTAAATTCCGTTTACTTCTCACTATTTCAATATCTTTCTCTTTCTCTACACATATTATATATACTTATTAATATCATGTCTTTCTCTATTAATAACTTACATGTACTTCTAATTCTTTGGCTAGTGTATTTTTAGCTATCGTGTTTTATTAATGACTAATTACAATTGTCACTCATTCAATACTAACATTTATTATTTATATTGGTTCTTTACCAGGATTGTTTCCTTTATTATATTTGATTACATTATTTCTCCCTTCTCTATTCTTTATTCCTTTTCTGTGTTTTCTCGACTTGTTTCATTTTATTTTCTTCATCGTTGGTTTGTTCCCTCTTTGTTCTCATTTTTCTTCTCCTTCTCTTCTCATCTTGTTTACTTTTTATTTTGTTTCGTTATCTGGCCAATCTCTGGGGTTGGGTCAGAGTCGTTTGTCTGTCAGTCTAGTCTGTGAGTTTCTTTAATCATCACCTTTAGTTTATCATTCTTCCTCCTTCTTTCATAATTACATTTTATATTTTTATTCTTTTCATTATTTATTTATTAATTATTTTTTAGCATTTTTTACATACTTATAGTCATAAAAAATGATCTGAATTTGGCGATGTTATATATTGCCCTTCCACCAAAATTGATCATTTTATAAAACGTGATTCTAAGTTTGATGAAATTATCAATTATATTGTATCATTTTCTTCTTAAATTCTCCTGCTTCTCATTCATTTTTATGTTTAACTCTGTATCTTCTACTTCCTTTCTTCTGAGTCTTTTCTTCATTATTTTCTCTTATTATGAACTGGCATATTGATTTTTATATTATAAATTATTCCCTATAAATCTTATTTTCCCTAACTATCCGTACTTGGTAGCTGAAATCGATTCGGATGGGCTCTATTGGCTTACCTAACTCCGTCGTTCAAAACTACTCTTTTTCTGAGATCAGGTTAACATCATCCCTGCTCAGTTAAATGATTGCTGGACTTATTCAACAGTCAATCTCAATTAATGAATCTTCAATACAGTCATCTCGTGACTCATAATAATAATCATAACATTTGTTGGGAATCTTTTACTTTTGTATTTCATTATTGCTCAGTTCGAGTCATATATTTTTTCATCTTTCTTTATTGATACAATTTGATAATACTTGAAGCATTGTTTTCTATTGATGCAATTAACATTTTTATTCATTTTTAATTACTCTTTGTTTCATCTCATTTCATATTATAACTCTTAGAATGTTTATTTTATTTATTTTGTTTTTTGATCATTGGTTTGTTTATTTTACTTCCCATATTTTTCTAAATCATTGTGGAAGTAGATCACTTTGATTGATATATTTTTTTTTCATAATTTTTTATATATCATAGTAAGTTAGTGCTTCTTACTAGTCAGGAATTTTTGTAGCTTATTCCTTTATAGTATGTTTTGCTTTGTTGCCTCATATGTTGGCTAAAGATTATTGTAAGTTAATCTTATTTTGTAGGAATTTTTCGTAACTTTATTCCTCCAGTTCATAATTTTTTGTTTAAGCATTATAGTAAGTTTGTGGTTCTTACTGTATAGGAACTCTTTGTAAATTATTCCTTTATTATTATTTTTTATATTATACTTCACATGTCAGTTTCATTTGATTGTAATTTGATCTTATTTTGTAGGAATTCTTTGTAACTTCATTCCTCCATTTTATAATTGGTCTAATATATTATCGAAATATTTGCGTAAGTTGGCCTTACATATTTTTTGAATTTTGAAATTCATCTTATACTTTTCTTTATTATTTATTTGCAAACTTATTCGTTTGTCTTATTATCTCTTTTTATTTCAAAGTAATTCGGTTGTTTTTATACCTTAAGTTTTTTCTCAGTCATGTTTGGCTGTCATAATATTTCTTAATTGATGCCTGATTATATACCCCCTTTATTTTCTTAGTGATGGGGTTAGCGATTTCATAAGTGTTATTGCCCTTGTCTCTTGTGATAGTGTACGGTCCCACGTATAATAATAGTAACTTTTTTGTAATGCCTTCTATTGAGCTGGGTAATTCTTTGTTTTTTATCAGCACACTTTCTCCTATCTGTTATTTGATAGTATTTTGATGGTTTTTAGAATATTTATTCTTTTGTTGCTCTACTTCTCTGCGATTCTGTTGTAAACTTTTCTTTTTTCGAATTAGTATTCAGTGTTTGTGGGAAATTGAATCAGATCATTTATCTCTCTAGGCGGTGGCCGCTCGAACATCATTGAGTATGGTGTGGCTTCAGTGAAGTTGTGGTAAGCCAGGTTTATAAATTCTTCAGTGGATTTTAGGTAATTGTGCCATTCCTTTTGTTTATCATGGCAATATGTCCTTAGAATTCGACCCACTTCTCTAAGTACTCTCACAGCTGGGTTACTGCTGGGGTGATAAACGGATGTTTTGTAGGTTTTAATACCATGTTCCCAGAGTTTGCTTTTCCATAGAGTTCCTTTAAACTGAGTCCCATGATCGGTTATGATCGCCATAGGTTTCCTTACTTCTGGTATAAATTTGGTTAATATGATTTCAATAATCTTCTTGGTAGTAGCACGGTTAATGGAGTACAATTTAGTATATTTGGTGAAATGATCGGACATGATTACAATGAATCAAAATCGGTGTCTTCCTCGAATGTGTGGCTTCTTGTGTCTGGTACCTGGTTAAAGTACGTTCGTCGGTAATTGGCTTGGGAATGGTTTCTTCCTGGACTCCGCTGTGTTTGTCCTCTCACGTAATTTACTTGCGGTCGGTACCCTTGGTTGTTGTTATTATTACTGTTTCCAGGGCGAAAATAATTGTTGGGACCATTCTTTGGGTAGTTACCCCTGTAGTTGGGTCTAAAATTGTTATTGTTGTTCCCATTTCAGTTAAAGTTTCGGGGTGCATTATTACCACGTTGATTCCCTGGATAATTATTAGGGTGGCTTTGTGGTGGCTTGTTATCACCCTGTTGGTTTGGTGATGATGGTCCCTCATTTACCTTACTATTTCTGAAGCTCGAGAATCTATTCTTCCGGTATTGCCATTCATGCTCATGGCTCTCTAATAAACTAGCCATGTCTTGAATGGTCTTGACCTGACTGTACATCTGGGCTTTCTGTATGGCGTCGTCATAATGGTAAGACAGTTGTATCACGAGACACTCTTCTGGAATGCGGGGTTCTAAATTTCTTGCCATGCATATTTTTCCCAGGAAGTAGGATGTGAGAGACTGTCCGTTCTGACTCTCATATCTCCCGTTACTTAAATTGTTGCGGACCATGTTCTGGGTCGATTCAGACCAGTATTTCGCCTTGAATTGGGTCTTGGGTCTTGAATGGTCTTGACCTGACTGTACATCTGGGCTTTCTGTATGGCGTCGTCATAATGGTAAGACAGTTGTATCACAAGACACTCTTCTGGAATGCGGGGTTCTAAATTTCTTGCCATGCATATTTTTCCCAGGAAGTAGGATGTGAGAGACTGTCCGTTCTGACTCTCATATCTCCCGTTACTTAAATTGTTGCGGACCATGTTCTGGGTCGATTCAGACCAGTATTTCGCCTTGAATTGGGTCTTGAATGTAGACCAGGCATGCTCTGGATATCTGGTCTTGTGGCGGTCCACCAGTTGTCATATGTTTCTTTGAACATTTCGTCCAGCATTCCCCTCACCGTTGTCCATCGGGTCTCGCGATTTTTCATTATCAGCTCTTCCACCCTTTTCAGGAATTCAGTTGGGTTTCTTTTATAATTGCGGAAGTTGATCGTGTCCCTATTGTCAGTGTTAATGATATAGTTAGTGTTACATGGCCGGACACGCCAGGCGTCTACTTCTTCCCGTAATGATTCTTCTTGTCTGTGCATCTCGTCAATTCTTTGTTTGTTTTTGTCCACCTTGCTGTCGATTTTATTTAGATTGCTGTACACTCCTTCCATTCTTTCTCCCAGGTCTGTTCATACAGCTGCTATCTCCTTCTGGTTTTCTTCCCGGACTTGATGCATGTCCTGGTTCACCTGTTTACATCTTTTGGCTGTTTCTTCATGACATTCCTCAATTCTCCTTTCATTTTCTCCTTCGATGTTGTTTATTTTATTGAGTACTTCCTCACGGACTTCTGAAACAGTTTCGTTCGTTTTCTCCAGTCTCTCCAGTGTCTCCTCTAACTTCTCATTTATTTCGGTGATCTGTTGTTTGGTTTCTTGCCAGTACTCCATTAATTGGTGTTGTAATGTTTTGTTATTTTGGTTGATGGTTTGTCTTAACTCTTCCTTAGTACTTTTGTTGGTACTAATTATTTTTTCATTGATTTTTTTCAAACTCTCCTCGTTATTGTCAAATTTCTCCTCCTGTTTCTTAAAATTGTCATTATTTTCTTTCTTCATCTGTTTCAGACTCTCCTCATTCTTGTTTAATTTTCCATTAATCAACTCCCATAACTGTTGTAAATCCATGCCTCCTCTAGCTTCCTCCCTGTCACCCGCCTGTGGTTCCCTTTCTTTGTCTTTGGTTGGTTCTGTTGTGGTTATTGTTGTCTCCACTTCTTAGATCGATGTTCCTTCCTCTTTTCCCCTCTATTTTCTTCCATCTCTTTGTCCTTCGCCAGCTTTTTCGATAATCCTCGTGTATGCATCTTGATATCCTTTCGCAATCGCCGCTCGAATTTCGTATCTCCCTTTCTTCTAGTCCCACCAGTTGGTCGCCAATTTGTAACCTTTCGTGCGTGCCATCGTTCTTAACGCATTCTGTAAAATGTAGAAGTGTCAGAGTGTACCTTGTGTAATGTGTCTTACCAATTCTTCCTCGCTCGGTAACGTAACTTACGATGATTGACTCCGTCGCGAACGTACGAATAACCAGGTATCGTAGCCTTACCTGAGGTTCACTAGGAGTTTATAAATCCCGGGTGGCACCAAATTGTTTATTTAAAACAATTAAAAAATTTATTATTATCAGCGGTTCCGCTCAGGCGGTGTGGAGAATTCAATTTGTCCCGCCGCTTGTCAACTTTTTCAATCAAGCCAGCAGTTTGCTGTATTCACTGCTTGAGCGGTAGTCGCCAATTCGTAGACGTCCGCTATACTGTACAATATTAATAATAAACTTTCCTACTGAAAATAAAACACATTTGTTATATAAAATACAAAATTTAGGTCTATGGTTGGTATAATTACCCCATCCATATCCTATTCATACGTTTGTTTAAACAATTATTTAACACTTAATATCTAATATTGGTGTACAATTCATTACCGTTGATTTATTTTTTGGGTGATAAACAACCTCACCTCTATTGAACTTGCTTCAATAATCATCCCTTATAACATGGGTGTTTATTGATGGTTTTAAACTTCTTATTTTATAAAAACTCTTTGCCTTCTTTCCATGTTAACACTATCTTATTACATTGTCATGTGGTTCTCACCTTTAAATTCTACTATATACTTTTAAACTCTACAATAATATTCTTTTCTAATCACTACAGTTAATATCACTCTTTAGTGTTCATTCTTACTTAATTAATGGTTTATTTTAAACATTATTCTTAACAACTTTCTTAAACGTTATTGTTCACTATTAAACCTTTAGTGTTTGTTATTTTTACTAAGTGTTTATCTTAGCTTTCACTATTTTCCCTATTGCTATCATTGACAATATTTTTATTTACTCATCACCTGCACTTTTAAATTATCTTGTGTTTATTATAATTTACTTAGTGTTTCTTATTCTATCATTTCACTTTAGGGTAATTTAACTTTCACTATGTTAAATTCCGTTTACTTCTCACTATTTCAATATCTTTCTCTTTCTCTACACATATTATATATACTTATTAATATCATGTCTTTCTCTATTAATAACTTACATGTACTTCTAATTCTTTGGCTAGTGTATTTTTAGCTATCGTGTTTTATTAATGACTAATTACAATTGTCACTCATTCAATACTAACATTTATTATTTATATTGGTTCTTTACCAGGATTGTTTCCTTTATTATATTTGATTACATTATTTCTCCCTTCTCTATTCTTTATTCCTTTTCTGTGTTTTCTCGACTTGTTTCATTTTATTTTCTTCATCGTTGGTTTGTTCCCTCTTTGTTCTCATTTTTCTTCTCCTTCTCTTCTCATCTTGTTTACTTTTTATTTTGTTTCGTTATCTGGCCAATCTCTGGGGTTGGGTCAGAGTCGTTTGTCTGTCAGTCTAGTCTGTGAGTTTCTTTAATCATCACCTTTAATTTATCATTCTTCCTCCTTCTTTCATAATTACATTTTATATTTTTATTCTTTTCATTATTTATTTATTAAAATATATTATTTTTTAGCATTTTTTACATACTTATAGTCATAAAAAATGATCTGAATTTGGCGATGTTATATAATGCCCTTCCACCAAAATTGATCATTTTATAAAACGTGATTCTAAGTTTGATGAAATTATCAATTATATTGTATCATTTTCTTCTTAAATTCTCCTGCTTCTCATTCATTTTTATGTTTAACTCTGTATCTTCTACTTCCTTTCTTCTGAGTCTTTTCTTCATTATTTTCTCTTATTATGAACTGGCATATTGATTTTTATATTATAAATTATTCCCTATAAATCTTATTTTCCCTAACTATCCGTACTTGGTAGCTGAAATCGATTCGGATGGGCTCTATTGGCTTACCTAACTCCGTCGTTCAAAACTACTCTTTTTCTGAGATCAGGTTAACATCATCCCTGCTCAGTTAAATGATTGCTGGACTTATTCAACAGTCAATCTCAATTAATGAATCTTCAATACAGTCATCTCGTGACTCATAATAATAATCATAACATTTGTTGGGAATCTTTTACTTTTGTATTTCATTATTGCTCAGTTCGAGTCATATATTTTTTCATCTTTCTTTATTGATACAATTTGATAATACTTGAAGCATTGTTTTCTATTGATGCAATTAACATTTTTATTCATTTTTAATTACTCTTTGTTTCATCTCATTTCATATTATAACTCTTAGAATGTTTATTTTATTTATTTTGTTTTTTGATCATTGGTTAGTTTATTTTACTTCCCATATTTTTCTAAATCATTGTGGAAGTTGATCACTTTGATTGATATATTTTTTTTTCATAATTTTTTATATATCATAGTAAGTTAGTGCTTCTTACTAGTCAGGAATTTTTGTAGCTTATTCCTTTATAGTATGTTTTGCTTTGTTGCCTCATATGTTGGCTAAAGATTATTGTAAGTTAATCTTATTTTGTAGGAATTTTTCGTAACTTTATTCCTCCAGTTAATAATTTTTTGTTTAAGCATTATAGTAAGTTTGTGGTTCTTACTGTATAGGAACTCTTTGTAAATTATTCCTTTATTATTATTTTTTATATTATACTTCACATGTCAGTTTCATTTGATTGTAATTTGATCTTATTTTGTAGGAATTCTTTGTAACTTCATTCCTCCATTTTATAATTGGTCTAATATATTATCGAAATATTTGCGTAAGTTGGCCTTACATATTTTTTGAATTTTGAAATTCATCTTATACTTTTCTTTATTATTTATTTGCAAACTTATTCGTTTGTCTTATTATCTCTTTTTATTTCAAAGTAATTCGTTTGTTTTTATACCTTAAGTTTTTCCTCAGTCATGTTTGGCTGTCGTAATATTTCTTAATTGATGCCTGATTATATACCCCCTTTATTTTCTTAGTGATGGGGTTAGTGATTTCATAAGTGTTATTGCCCTTGTCTCTTGTGATAGTGTACGGTCCCACGTATAATAATAGTAACTTTTTTGTAATGCCTTCTATTGAGCTGGGTAATTCTTTGTTTTTTATCAGCACACTTTCTCCTATCTGTTATTTGATAGTATTTTGATGGTTTTTAGAATATTTATTCTTTTGTTGCTCTACTTCTCTGCGATTCTGTTGTAAACTTTTCTTTTTTCGAATTAGTATTCAGTGTTTGTGGGAAATTGAATCAGATCATTTATCTCTCTAGGCGGTGGCCGCTCGAACATCATTGAGTATGGTGTGGCTTCAGTGAAGTTGTGGTAAGCCAGGTTTATAAATTCTTCAGTGGATTTTAGGTAATTGTGCCATTCCTTTTGTTTATCATGGCAATATATCCTTAGAATTCGACCCACTTCTCTAAGTACTCTCACAGCTGGGTTACTGCTGGGGTGATAAACGGATGTTTTGTAGGTTTTAATACCATGTTCCCAGAGTTTGCTTTTCCATAGAGTTCCTTTAAACTGAGTCCCATGATCGGTTATGATCGCCATAGGTTTCCTTACTTCTGGTATAAATTTGGTTAATATGATTTCAATAATCTTCTTGGTAGTAGCACGGTTAATGGAGTACAATTTAGTATATTTGGTGAAATGATCGGACATGATTACAATGAATCAAAATCGGTGTCTTCCTCGAATGTGTGGCTTCTTGTGTCTGGTACCTGGTTAAAGTACGTTCGTCGGTAATTGGCTTGGGAATGGTTTCTTCCTGGACTCCGCTGTGTTTGTCCTCTCACGTAATTTACTTGCGGTCGGTACCCTTGGTTGTTGTTATTATTACTGTTTCCAGGGCGAAAATAATTGTTGGGACCATTCTGTGGGTAGTTACCCCTGTAGTTGGGTCTAAAATTGTTATTGTTGTTCCCATTTCAGTTAAAGTTTCGGGGTGCATTATTACCACGTTGATTCCCTGGATAATTATTAGGGTGGCTTTGTGGTGGCTTGTTATGACCCTGTTGGTTTGGTGATGATGGTCCCTCATTTACCTTACTATTTCTGAAGCTCGAGAATCTATTCTTCCGGTATTGCCATTCATGCTCATGGCTCTCTAATAAACTAGCCATGTCTTGAATGGTCTTGACCTGACTGTACATCTGGGCTTTCTGTATGGCGTCGTCATAATGGTAAGACAGTTGTATCACGAGACACTCTTCTGGAATGCGGGGTTCTAAATTTCTTGCCATGCATATTTTTCCCAGGAAGTAGGATGTGAGAGACTGTCCGTTCTGACTCTCATATCTCCCGTTACTTAAATTGTTGCGGACCATGTTCTGGGTCGATTCAGACCAGTATTTCGCCTTGAATTGGGTCTTGGGTCTTGAATGGTCTTGACCTGACTGTACATCTGGGCTTTCTGTATGGCGTCGTCATAATGGTAAGACAGTTGTATCACAAGACACTCTTCTGGAATGCGGGGTTCTAAATTTCTTGCCATGCATATTTTTCCCAGGAAGTAGGATGTGAGAGACTGTCCGTTCTGACTCTCATATCTCCCGTTACTTAAATTGTTGCGGACCATGTTCTGGGTCGATTCAGACCAGTATTTCGCCTTGAATTGGGTCTTGAATGTAGACCAGGCATGCTCTGGATATCTGGTCTTGTGGCGGTCCACCAGTTGTCATATGTTTCTTTGAACATTTCGTCCAGCATTCCCCTCACCGTTGTCCATCGGGTCTCGCGATTTTTCATTATCAGCTCTTCCACCCTTTTCAGGAATTCAGTTGGGTTTCTTTTATAATTGCGGAAGTTGATCGTGTCCCTATTGTCAGTGTTAATGATATAGTTAGTGTTACATGGCCGGACACGCCAGGCGTCTACTTCTTCCCGTAATGATTCTTCTTGTCTGTGCATCTCGTCAATTCTTTGTTTGTTTTTGTCCACCTTGCTGTCGATTTTATTTAGATTGCTGTACACTCCTTCCATTCTTTCTCCCAGGTCTGTTCGTACAGCTGCTATCTCCTTCTGGTTTTCTTCCCGGACTTGATGCATGTCCTGGTTCACCTGTTTACATCTTTTGGCTGTTTCTTCATGACATTCCTCAATTCTCCTATCATTTTCTCCTTCGATGTTGTTTATTTTATTGAGTACTTCCTCACGGACTTCTGAAACAGTTTCGTTCGTTTTCTCCAGTCTCTCCAGTGTCTCCTCTAACTTCTCATTTGTTTCGGTGATCTGTTGTTTGGTTTCTTGCCAGTACTCCATTAATTGGTGTTGTAATGTTTTGTTATTTTGGTTGATGGTTTGTCTTAACTCTTCCTTAGTACTTTTGTTGGTACTAATTATTTTTTCATTGATTTTTTTCAAACTCTCCTCACACTCTTGTCAAATTTTTCATTAATTTGTTTTAGGCTCTCCTCGTTATTGTCAAATTTCTCCTCCTGTTTCTTAAAATTGTCATTATTTTCTTTCTTCATCTGTTTCAGACTCTCCTCATTCTTGTTTAATTTTCCATTAATCAACTCCCATAACTGTTGTAAATCCATGCCTCCTCTAGCTTCCTCCCTGTCACCCGCCTGTGGTTCCCTTTCTTTGTCTTTGGTTGGTTCTGTTGTGGTTATTGTTGTCTCCACTTCTTAGATCGATGTTCCTTCCTCTTTTCCCCTCTATTTTCTTCCATCTCTTTGTCCTTCGCCAGCTTTTTCGATAATCCTCGTGTATGCATCTTGATATCCTTTCGCAATCGCCGCTCGAATTTCGTATCTCCCTTTCTTCTAGTCCCACCAGTTGGTCGCCAATTTGTAACCTTTCGTGCGTGCCATCGTTCTTAACGCATTCTGTAAAATGTGGAAGTGTCAGAGTGTACCTTGTGTAATGTGTCTTACCAATTCTTCCTCGCTCGGTAACGTAACTTACGATGATTGACTCCGTCGCGAACATACGAATAACCAGGTATCGTAGCCTTACCTGAGGTTCACTAGGAGTTTATAAATCCCGGGTGGCGCCAAATTGTTTATTTAAAACAATTAAAAAATTTATTATTATCAGCGGTTCCGCTCAGGCGGTGTGGAGAATTCAATTTGTCCCGCCGCTTGTCAACTTTTTCAATCAAGCCAGCAGTTTGCTGTATTCACTGCTTGAGCGGTAGTCGCCAATTCGTAGACGTCCGCTATACTGTACAATATTAATAATAAACTTTCCTACTGAAAATAAAACACATTTGTTATATAAAATACAACATTTAGGTCTATGGTTGGTATAATTACCCCATCCATATCCTATTCATACGTTTGTTTAAACAATTATTTAACACTTAATATCTAATATTGGTGTACAATTCATTACCGTTGATTTATTTTTTGGGTGATAAACAACCTCACCTCTATTGAACTTGCTTCAATAATCATCCCTTATAACATGGGTGTTTATTGATGGTTTTAAACTTCTTATTTTATAAAAACTCTTTGCCTTCTTTCCATGTTAACACTATCTTATTACATTGTCATGTGGTTCTCACCTTTAAATTCTACTATATACTTTTAAACTCTACAATAATATTCTTTTCTAATCACTACAGTTAATATCACTCTTTAGTGTTCATTCTTACTTAATTAATGGTTTATTTTAAACATTATTCTTAACAACTTTCTTAAACGTTATTGTTCACTATTAAACCTTTAGTGTTTGTTATTTTTACTAAGTGTTTATCTTAGCTTTCACTATTTTCCCTATTGCTATCATTGACAATATTTTTATTTACTCATCACCTGCACTTTTAAATTATCTTGTGTTTATTATAATTTACTTAGTGTTTCTTATTCTATCATTTCACTTTAGGGTAATTTAACTTTCACTATGTTAAATTCCGTTTACTTCTCACTATTTCAATATCTTTCTCTTTCTCTACAAATATTATATATACTTATTAATATCATGTCTTTCTCTATTAATAACTTACATGTACTTCTAATTCTTTGGCTAGTGTATTTTTAGCTATCGTGTTTTATTAATGACTAATTACAATTGTCACTCATTCAATACTAACATTTATTATTTATATTGGTTCTTTACCAGGATTGTTTCCTTTATTATATTTGATTACATTATTTCTCCCTTCTCTATTCTTTATTCCTTTTCTGTGTTTTCTCGACTTGTTTCATTTTATTTTCTTCATCGTTGGTTTGTTCCCTCTTTGTTCTCATTTTTCTTCTCCCTCTCTTCTCATCTTGTTTACTTTTTATTTTGTTTCGTTATCTGGCCAATCTCTGGGGTTGGGTCAGAGTCGTTTGTCTGTCTGGCTAGTCTGTGAGTTTCTTTAATCATCACCTTTAATTTATCATTCTTCCTCCTTCTTTCATAATTACATTTTATATTTTTATTCTTTTCATTATTTATTTATTAAAATATATTATTTTTTAGCATTTTTTACATACTTATAGTCATAAAAAATGATCTGAATTTGGCGATGTTATATAATGCCCTTCCACCAAAATTGATCATTTTATAAAACGTGATTCTAAGTTTGATGAAATTATCAATTATATTGTATCATTTTCTTCTTAAATTCTCCTGCTTCTCATTCATTTTTATGTTTAACTCTGTATCTTCTACTTCCTTTCTTCTGAGTCTTTTCTTCATTATTTTCTCTTATTATGAACTGGAATATTGATTTTTATATTATAAATTATTCCCTATAAATCTTATTTTCCCTAACTATCCGTACTTGGTAGCTGAAATCGATTCGGATGGGCTCTATTGGCTTACCTAACTCCGTCGTTCAAAACTACTCTTTTTCTGAGATCAGGTTAACATCATCCCTGCTCAGTTAAATGATTGCTGGACTTATTCAACAGTCAATCTCAATTAATGAATCTTCAATACAGTCATCTCGTGACTCATAATAATAATCATAACATTTGTTGGGAATCTTTTACTTTTGTATTTCATTATTGCTCAGTTCGAGTCATATATTTTTTCATCTTTCTTTATTGATACAATTTGATAATACTTGAAGCATTGTTTTCTATTGATGCAATTAACATTTTTATTCATTTTTAATTACTCTTTGTTTCATCTCATTTCATATTATAACTCTTAGAATGTTTATTTTATTTATTTTGTTTTTTGATCATTGGTTTGTTTATTTTACTTCCCATATTTTTCTAAATCATTGTGGAAGTTGATCACTTTGATTGATATATTTTTTTTTCATAATTTTTTATATATCATAGTAAGTTAGTGCTTCTTACTAGTCAGGAATTTTTGTAGCTTATTCCTTTATAGTATGTTTTGCTTTGTTGCCTCATATGTTGGCTAAAGATTATTGTAAGTTAATCTTATTTTGTAGGAATTTTTCGTAACTTTATTCCTCCAGTTCATAATTTTTTGTTTAAGCATTATAGTAAGTTTGTGGTTCTTACTGTATAGGAACTCTTTGTAAATTATTCCTTTATTATTATTTTTTATATTATACTTCACATGTCAGTTTCATTTGATTGTAATTTGATCTTATTTTTTAGGAATTCTTTGTAACTTCATTCCTCCATTTTATAATTGGTCTAATATATTATCGAAATATTTGCGTAAGTTGGCCTTACATATTTTTTGAATTTTGAAATTCATCTTATACTTTTCTTTATTATTTATTTGCAAACTTATTCATTTGTCTTATTATCTCTTTTTATTTCAAAGTAATTCGTTTGTTTTTATACCTTAAGTTTTTCCTCAGTCATGTTTGGCTGTCATAATATTTCTTAATTGATGCCTGATTATATACCCCCTTTATTTTCTTAGTGATGGGGTTAGTGATTTCATAAGTGTTATTGCCCTTGTCTCTTGTGATAGTGTACGGTCCCACGTATAATAATAGTAACTTTTTTGTAATGCCTTCTATTGAGCTGGGTAATTCTTTGTTTTTTATCAGCACACTTTCTCCTATCTGTTATTTGATAGTATTTTGATGGTTTTTAGAATATTTATTCTTTTGTTGCTCTACTTCTCTGCGATTCTGTTGTAAACTTTTCTTTTTTCGAATTAGTATTCAGTGTTTGTGGGAAATTGAATCAGATCATTTATCTCTCTAGGCGGTGGCCGCTCGAACATCATTGAGTATGGTGTGGCTTCAGTGAAGTTGTGGTAAGCCAGGTTTATAAATTCTTCAGTGGATTTTAGGTAATTGTGCCATTCCTTTTGTTTATCATGGCAATATGTCCTTAGAATTCGACCCACTTCTCTAAGTACTCTCACAGCTGGGTTACTGCTGGGGTGATAAACGGATGTTTTGTAGGTTTTAATACCATGTTCCCAGAGTTTGCTTTTCCATAGAGTTCCTTTAAACTGAGTCCCATGATCGGTTATGATCGCCATAGGTTTCCTTACTTCTGGTATAAATTTGGTTAATATGATTTCAATAATCTTCTTGGTAGTAGCACGGTTAATGGAGTACAATTTAGTATATTTGGTGAAATGATCGGACATGATTACAATGAATCAAAATCGGTGTCTTCCTCGAATGTGTGGCTTCTTGTGTCTGGTACCTGGTTAAAGTACGTTCGTCGGTAATTGGCTTGGGAATGGTTTCTTCCTGGACTCCGCTGTGTTTGTCCTCTCACGTAATTTACTTGCGGTCGGTACCCTTGGTTGTTGTTATTATTACTGTTTCCAGGGCGAAAATAATTGTTGGGACCATTCTGTGGGTAGTTACCCCTGTAGTTGGGTCTAAAATTGTTATTGTTCCCATTTCAGTTAAAGTTTCGGGGTGCATTATTACCACGTTGATTCCCTGGATAATTATTAGGGTGGCTTTGTGGTGGCTTGTTATGACCCTGTTGGTTTGGTGATGATGGTCCCTCATTTACCTTACTATTTCTGAAGCTCGAGAATCTATTCTTCCGGTATTGCCATTCATGCTCATGGCTCTCTAATAAACTAGCCATGTCTTGAATGGTCTTGACCTGACTGTACATCTGGGCTTTCTGTATGGCGTCGTCATAATGGTAAGACAGTTGTATCACGAGACACTCTTCTGGAATGCGGGGTTCTAAATTTCTTGCCATGCATATTTTTCCCAGGAAGTAGGATGTGAGAGACTGTCCGTTCTGACTCTCATATCTCCCGTTACTTAAATTGTTGCGGACCATGTTCTGGGTCGATTCAGACCAGTATTTCGCCTTGAATTGGGTCTTGGGTCTTGAATGGTCTTGACCTGACTGTACATCTGGGCTTTCTGTATGGCGTCGTCATAATGGTAAGACAGTTGTATCACAAGACACTCTTCTGGAATGCGGGGTTCTAAATTTCTTGCCATGCATATTTTTCCCAGGAAGTAGGATGTGAGAGACTGTCCGTTCTGACTCTCATATCTCCCGTTACTTAAATTGTTGCGGACCATGTTCTGGGTCGATTCAGACCAGTATTTCGCCTTGAATTGGGTCTTGAATGTAGACCAGGCATGCTCTGGATATCTGGTCTTGTGGCGGTCCACCAGTTGTCATATGTTTCTTTGAACATTTCGTCCAGCATTCCCCTCACCGTTGTCCATCGGGTCTCGCGATTTTTCATTATCAGCTCTTCCACCCTTTTCAGGAATTCAGTTGGGTTTCTTTTATAATTGCAGAAGTTGATCGTGTCCCTATTGGCAGTGTTAATGACATAGTTAGTGTTACATGGCCGGACACGCCAGGCGTCTACTTCTTCCCGTAATGATTCTTCTTGTCTGTGCATCTCGTCAATTCTTTGTTTGTTTTTGTCCACCTTGCTGTCGATTTTATTTAGATTGCTGTACACTCCTTCCATTCTTTCTCCCAGGTCTGTTCGTACAGCTGCTATCTCCTTCTGGTTTTCTTCCCGGACTTGATGCATGTCCTGGTTCACCTGTTTACATCTTTTGGCTGTTTCTTCGTGACATTCCTCAATTCTCCTTTCATTTTCTCCTTCGATGTTGTTTATTTTATTGAGTACTTCCTCACGGACTTCTGAAACAGTTTTGTTCGTTTTCTCCAGTCTCTCCAGTGTCTCCTCTAACTTCTCATTTGTTTCGGTGATCTGTTGTTTGGTTTCTTGCCAGTACTCCATTAATTGGTGTTGTAATGTTTCGTTATTTTGGTTGATGGTTTGTCTTAACTCTTCCTTAGTACTTTTGTTGGTACTAATTATTTTTTCATTGATTTTTTTCAAACTCTCCTCACACTCTTGTCAAATTTTTCATTAATTTGTTTTAGGCTCTCTCGTTATTGTCAAATTTCTCCTCCTGTTTCTTAAAATTGTCATTATTTTCTTTCTTCATCTGTTTCAGACTCTCTTCATTCTTGTTTAATTTTCCATTAATCAACTCCCATAACTGTTGTAAATCCATGCCTCCTCTAGCTTCCTCCCTGTCACCCGCCTGTGGTTCCCTTTCTTTGTCTTTGGTTGGTTCTGTTGTGGTTATTGTTGTCTCCACTTCTTAGATCGATGTTCCTTCCTCTTTTCCCCTCTATTTTCTTCCATCTCTTTGTCCTTCGCCAGCTTTTTCGATAATCCTCGTGTATGCATCTTGATATCCTTTCGCAATCGCCGCTAGAATTTCGTATCTCCCTTTCTTCTAGTCCCACCAGTTGGTCGCCAATTTGTAACCTTTCGTGCGTGCCATCGTTCTTAACGCATTCTGTAAAATGTAGAAGTGTCAGAGTGTACCTTGTGTAATGTGTCTTACCAATTCTTCCTCGCTCGGTAACGTAACTTACGATGATTGACTCCGTCGCGAACGTACGAATAACCAGGTATCGTAGCCTTACCTGAGGTTCACTAGGAGTTTATAAATCCCGGGTGGCGCCAAATTGTTTATTTAAAACAATTAAAAAATTTATTATTATCAGCGGTTCCGCTCAGGCGGTGTGGAGAATTCAATTTGTCCCGCCGCTTGTCAACTTTTTCAATCAAGCCAGCAGTTTGCTGTATTCACTGCTTGAGCGGTAGTCGCCAATTCGTAGACGTCCGCTATACTGTACAATATTAATAATAAACTTTCCTACTGAAAATAAAACACATTTGTTATATAAAATACAAAATTTAGGTCTATGGTTGGTATAATTACCCCATCCATATCCTATTCATACGTTTGTTTAAACAATTATTTAACACTTAATATCTAATATTGGTGTACAATTCATTACCGTTGATTTATTTTTTGGGTGATAAACAACCTCACCTCTATTGAACTTGCTTCAATAATCATCCCTTATAACATGGGTGTTTATTGATGGTTTTAAACTTCTTATTTTATAAAAACTCTTTGCCTTCTTTCCATGTTAACACTATCTTATTACATTGTCATGTGGTTCTCACCTTTAAATTCTACTATATACTTTTAAACTCTACAATAATATTCTTTTCTAATCACTACAGTTAATATCACTCTTTAGTGTTCATTCTTACTTAATTAATGGTTTATTTTAAACATTATTCTTAACAACTTTCTTAAACGTTATTGTTCACTATTAAACCTTTAGTGTTTGTTATTTTTACTAAGTGTTTATCTTAGCTTTCACTATTTTCCCTATTGCTATCATTGACAATATTTTTATTTACTCATCACCTGCACTTTTAAATTATCTTGTGTTTATTATAATTTACTTAGTGTTTCTTATTCTATCATTTCACTTTAGGGTAATTTAACTTTCACTATGTTAAATTCCGTTTACTTCTCACTATTTCAATATCTTTCTCTTTCTCTACACATATTATATATACTTATTAATATCATGTCTTTCTCTATTAATAACTTACATGTACTTCTAATTCTTTGGCTAGTGTATTTTTAGCTATCGTGTTTTATTAATGACTAATTACAATTGTCACTCATTCAATACTAACATTTATTATTTATATTGGTTCTTTACCAGGATTGTTTCCTTTATTATATTTGATTACATTATTTCTCCCTTCTCTATTCTTTATTCCTTTTCTGTGTTTTCTCGACTTGTTTCATTTTATTTTCTTCATCGTTGGTTTGTTCCCTCTTTGTTCTCATTTTTCTTCTCCTTCTCTTCTCATCTTGTTTACTTTTTATTTTGTTTCGTTATCTGGCCAATCTCTGGGGTTGGGTCAGAGTCGTTTGTCTGTCAGTCTAGTCTGTGAGTTTCTTTAATCATCACCTTTAGTTTATCATTCTTCCTCCTTCTTTCATAATTACATTTTATATTTTTATTCTTTTCATTATTTATTTATTAATTATTTTTTAGCATTTTTTACATACTTATAGTCATCAAAAATGATCTGAATTTGGCGATGTTATATAATGCCCTTCCACCAAAATTGATCATTTTATAAAACGTGATTCTAAGTTTGATGAAATTATCAATTATATTGTATCATTTTCTTCTTAAATTCTCCTGCTTCTCATTCATTTTTATGTTTAACTCTGTATCTTCTACTTCCTTTCTTCTGAGTCTTTTCTTCATTATTTTCTCTTATTATGAACTGGCATATTGATTTTTATATTATAAATTATTCCCTATAAATCTTATTTTCCCTAACTATCCGTACTTGGTAGCTGAAATCGATTCGGATGGGCTCTATTGGCTTACCTAACTCCGTCGTTCAAAACTACTCTTTTTCTGAGATCAGGTTAACATCATCCCTGCTCAGTTAAATGATTGCTGGACTTATTCAACAGTCAATCTCAATTAATGAATCTTCAATACAGTCATCTCGTGACTCATAATAATAATCATAACATTTGTTGGGAATCTTTTACTTTTGTATTTCATTATTGCTCAGTTCGAGTCATATATTTTTTCATCTTTCTTTATTGATACAATTTGATAATACTTGAAGCATTGTTTTCTATTGATGCAATTAACATTTTTATTCATTTTTAATTACTCTTTGTTTCATCTCATTTCATATTATAACTCTTAGAATGTTTATATTATTTATTTTGTTTTTTGATCATTGGTTTGTTTATTTTACTTCCCATATTTTTCTAAATCATTGTGGAAGTTGATCACTTTGATTGATATATTTTTTTTTCATAATTTTTTATATATCATAGTAAGTTAGTGCTTCTTACTAGTCAGGAATTTTTGTAGCTTATTCCTTTATAGTATGTTTTGCTTTGTTGCCTCATATGTTGGCTAAAGATTATTGTAAGTTAATCTTATTTTGTAGGAATTTTTCGTAACTTTATTCCTCCAGTTCATAATTTTTTGTTTAAGCATTATAGTAAGTTTGTGGTTCTTACTGTATAGGAACTCTTTGTAAATTATTCCTTTATTATTATTTTTTATATTATACTTCACATGTCAGTTTCATTTGATTGTAATTTGATCTTATTTTGTAGGAATTCTTTGTAACTTCATTCCTCCATTTTATAATTGGTCTAATATATTATCGAAATATTTGCGTAAGTTGGCCTTACATATTTTTTGAATTTTGAAATTCATCTTATACTTTTCTTTATTATTTATTTGCAAACTTATTCGTTTGTCTTATTATCTCTTTTTATTTCAAAGTAATTCGGTTGTTTTTATACCTTAAGTTTTTTCTCAGTCATGTTTGGCTGTCATAATATTTCTTAATTGATGCCTGATTATATACCCCCTTTATTTTCTTAGTGATGGGGTTAGTGATTTCATAAGTGTTATTGCCCTTGTCTCTTGTGATAGTGTACGGTCCCACGTATAATAATAGTAACTTTTTTGTAATGCCTTCTATTGAGCTGGGTAATTCTTTGTTTTTTATCAGCACACTTTCTCCTATCTGGTATTTGATAGTATTTTGATGGTTTTTAGAATATTTATTCTTTTGTTGCTCTACTTCTCTGCGATTCTGTTGTAAACTTTTCTTTTTTCGAATTGGTATTCAGCGTTTGTGGGAAATTGAATCAGATCATTTATCTCTCTAGGCGGTGGCCGCTCAAACATCATTGAGTATGGTGTGGCTTCAGTGAAGTTGTGGTAAGCCAGGTTTATAAATTCTTCAGTGGATTTTAGGTAATTGTGCCATTCCTTTTGTTTATCATGGCAATAGGTCCTTAGAATTCGACCCACTTCTCTAAGTACTCTCACAGCTGGGTTACTGCTGGGGTGATAAACGGATGTTATGTAGGTTTTAATACCATGTTCCCAGAGTTTGCTTTTCCATAGAGTTCCTTTAAACTGAGTCCCATGATCGGTTATGATCGCCATAAGTTTCCTTACTTCTGATATAAATTTGGTTAATATGATTTCAATAATCTTCTTGGTAGTAGCACGGTTAATGGAGTACAATTTAGTATATTTGGTGAAATGATCGGACATGATTACAATGAATCGAAATCGGTGTCTTCCTCGAATGTGTGGCTTCTTGTGTCTGGTACCTGGTTAAAGTACGTTCGTCGGTAATTGGCTTGGGAATGGTTTCTTCCTGGACTCCGCTGTGTTTGTCCTCTCACGTAATTTACTTGCGGTCGGTACCCTTGGTTGTTGTTATTATTACTGTTTCCAGGGCGAAAATAATTGTTGGGACCATTCTGTGGGTAGTTACCCCTGTAGTTGGGTCTAAAATTGTTATTGTTGTTCCCATTTCAGTTAAAGTTTCGGGGTGCATTATTACCACGTTGATTCCCTGGATAATTATTAGGGTGGCTTTGTGGTGGCTTGTTATGACCCTGTTGGTTTGGTGATGATGGTCCCTCATTTACCTTACTATTTCTGAAGCTCGAGAATCTATTCTTCCGGTATTGCCATTCATGCTCATGGCTCTCTAATAAACTAGCCATGTCTTGAATGGTCTTGACCTGACTGTACATCTGGGCTTTCTGTATGGCGTCGTCATAATGGTAAGACAGTTGTATCACAAGACACTCTTCTGGAATGCGGGGTTCTAAATTTCTTGCCATGCATATTTTCCCCAGGAAGTAGGATGTGAGAGACTGTCCGTTCTGACTCTCATATCTCCCGTTACTTAAATTGTTGCGGACCATGTTCTGGGTCGATTCAGACCAGTATTTCGCCTTGAATTGGGTCTTGGGTCTTGAATGGTCTTGACCTGACTGTACATCTGGGCTTTCTGTATGGCGTCGTCATAATGGTAAGACAGTTGTATCACAAGACACTCTTCTGGAATGCGGGGTTCTAAATTTCTTGCATGCATATTTTTCCCAGGAAGTAGGACGTGAGAGACTGTCCGTTCTGACTCTCATATCTCCCGTTACTTAAATTGTTGCGGACCATGTTCTGGGTCGATTCAGACCAGTATTTCGCCTTGAATTGGGTCTTGAATGTAGACCAGGCATGCTCTGGATATCTGGTCTTGTGGCGGTCCACCAGTTGTCATATGTTTCTTTGAACATTTCGTCCAGCATTCCCCTCACCGTTGTCCATCGGGTCTCGCGATTTTTCATTATCAGCTCTTCCACCCTTTTCAGGAATTCAGTTGGGTTTCTTTTATAATTGCGGAAGTTGATCGTGTCCCTATTGTCAGTGTTAATGATATAGTTAGTGTTACATGGCCGGACACACCAGGCGTCTACTTCTTCCCGTAATGATTCTTCTTGTCTGTGCATCTCGTCAATTCTTTGTTTGTTTTTGTCCACCTTGCTGTCGATTTTATTTAGATTGCTGTACACTCCTTCCATTCTTTCTCCCAGGTCTGTTCGTACAGCTGCTATCTCCTTCTGGTTTTCTTCCCGGACTTGATGCATGTCCTGGTTCACCTGTTTACATCTTTTGGCTGTTTCTTCATGACATTCCTCAAGTCTCCTTTTATTTTCTCCTTTGATGTTGTTTATTTTATTGAGTACTTCCTCACGGACTTCTGAAACAGTTTCGTTCGTTTTCTCCAGTCTCTCCAGTGTCTCCTCTAACTTCTCATTTGTTTCGGTGATCTGTTGTTTGGTTTCTTGCCAGTACTCCATTAATTGGTGTTGTAATGTTTCGTTATTTTGGTTGATGGTTTGTCTTAACTCTTCCTTAGTACTTTTGTTGGTACTAATTATTTTTTCATTGATTTTTTTCAAACTCTCCTCACTCTTGTCAAATTTTTCATTAATTTGTTTTAGGCTCTCCTCGTTCTTGTCAAATTTCTCCTCCTGTTTCTTAAAATTGTCATTATTTTCTTTCTTCATCTGTTTCAGACTCTCCTCATTCTTGTTTAATTTTCCATTAATCAACTCCCATAACTGTTGTAAATCCATGCCTCCTCTAGCTTCCTCCCTGTCACCCGCCTGTGGTTCCCTTTCTTTGTCTTTGGTTGGTTCTGTTGTGGTTATTGTTGTCTCCACTTCTTAGATCGATGTTCCTTCCTCTTTTCCCCTCTATTTTCTTCCATCTCTTTGTCCTTCGCCAGCTTTTTCGATAATCCTCGTGTATGCATCTTGATATCCTTTCGCAATCGCCGCTAGAATTTCGTATCTCCCTTTCTTCTAGTCCCACCAGTTGGTCGCCAATTTGTAACCTTTCGTGCGTGCCATCGTTCTTAACGCATTCTGTAAAATGTAGAAGTGTCAGAGTGTACCTTGTGTAATGTGTCTTACCAATTCTTCCTCGCTCGGTAACGTAACTTACGATGATTGACTCCGTCGCGAACGTACGAATAACCAGGTATCGTAGCCTTACCTGAGGTTCACTAGGAGTTTATAAATCCCGGGTGGCGCCAAATTGTTTATTTAAAACAATTAAAAAATTTATTATTATCAGCGGTTCCGCTCAGGCGGTGTGGAGAATTCAATTTGTCCCGCCGCTTGTCAACTTTTTCAATCAAGCCAGCAGTTTGCTGTATTCACTGCTTGAGCGGTAGTCGCCAATTCGTAGACGTCCGCTATACTGTACAATATTAATAATAAACTTTCCTACTGAAAATAAAACACATTTGTTATATAAAATACAAAATTTAGGTCTATGGTTGGTATAATTACCCCATCCATATCCTATTCATACGTTTGTTTAAACAATTATTTAACACTTAATATCTAATATTGGTGTACAATTCATTACCGTTGATTTATTTTTTGGGTGATAAACAACCTCACCTCTATTGAACTTGCTTCAATAATCATCCCTTATAACATGGGTGTTTATTGATGGTTTTAAACTTCTTATTTTATAAAAACTCTTTGCCTTCTTTCCATGTTAACACTATCTTATTACATTGTCATGTGGTTCTCACCTTTAAATTCTACTATATACTTTTAAACTCTACAATAATATTCTTTTCTAATCACTACAGTTAATATCACTCTTTAGTGTTCATTCTTACTTAATTAATGGTTTATTTTAAACATTATTCTTAACAACTTTCTTAAACGTTATTGTTCACTATTAAACCTTTAGTGTTTGTTATTTTTACTAAGTGTTTATCTTAGCTTTCACTATTTTCCCTATTGCTATCATTGACAATATTTTTATTTACTCATCACCTGCACTTTTAAATTATCTTGTGTTTATTATAATTTACTTAGTGTTTCTTATTCTATCATTTCACTTTAGGGTAATTTAACTTTCACTATGTTAAATTCCGTTTACTTCTCACTATTTCAATATCTTTCTCTTTCTCTACACATATTATATATACTTATTAATATCATGTCTTTCTCTATTAATAACTTACATGTACTTCTAATTCTTTGGCTAGTGTATTTTTAGCTATCGTGTTTTATTAATGACTAATTACAATTGTCACTCATTCAATACTAACATTTATTATTTATATTGGTTCTTTACCAGGATTGTTTCCTTTATTATATTTGATTACATTATTTCTCCCTTCTCTATTCTTTATTCCTTTTCTGTGTTTTCTCGACTTGTTTCATTTTATTTTCTTCATCGTTGGTTTGTTCCCTCTTTGTTCTCATTTTTCTTCTCCTTCTCTTCTCATCTTGTTTACTTTTTATTTTGTTTCGTTATCTGGCCAATCTCTGGGGTTGGGTCAGAGTCGTTTGTCTGTCAGTCTAGTCTGTGAGTTTCTTTAATCATCACCTTTAGTTTATCATTCTTCCTCCTTCTTTCATAATTACATTTTATATTTTTATTCTTTTCATTATTTATTTATTAAAATATATTATTTTTTAGCATTTTTTACATACTTATAGTCATCAAAAATGATCTGAATTTGGCGATGTTATATAATGCCCTTCCACCAAAATTGATCATTTTATAAAACGTGATTCTAAGTTTGATGAAATTATCAATTATATTGTATCATTTTCTTCTTAAATTCTCCTGCTTCTCATTCATTTTTATGTTTAACTCTGTATCTTCTACTTCCTTTCTTCTGAGTCTTTTCTTCATTATTTTCTCTTATTATGAACTGGCATATTGATTTTTATATTATAAATTATTCCCTATAAATCTTATTTTCCCTAACTATCCGTACTTGGTAGCTGAAATCGATTCGGATGGGCTCTATTGGCTTACCTAACTCCGTCGTTCAAAACTACTCTTTTTCTGAGATCAGGTTAACATCATCCCTGCTCAGTTAAATGATTGCTGGACTTATTCAACAGTCAATCTCAATTAATGAATCTTCAATACAGTCATCTCGTGACTCATAATAATAATCATAACATTTGTTGGGAATCTTTTACTTTTGTATTTCATTATTGCTCAGTTCGAGTCATATATTTTTTCATCTTTCTTTATTGATACAATTTGATAATACTTGAAGCATTGTTTTCTATTGATGCAATTAACATTTTTATTCATTTTTAATTACTCTTTGTTTCATCTCATTTCATATTATAACTCTTAGAATGTTTATTTTATTTATTTTGTTTTTTGATCATTGGTTTGTTTATTTTACTTCCCATATTTTTCTAAATCATTGTGGAAGTTGATCACTTTGATTGATATATTTTTTTTTCATAATTTTTTATATATCATAGTAAGTTAGTGCTTCTTACTAGTCAGGAATTTTTGTAGCTTATTCCTTTATAGTATGTTTTGCTTTGTTGCCTCATATGTTGGCTAAAGATTATTGTAAGTTAATCTTATTTTGTAGGAATTTTTCGTAACTTTATTCCTCCAGTTCATAATTTTTTGTTTAAGCATTATAGTAAGTTTGTGGTTCTTACTGTATAGGAACTCTTTGTAAATTATTCCTTTATTATTATTTTTTATATTATACTTCACATGTCAGTTTCATTTGATTGTAATTTGATCTTATTTTGTAGGAATTCTTTGTAACTTCATTCCTCCATTTTATAATTGGTCTAATATATTATCGAAATATTTGCGTAAGTTGGCCTTACATATTTTTTGAATTTTGAAATTCATCTTATACTTTTCTTTATTATTTATTTGCAAACTTATTCGTTTGTCTTATTATCTCTTTTTATTTCAAAGTAATTCGGTTGTTTTTATACCTTAAGTTTTTTCTCAGTCATGTTTGGCTGTCATAATATTTCTTAATTGATGCCTGATTATATACCCCCTTTATTTTCTTAGTGATGGGGTTAGTGATTTCATAAGTGTTATTGCCCTTGTCTCTTGTGATAGTGTACGGTCCCACGTATAATAATAGTAACTTTTTTGTAATGCCTTCTATTGAGCTGGGTAATTCTTTGTTTTTTATCAGCACACTTTCTCCTATCTGGTATTTGATAGTATTTTGATGGTTTTTAGAATATTTATTCTTTTGTTGCTCTACTTCTCTGCGATTCTGTTGTAAACTTTTCTTTTTTCGAATTGGTATTCAGCGTTTGTGGGAAATTGAATCAGATCATTTATCTCTCTAGGCGGTGGCCGCTCAAACATCATTGAGTATGGTGTGGCTTCAGTGAAGTTGTGGTAAGCCAGGTTTATAAATTCTTCAGTGGATTTTAGGTAATTGTGCCATTCCTTTTGTTTATCATGGCAATAGGTCCTTAGAATTCGACCCACTTCTCTAAGTACTCTCACAGCTGGGTTACTGCTGGGGTGATAAACGGATGTTTTGTAGGTTTTAATACCATGTTCCCAGAGTTTGCTTTTCCATAGAGTTCCTTTAAACTGAGTCCCATGATCGGTTATGATCGCCATAAGTTTCCTTACTTCTGATATAAATTTGGTTAATATGATTTCAATAATCTTCTTGGTAGTAGCACGGTTAATGGAGTACAATTTAGTATATTTGGTGAAATGATCGGACATGATTACAATGAATCGAAATCGGTGTCTTCCTCGAATGTGTGGCTTCTTGTGTCTGGTACCTGGTTAAAGTACGTTCGTCGGTAATTGGCTTGGGAATGGTTTCTTCCTGGACTCCGCTGTGTTTGTCCTCTCACGTAATTTACTTGCGGTCGGTACCCTTGGTTGTTGTTATTATTACTGTTTCCAGGGCGAAAATAATTGTTGGGACCATTCTGTGGGTAGTTACCCCTGTAGTTGGGTCTAAAATTGTTATTGTTGTTCCCATTTCAGTTAAAGTTTCGGGGTGCATTATTACCACGTTGATTCCCTGGATAATTATTAGGGTGGCTTTGTGGTGGCTTGTTATGACCCTGTTGGTTTGGTGATGATGGTCCCTCATTTACCTTACTATTTCTGAAGCTCGAGAATCTATTCTTCCGGTATTGCCATTCATGCTCATGGCTCTCTAATAAACTAGCCATGTCTTGAATGGTCTTGACCTGACTGTACATCTGGGCTTTCTGTATGGCGTCGTCATAATGGTAAGACAGTTGTATCACAAGACACTCTTCTGGAATGCGGGGTTCTAAATTTCTTGCCATGCATATTTTCCCCAGGAAGTAGGATGTGAGAGACTGTCCGTTCTGACTCTCATATCTCCCGTTACTTAAATTGTTGTGGACCATGTTCTGGGTCGATTCAGACCAGTATTTCGCCTTGAATTGGGTCTTGGGTCTTGAATGGTCTTGACCTGACTGTACATCTGGGCTTTCTGTATGGCGTCGTCATAATGGTAAGACAGTTGTATCACAAGACACTCTTCTGGAATGCGGGGTTCTAAATTTCTTGCCATGCATATTTTTCCCAGGAAGTAGGACGTGAGAGACTGTCCGTTCTGACTCTCATATCTCCCGTTACTTAAATTGTTGCGGACCATGTTCTGGGTCGATTCAGACCAGTATTTCGCCTTGAATTGGGTCTTGAATGTAGACCAGGCATGCTCTGGATATCTGGTCTTGTGGCGGTCCACCAGTTGTCATATGTTTCTTTGAACATTTCGTCCAGCATTCCCCTCACCGTTGTCCATCGGGTCTCGCGATTTTTCATTATCAGCTCTTCCACCCTTTTCAGGAATTCAGTTGGGTTTCTTTTATAATTGCGGAAGTTGATCGTGTCCCTATTGTCAGTGTTAATGATATAGTTAGTGTTACATGGCCGGACACACCAGGCGTCTACTTCTTTACTTCTTCCCGTAATGATTCTTCTTGTCTGTGCATCTCGTCAATTCTTTGTTTGTTTTTGTCCACCTTGCTGTCGATTTTATTTAGATTGCTGTACACTCCTTCCATTCTTTCTCCCAGGTCTGTTCGTACAGCTGCTATCTCCTTCTGGTTTTCTTCCCGGACTTGATGCATGTCCTGGTTCACCTGTTTACATCTTTTGGCTGTTTCTTCATGACATTCCTCAAGTCTCCTTTTATTTTCTCCTTTGATGTTGTTTATTTTATTGAGTACTTCCTCACGGACTTCTGAAACAGTTTCGTTCGTTTTCTCCAGTCTCTCCAGTGTCTCCTCTAACTTCTCATTTGTTTCGGTGATCTGTTGTTTGGTTTCTTGCCAGTACTCCATTAATTGGTGTTGTAATGTTTCGTTATTTTGGTTGATGGTTTGTCTTAACTCTTCCTTAGTACTTTTGTTGGTACTAATTATTTTTTCATTGATTTTTTTCAAACTCTCCTCACTCTTGTCAAATTTTTCATTAATTTGTTTTAGGCTCTCCTCGTTCTTGTCAAATTTCTCCTCCTGTTTCTTAAAATTGTCATTATTTTCTTTCTTCATCTGTTTCAGACTCTCCTCATTCTTGTTTAATTTTCCATTAATCAACTCCCATAACTGTTGTAAATCCATGCCTCCTCTAGCTTCCTCCCTGTCACCCGCCTGTGGTTCCCTTTGTTTGTCTTTGGTTGGTTCTGTTGTGGTTATTGTTGTCTCCATTTCTTAGATCGATGTTCCTTCCTCTTTTCCCCTCTATTTTCTTCCATCTCTTTGTCCTTCGCCAGCTTTTTCGATAATCCTCGTGTATGCATCTTGATATCCTTTCGCAATCGCCGCTAGAATTTCGTATCTCCCTTTCTTCTAGTCCCACCAGTTGGTCGCCAATTTGTAACCTTTCGTGCGTGCCATCGTTCTTAACGCATTCTGTAAAATGTAGAAGTGTCAGAGTGTACCTTGTGTAATGTGTCTTACCAATTCTTCCTCGCTCGGTAACGTAACTTACGATGATTGACTCCGTCGCGAACGTACGAATAACCAGGTATCGTAGCCTTACCTGAGGTTCACTAGGAGTTTATAAATCCCGGGTGGCGCCAAATTGTTTATTTAAAACAATTAAAAAATTTATTATTATCAGCGGTTCCGCTCAGGCGGTGTGGAGAATTCAATTTGTCCCGCCGCTTGTCAACTTTTTCAATCAAGCCAGCAGTTTGCTGTATTCACTGCTTGAGCGGTAGTCGCCAATTCGTAGACGTCCGCTATACTGTACAATATTAATAATAAACTTTCCTACTGAAAATAAAACACATTTGTTATATAAAATACAACATTTAGGTCTATGGTTGGTATAATTACCCCATCCACATCCTATTCATATGTTTGTTTAAACAATTATTTAACACTTAATATCTAATATTGGTGTACAATTCATTACCTTTGATTTATTTTTTGGGTGATAAACAACCTCACCTCTATTGAACTTGCTTCAATAATCATCCCTTATAACATGGGTGTTTATTGATGGTTTTAAACTTCTTATTTTATAAAAACTCTTTGCCTTCTTTCCATGTTAACACTATCTTATTACATTGTCATGTGGTTCTCACCTTTAAATTCTACTATATACTTTTAAACTCTACAATAATATTCTTTTCTAATCACTACAGTTAATATCACTCTTTAGTGTTCATTCTTACTTAATTAATGGTTTATTTTAAACATTATTCTTAACAACTTTCTTAAACGTTATTGTTCACTATTAAACCTTTAGTGTTTGTTATTTTTACTAAGTGTTTATCTTAGCTTTCACTATTTTCCCTATTGCTATCATTGACAATATTTTTATTTACTCATCACCTGCACTTTTAAATTATCTTGTGTTTATTATAATTTACTTAGTGTTTCTTATTCTATCATTTCACTTTAGGGTAATTTAACTTTCACTATGTTAAATTCCGTTTACTTCTCACTATTTCAATATCTTTCTCTTTCTCTACACATATTATATATACTTATTAATATCATGTCTTTCTCTATTAATAACTTACATGTACTTCTAATTCTTTGGCTAGTGTATTTTTAGCTATCGTGTTTTATTAATGACTAATTACAATTGTCACTCATTCAATACTAACATTTATTATTTATATTGGTTCTTTACCAGGATTGTTTCCTTTATTATATTTGATTACATTATTTCTCCCTTCTCTATTCTTTATTCCTTTTCTGTGTTTTCTCGACTTGTTTCATTTTATTTTCTTCATCGTTGGTTTGTTCCCTCTTTGTTCTCATTTTTCTTCTCCTTCTCTTCTCATCTTGTTTACTTTTTATTTTGTTTCGTTATCTGGCCAATCTCTGGGGTTGGGTCAGAGTCGTTTGTCTGTCAGTCTAGTCTGTGAGTTTCTTTAATCATCACCTTTAGTTTATCATTCTTCCTCCTTCTTTCATAATTACATTTTATATTTTTATTCTTTTCATTATTTATTTATTAAAATATATTATTTTTTAGCATTTTTTACATACTTATAGTCATCAAAAATGATCTGAATTTGGCGATGTTATATAATGCCCTTCCACCAAAATTGATCATTTTATAAAACGTGATTCTAAGTTTGATGAAATTATCAATTATATTGTATCATTTTCTTCTTAAATTCTCCTGCTTCTCATTCATTTTTATGTTTAACTCTGTATCTTCTACTTCCTTTCTTCTGAGTCTTTTCTTCATTATTTTCTCTTATTATGAACTGGCATATTGATTTTTATATTATAAATTATTCCCTATAAATCTTATTTTCCCTAACTATCCGTACTTGGTAGCTGAAATCGATTCGGATGGGCTCTATTGGCTTACCTAACTCCGTCGTTCAAAACTACTCTTTTTCTGAGATCAGGTTAACATCATCCCTGCTCAGTTAAATGATTGCTGGACTTATTCAACAGTCAATCTCAATTAATGAATCTTCAATACAGTCATCTCGTGACTCATAATAATAATCATAACATTTGTTGGGAATCTTTTACTTTTGTATTTCATTATTGCTCAGTTCGAGTCATATATTTTTTCATCTTTCTTTATTGATACAATTTGATAATACTTGAAGCATTGTTTTCTATTGATGCAATTAACATTTTTATTCATTTTTAATTACTCTTTGTTTCATCTCATTTCATATTATAACTCTTAGAATGTTTATATTATTTATTTTGTTTTTTGATCATTGGTTTGTTTATTTTACTTCCCATATTTTTCTAAATCATTGTGGAAGTTGATCACTTTGATTGATATATTTTTTTTTCATAATTTTTTATATATCATAGTAAGTTAGTGCTTCTTACTAGTCAGGAATTTTTGTAGCTTATTCCTTTATAGTATGTTTTGCTTTGTTGCCTCATATGTTGGCTAAAGATTATTGTAAGTTAATCTTATTTTGTAGGAATTTTTCGTAACTTTATTCCTCCAGTTCATAATTTTTTGTTTAAGCATTATAGTAAGTTTGTGGTTCTTACTGTATAGGAACTCTTTGTAAATTATTCCTTTATTATTATTTTTTATATTATACTTCACATGTCAGTTTCATTTGATTGTAATTTGATCTTATTTTGTAGGAATTCTTTGTAACTTCATTCCTCCATTTTATAATTGGTCTAATATATTATCGAAATATTTGCGTAAGTTGGCCTTACATATTTTTTGAATTTTGAAATTCATCTTATACTTTTCTTTATTATTTATTTGCAAACTTATTCGTTTGTCTTATTATCTCTTTTTATTTCAAAGTAATTCGGTTGTTTTTATACCTTAAGTTTTTTCTCAGTCATGTTTGGCTGTCATAATATTTCTTAATTGATGCCTGATTATATACCCCCTTTATTTTCTTAGTGATGGGGTTAGTGATTTCATAAGTGTTATTGCCCTTGTCTCTTGTGATAGTGTACGGTCCCACGTATAATAATAGTAACTTTTTTGTAATGCCTTCTATTGAGCTGGGTAATTCTTTGTTTTTTATCAGCACACTTTCTCCTATCTGGTATTTGATAGTATTTTGATGGTTTTTAGAATATTTATTCTTTTGTTGCTCTACTTCTCTGCGATTCTGTTGTAAACTTTTCTTTTTTCGAATTGGTATTCAGCGTTTGTGGGAAATTGAATCAGATCATTTATCTCTCTAGGCGGTGGCCGCTCAAACATCATTGAGTATGGTGTGGCTTCAGTGAAGTTGTGGTAAGCCAGGTTTATAAATTCTTCAGTGGATTTTAGGTAATTGTGCCATTCCTTTTGTTTATCATGGCAATAGGTCCTTAGAATTCGACCCACTTCTCTAAGTACTCTCACAGCTGGGTTACTGCTGGGGTGATAAACGGATGTTATGTAGGTTTTAATACCATGTTCCCAGAGTTTGCTTTTCCATAGAGTTCCTTTAAACTGAGTCCCATGATCGGTTATGATCGCCATAAGTTTCCTTACTTCTGATATAAATTTGGTTAATATGATTTCAATAATCTTCTTGGTAGTAGCACGGTTAATGGAGTACAATTTAGTATATTTGGTGAAATGATCGGACATGATTACAATGAATCGAAATCGGTGTCTTCCTCGAATGTGTGGCTTCTTGTGTCTGGTACCTGGTTAAAGTACGTTCGTCGGTAATTGGCTTGGGAATGGTTTCTTCCTGGACTCCGCTGTGTTTGTCCTCTCACGTAATTTACTTGCGGTCGGTACCCTTGGTTGTTGTTATTATTACTGTTTCCAGGGCGAAAATAATTGTTGGGACCATTCTGTGGGTAGTTACCCCTGTAGTTGGGTCTAAAATTGTTATTGTTGTTCCCATTTCAGTTAAAGTTTCGGGGTGCATTATTACCACGTTGATTCCCTGGATAATTATTAGGGTGGCTTTGTGGTGGCTTGTTATGACCCTGTTGGTTTGGTGATGATGGTCCCTCATTTACCTTACTATTTCTGAAGCTCGAGAATCTATTCTTCCGGTATTGCCATTCATGCTCATGGCTCTCTAATAAACTAGCCATGTCTTGAATGGTCTTGACCTGACTGTACATCTGGGCTTTCTGTATGGCGTCGTCATAATGGTAAGACAGTTGTATCACAAGACACTCTTCTGGAATGCGGGGTTCTAAATTTCTTGCCATGCATATTTTCCCCAGGAAGTAGGATGTGAGAGACTGTCCGTTCTGACTCTCATATCTCCCGTTACTTAAATTGTTGCGGACCATGTTCTGGGTCGATTCAGACCAGTATTTCGCCTTGAATTGGGTCTTGGGTCTTGAATGGTCTTGACCTGACTGTACATCTGGGCTTTCTGTATGGCGTCGTCATAATGGTAAGACAGTTGTATCACAAGACACTCTTCTGGAATGCGGGGTTCTAAATTTCTTGCATGCATATTTTTCCCAGGAAGTAGGACGTGAGAGACTGTCCGTTCTGACTCTCATATCTCCCGTTACTTAAATTGTTGCGGACCATGTTCTGGGTCGATTCAGACCAGTATTTCGCCTTGAATTGGGTCTTGAATGTAGACCAGGCATGCTCTGGATATCTGGTCTTGTGGCGGTCCACCAGTTGTCATATGTTTCTTTGAACATTTCGTCCAGCATTCCCCTCACCGTTGTCCATCGGGTCTCGCGATTTTTCATTATCAGCTCTTCCACCCTTTTCAGGAATTCAGTTGGGTTTCTTTTATAATTGCGGAAGTTGATCGTGTCCCTATTGTCAGTGTTAATGATATAGTTAGTGTTACATGGCCGGACACACCAGGCGTCTACTTCTTCCCGTAATGATTCTTCTTGTCTGTGCATCTCGTCAATTCTTTGTTTGTTTTTGTCCACCTTGCTGTCGATTTTATTTAGATTGCTGTACACTCCTTCCATTCTTTCTCCCAGGTCTGTTCGTACAGCTGCTATCTCCTTCTGGTTTTCTTCCCGGACTTGATGCATGTCCTGGTTCACCTGTTTACATCTTTTGGCTGTTTCTTCATGACATTCCTCAAGTCTCCTTTTATTTTCTCCTTTGATGTTGTTTATTTTATTGAGTACTTCCTCACGGACTTCTGAAACAGTTTCGTTCGTTTTCTCCAGTCTCTCCAGTGTCTCCTCTAACTTCTCATTTGTTTCGGTGATCTGTTGTTTGGTTTCTTGCCAGTACTCCATTAATTGGTGTTGTAATGTTTCGTTATTTTGGTTGATGGTTTGTCTTAACTCTTCCTTAGTACTTTTGTTGGTACTAATTATTTTTTCATTGATTTTTTTCAAACTCTCCTCACTCTTGTCAAATTTTTCATTAATTTGTTTTAGGCTCTCCTCGTTCTTGTCAAATTTCTCCTCCTGTTTCTTAAAATTGTCATTATTTTCTTTCTTCATCTGTTTCAGACTCTCCTCATTCTTGTTTAATTTTCCATTAATCAACTCCCATAACTGTTGTAAATCCATGCCTCCTCTAGCTTCCTCCCTGTCACCCGCCTGTGGTTCCCTTTCTTTGTCTTTGGTTGGTTCTGTTGTGGTTATTGTTGTCTCCACTTCTTAGATCGATGTTCCTTCCTCTTTTCCCCTCTATTTTCTTCCATCTCTTTGTCCTTCGCCAGCTTTTTCGATAATCCTCGTGTATGCATCTTGATATCCTTTCGCAATCGCCGCTAGAATTTCGTATCTCCCTTTCTTCTAGTCCCACCAGTTGGTCGCCAATTTGTAACCTTTCGTGCGTGCCATCGTTCTTAACGCATTCTGTAAAATGTAGAAGTGTCAGAGTGTACCTTGTGTAATGTGTCTTACCAATTCTTCCTCGCTCGGTAACGTAACTTACGATGATTGACTCCGTCGCGAACGTACGAATAACCAGGTATCGTAGCCTTACCTGAGGTTCACTAGGAGTTTATAAATCCCGGGTGGCGCCAAATTGTTTATTTAAAACAATTAAAAAATTTATTATTATCAGCGGTTCCGCTCAGGCGGTGTGGAGAATTCAATTTGTCCCGCCGCTTGTCAACTTTTTCAATCAAGCCAGCAGTTTGCTGTATTCACTGCTTGAGCGGTAGTCGCCAATTCGTAGACGTCCGCTATACTGTACAATATTAATAATAAACTTTCCTACTGAAAATAAAACACATTTGTTATATAAAATACAAAATTTAGGTCTATGGTTGGTATAATTACCCCATCCATATCCTATTCATACGTTTGTTTAAACAATTATTTAACACTTAATATCTAATATTGGTGTACAATTCATTACCGTTGATTTATTTTTTGGGTGATAAACAACCTCACCTCTATTGAACTTGCTTCAATAATCATCCCTTATAACATGGGTGTTTATTGATGGTTTTAAACTTCTTATTTTATAAAAACTCTTTGCCTTCTTTCCATGTTAACACTATCTTATTACATTGTCATGTGGTTCTCACCTTTAAATTCTACTATATACTTTTAAACTCTACAATAATATTCTTTTCTAATCACTACAGTTAATATCACTCTTTAGTGTTCATTCTTACTTAATTAATGGTTTATTTTAAACATTATTCTTAACAACTTTCTTAAACGTTATTGTTCACTATTAAACCTTTAGTGTTTGTTATTTTTACTAAGTGTTTATCTTAGCTTTCACTATTTTCCCTATTGCTATCATTGACAATATTTTTATTTACTCATCACCTGCACTTTTAAATTATCTTGTGTTTATTATAATTTACTTAGTGTTTCTTATTCTATCATTTCACTTTAGGGTAATTTAACTTTCACTATGTTAAATTCCGTTTACTTCTCACTATTTCAATATCTTTCTCTTTCTCTACACATATTATATATACTTATTAATATCATGTCTTTCTCTATTAATAACTTACATGTACTTCTAATTCTTTGGCTAGTGTATTTTTAGCTATCGTGTTTTATTAATGACTAATTACAATTGTCACTCATTCAATACTAACATTTATTATTTATATTGGTTCTTTACCAGGATTGTTTCCTTTATTATATTTGATTACATTATTTCTCCCTTCTCTATTCTTTATTCCTTTTCTGTGTTTTCTCGACTTGTTTCATTTTATTTTCTTCATCGTTGGTTTGTTCCCTCTTTGTTCTCATTTTTCTTCTCCTTCTCTTCTCATCTTGTTTACTTTTTATTTTGTTTCGTTATCTGGCCAATCTCTGGGGTTGGGTCAGAGTCGTTTGTCTGTCAGTCTAGTCTGTGAGTTTCTTTAATCATCACCTTTAGTTTATCATTCTTCCTCCTTCTTTCATAATTACATTTTATATTTTTATTCTTTTCATTATTTATTTATTAAAATATATTATTTTTTAGCATTTTTTACATACTTATAGTCATCAAAAATGATCTGAATTTGGCGATGTTATATAATGCCCTTCCACCAAAATTGATCATTTTATAAAACGTGATTCTAAGTTTGATGAAATTATCAATTATATTGTATCATTTTCTTCTTAAATTCTCCTGCTTCTCATTCATTTTTATGTTTAACTCTGTATCTTCTACTTCCTTTCTTCTGAGTCTTTTCTTCATTATTTTCTCTTATTATGAACTGGCATATTGATTTTTATATTATAAATTATTCCCTATAAATCTTATTTTCCCTAACTATCCGTACTTGGTAGCTGAAATCGATTCGGATGGGCTCTATTGGCTTACCTAACTCCGTCGTTCAAAACTACTCTTTTTCTGAGATCAGGTTAACATCATCCCTGCTCAGTTAAATGATTGCTGGACTTATTCAACAGTCAATCTCAATTAATGAATCTTCAATACAGTCATCTCGTGACTCATAATAATAATCATAACATTTGTTGGGAATCTTTTACTTTTGTATTTCATTATTGCTCAGTTCGAGTCATATATTTTTTCATCTTTCTTTATTGATACAATTTGATAATACTTGAAGCATTGTTTTCTATTGATGCAATTAACATTTTTATTCATTTTTAATTACTCTTTGTTTCATCTCATTTCATATTATAACTCTTAGAATGTTTATTTTATTTATTTTGTTTTTTGATCATTGGTTTGTTTATTTTACTTCCCATATTTTTCTAAATCATTGTGGAAGTTGATCACTTTGATTGATATATTTTTTTTTCATAATTTTTTATATATCATAGTAAGTTAGTGCTTCTTACTAGTCAGGAATTTTTGTAGCTTATTCCTTTATAGTATGTTTTGCTTTGTTGCCTCATATGTTGGCTAAAGATTATTGTAAGTTAATCTTATTTTGTAGGAATTTTTCGTAACTTTATTCCTCCAGTTCATAATTTTTTGTTTAAGCATTATAGTAAGTTTGTGGTTCTTACTGTATAGGAACTCTTTGTAAATTATTCCTTTATTATTATTTTTTATATTATACTTCACATGTCAGTTTCATTTGATTGTAATTTGATCTTATTTTGTAGGAATTCTTTGTAACTTCATTCCTCCATTTTATAATTGGTCTAATATATTATCGAAATATTTGCGTAAGTTGGCCTTACATATTTTTTGAATTTTGAAATTCATCTTATACTTTTCTTTATTATTTATTTGCAAACTTATTCGTTTGTCTTATTATCTCTTTTTATTTCAAAGTAATTCGGTTGTTTTTATACCTTAAGTTTTTTCTCAGTCATGTTTGGCTGTCATAATATTTCTTAATTGATGCCTGATTATATACCCCCTTTATTTTCTTAGTGATGGGGTTAGTGATTTCATAAGTGTTATTGCCCTTGTCTCTTGTGATAGTGTACGGTCCCACGTATAATAATAGTAACTTTTTTGTAATGCCTTCTATTGAGCTGGGTAATTCTTTGTTTTTTATCAGCACACTTTCTCCTATCTGGTATTTGATAGTATTTTGATGGTTTTTAGAATATTTATTCTTTTGTTGCTCTACTTCTCTGCGATTCTGTTGTAAACTTTTCTTTTTTCGAATTGGTATTCAGCGTTTGTGGGAAATTGAATCAGATCATTTATCTCTCTAGGCGGTGGCCGCTCAAACATCATTGAGTATGGTGTGGCTTCAGTGAAGTTGTGGTAAGCCAGGTTTATAAATTCTTCAGTGGATTTTAGGTAATTGTGCCATTCCTTTTGTTTATCATGGCAATAGGTCCTTAGAATTCGACCCACTTCTCTAAGTACTCTCACAGCTGGGTTACTGCTGGGGTGATAAACGGATGTTTTGTAGGTTTTAATACCATGTTCCCAGAGTTTGCTTTTCCATAGAGTTCCTTTAAACTGAGTCCCATGATCGGTTATGATCGCCATAAGTTTCCTTACTTCTGATATAAATTTGGTTAATATGATTTCAATAATCTTCTTGGTAGTAGCACGGTTAATGGAGTACAATTTAGTATATTTGGTGAAATGATCGGACATGATTACAATGAATCGAAATCGGTGTCTTCCTCGAATGTGTGGCTTCTTGTGTCTGGTACCTGGTTAAAGTACGTTCGTCGGTAATTGGCTTGGGAATGGTTTCTTCCTGGACTCCGCTGTGTTTGTCCTCTCACGTAATTTACTTGCGGTCGGTACCCTTGGTTGTTGTTATTATTACTGTTTCCAGGGCGAAAATAATTGTTGGGACCATTCTGTGGGTAGTTACCCCTGTAGTTGGGTCTAAAATTGTTATTGTTGTTCCCATTTCAGTTAAAGTTTCGGGGTGCATTATTACCACGTTGATTCCCTGGATAATTATTAGGGTGGCTTTGTGGTGGCTTGTTATGACCCTGTTGGTTTGGTGATGATGGTCCCTCATTTACCTTACTATTTCTGAAGCTCGAGAATCTATTCTTCCGGTATTGCCATTCATGCTCATGGCTCTCTAATAAACTAGCCATGTCTTGAATGGTCTTGACCTGACTGTACATCTGGGCTTTCTGTATGGCGTCGTCATAATGGTAAGACAGTTGTATCACAAGACACTCTTCTGGAATGCGGGGTTCTAAATTTCTTGCCATGCATATTTTCCCCAGGAAGTAGGATGTGAGAGACTGTCCGTTCTGACTCTCATATCTCCCGTTACTTAAATTGTTGTGGACCATGTTCTGGGTCGATTCAGACCAGTATTTCGCCTTGAATTGGGTCTTGGGTCTTGAATGGTCTTGACCTGACTGTACATCTGGGCTTTCTGTATGGCGTCGTCATAATGGTAAGACAGTTGTATCACAAGACACTCTTCTGGAATGCGGGGTTCTAAATTTCTTGCCATGCATATTTTTCCCAGGAAGTAGGACGTGAGAGACTGTCCGTTCTGACTCTCATATCTCCCGTTACTTAAATTGTTGCGGACCATGTTCTGGGTCGATTCAGACCAGTATTTCGCCTTGAATTGGGTCTTGAATGTAGACCAGGCATGCTCTGGATATCTGGTCTTGTGGCGGTCCACCAGTTGTCATATGTTTCTTTGAACATTTCGTCCAGCATTCCCCTCACCGTTGTCCATCGGGTCTCGCGATTTTTCATTATCAGCTCTTCCACCCTTTTCAGGAATTCAGTTGGGTTTCTTTTATAATTGCGGAAGTTGATCGTGTCCCTATTGTCAGTGTTAATGATATAGTTAGTGTTACATGGCCGGACACACCAGGCGTCTACTTCTTCCCGTAATGATTCTTCTTGTCTGTGCATCTCGTCAATTCTTTGTTTGTTTTTGTCCACCTTGCTGTCGATTTTATTTAGATTGCTGTACACTCCTTCCATTCTTTCTCCCAGGTCTGTTCGTACAGCTGCTATCTCCTTCTGGTTTTCTTCCCGGACTTGATGCATGTCCTGGTTCACCTGTTTACATCTTTTGGCTGTTTCTTCATGACATTCCTCAAGTCTCCTTTTATTTTCTCCTTTGATGTTGTTTATTTTATTGAGTACTTCCTCACGGACTTCTGAAACAGTTTCGTTCGTTTTCTCCAGTCTCTCCAGTGTCTCCTCTAACTTCTCATTTGTTTCGGTGATCTGTTGTTTGGTTTCTTGCCAGTACTCCATTAATTGGTGTTGTAATGTTTCGTTATTTTGGTTGATGGTTTGTCTTAACTCTTCCTTAGTACTTTTGTTGGTACTAATTATTTTTTCATTGATTTTTTTCAAACTCTCCTCACTCTTGTCAAATTTTTCATTAATTTGTTTTAGGCTCTCCTCGTTCTTGTCAAATTTCTCCTCCTGTTTCTTAAAATTGTCATTATTTTCTTTCTTCATCTGTTTCAGACTCTCCTCATTCTTGTTTAATTTTCCATTAATCAACTCCCATAACTGTTGTAAATCCATGCCTCCTCTAGCTTCCTCCCTGTCACCCGCCTGTGGTTCCCTTTGTTTGTCTTTGGTTGGTTCTGTTGTGGTTATTGTTGTCTCCATTTCTTAGATCGATGTTCCTTCCTCTTTTCCCCTCTATTTTCTTCCATCTCTTTGTCCTTCGCCAGCTTTTTCGATAATCCTCGTGTATGCATCTTGATATCCTTTCGCAATCGCCGCTAGAATTTCGTATCTCCCTTTCTTCTAGTCCCACCAGTTGGTCGCCAATTTGTAACCTTTCGTGCGTGCCATCGTTCTTAACGCATTCTGTAAAATGTAGAAGTGTCAGAGTGTACCTTGTGTAATGTGTCTTACCAATTCTTCCTCGCTCGGTAACGTAACTTACGATGATTGACTCCGTCGCGAACGTACGAATAACCAGGTATCGTAGCCTTACCTGAGGTTCACTAGGAGTTTATAAATCCCGGGTGGCGCCAAATTGTTTATTTAAAACAATTAAAAAATTTATTATTATCAGCGGTTCCGCTCAGGCGGTGTGGAGAATTCAATTTGTCCCGCCGCTTGTCAACTTTTTCAATCAAGCCAGCAGTTTGCTGTATTCACTGCTTGAGCGGTAGTCGCCAATTCGTAGACGTCCGCTATACTGTACAATATTAATAATAAACTTTCCTACTGAAAATAAAACACATTTGTTATATAAAATACAACATTTAGGTCTATGGTTGGTATAATTACCCCATCCACATCCTATTCATATGTTTGTTTAAACAATTATTTAACACTTAATATCTAATATTGGTGTACAATTCATTACCTTTGATTTATTTTTTGGGTGATAAACAACCTCACCTCTATTGAACTTGCTTCAATAATCATCCCTTATAACATGGGTGTTTATTGATGGTTTTAAACTTCTTATTTTATAAAAACTCTTTGCCTTCTTTCCATGTTAACACTATCTTATTACATTGTCATGTGGTTCTCACCTTTAAATTCTACTATATACTTTTAAACTCTACAATAATATTCTTTTCTAATCACTACAGTTAATATCACTCTTTAGTGTTCATTCTTACTTAATTAATGGTTTATTTTAAACATTATTCTTAACAACTTTCTTAAACGTTATTGTTCACTATTAAACCTTTAGTGTTTGTTATTTTTACTAAGTGTTTATCTTAGCTTTCACTATTTTCCCTATTGCTATCATTGACAATATTTTTATTTACTCATCACCTGCACTTTTAAATTATCTTGTGTTTATTATAATTTACTTAGTGTTTCTTATTCTATCATTTCACTTTAGGGTAATTTAACTTTCACTATGTTAAATTCCGTTTACTTCTCACTATTTCAATATCTTTCTCTTTCTCTACACATATTATATATACTTATTAATATCATGTCTTTCTCTATTAATAACTTACATGTACTTCTAATTCTTTGGCTAGTGTATTTTTAGCTATCGTGTTTTATTAATGACTAATTACAATTGTCACTCATTCAATACTAACATTTATTATTTATATTGGTTCTTTACCAGGATTGTTTCCTTTATTATATTTGATTACATTATTTCTCCCTTCTCTATTCTTTATTCCTTTTCTGTGTTTTCTCGACTTGTTTCATTTTATTTTCTTCATCGTTGGTTTGTTCCCTCTTTGTTCTCATTTTTCTTCTCCTTCTCTTCTCATCTTGTTTACTTTTTATTTTGTTTCGTTATCTGGCCAATCTCTGGGGTTGGGTCAGAGTCGTTTGTCTGTCAGTCTAGTCTGTGAGTTTCTTTAATCATCACCTTTAGTTTATCATTCTTCCTCCTTCTTTCATAATTACATTTTATATTTTTATTCTTTTCATTATTTATTTATTAAAATATATTATTTTTTAGCATTTTTTACATACTTATAGTCATCAAAAATGATCTGAATTTGGCGATGTTATATAATGCCCTTCCACCAAAATTGATCATTTTATAAAACGTGATTCTAAGTTTGATGAAATTATCAATTATATTGTATCATTTTCTTCTTAAATTCTCCTGCTTCTCATTCATTTTTATGTTTAACTCTGTATCTTCTACTTCCTTTCTTCTGAGTCTTTTCTTCATTATTTTCTCTTATTATGAACTGGCATATTGATTTTTATATTATAAATTATTCCCTATAAATCTTATTTTCCCTAACTATCCGTACTTGGTAGCTGAAATCGATTCGGATGGGCTCTATTGGCTTACCTAACTCCGTCGTTCAAAACTACTCTTTTTCTGAGATCAGGTTAACATCATCCCTGCTCAGTTAAATGATTGCTGGACTTATTCAACAGTCAATCTCAATTAATGAATCTTCAATACAGTCATCTCGTGACTCATAATAATAATCATAACATTTGTTGGGAATCTTTTACTTTTGTATTTCATTATTGCTCAGTTCGAGTCATATATTTTTTCATCTTTCTTTATTGATACAATTTGATAATACTTGAAGCATTGTTTTCTATTGATGCAATTAACATTTTTATTCATTTTTAATTACTCTTTGTTTCATCTCATTTCATATTATAACTCTTAGAATGTTTATTTTATTTATTTTGTTTTTTGATCATTGGTTTGTTTATTTTACTTCCCATATTTTTCTAAATCATTGTGGAAGTTGATCACTTTGATTGATATATTTTTTTTTCATAATTTTTTATATATCATAGTAAGTTAGTGCTTCTTACTAGTCAGGAATTTTTGTAGCTTATTCCTTTATAGTATGTTTTGCTTTGTTGCCTCATATGTTGGCTAAAGATTATTGTAAGTTAATCTTATTTTGTAGGAATTTTTCGTAACTTTATTCCTCCAGTTCATAATTTTTTGTTTAAGCATTATAGTAAGTTTGTGGTTCTTACTTTATAGGAACTCTTTGTAAATTATTCCTTTATTATTATTTTTTATATTATACTTCACATGTCAGTTTCATTTGATTGTAATTTGATCTTATTTTGTAGGAATTCTTTGTAACTTCATTCCTCCATTTTATAATTGGTCTAATATATTATCGAAATATTTGCGTAAGTTGGCCTTACATATTTTTTTAATTTTGAAATTCATCTTATACTTTTCTTTATTATTTATTTGCAAACTTATTCGTTTGTCTTATTATCTCTTTTTATTTCAAAGTAATTCGGTTGTTTTTATACCTTAAGTTTTTTCTCAGTCATGTTTGGCTGTCATAATATTTCTTAATTGATGCCTGATTATATACCCCCTTTATTTTCTTAGTGATGGGGTTAGTGATTTCATAAGTGTTATTGCCCTTGTCTCTTGTGATAGTGTACGGTCCCACGTATAATAATAGTAACTTTTTTGTAATGCCTTCTATTGAGCTGGGTAATTCTTTGTTTTTTATCAGCACACTTTCTCCTATCTGGTATTTGATAGTATTTTCATGGTTTTTAGAATATTTATTCTTTTGTTGCTCTACTTCTCTGCGATTCTGTTGTAAACTTTTCTTTTTTCGAATTAGTATTCAGTGTTTGTGGGAAATTGAATCAGATCATTTATCTCTCTAGGCGGTGGCCGCTCAAATATCATTGAGTATGGTGTGGCTTCAGTGAAGTTGTGGTAAGCCAGGTTTATAAATTCTTCAGTGGATTTTAGGTAATTGTGCCATTCCTTTTGTTTATCATGGCAATAGGTCCTTAGAATTCGACCCACTTCTCTAAGTACTCTCACAGCTGGGTTACTGCTGGGGTGATAAACGGATGTTTTGTAGGTTTTAATACCATGTTCCCAGAGTTTGCTTTTCCATAGAGTTCCTTTAAACTGAGTCCCATGATCGGTTATGATCGCCATAAGTTTCCTTACTTCTGATATAAATTTGGTTAATATGATTTCAATAATCTTCTTGGTAGTAGCACGGTTAATGGAGTACAATTTAGTATATTTGGTGAAATGATCGGACATGATTACAATGAATCGAAATCGGTGTCTTCCTCGAATGTGTGGCTTCTTGTGTCTGGTACCTGGTTAAAGTACGTTCGTCGGTAATTGGCTTGGGAATGGTTTCTTCCTGGACTCCGCTGTGTTTGTCCTCTCACGTAATTTACTTGCGGTCGGTACCCTTGGTTGTTGTTATTATTACTGTTTCCAGGGCGAAAATAATTGTTGGGACCATTCTGTGGGTAGTTACCCCTGTAGTTGGGTCTAAAATTGTTATTGTTGTTCCCATTTCAGTTAAAGTTTCGGGGTGCATTATTACCACGTTGATTCCCTGGATAATTATTAGGGTGGCTTTGTGGTGGCTTGTTATGACCCTGTTGGTTTGGTGATGATGGTCCCTCATTTACCTTACTATTTCTGAAGCTCGAGAATCTATTCTTCCGGTATTGCCATTCATGCTCATGGCTCTCTAATAAACTAGCCATGTCTTGAATGGTCTTGACCTGACTGTACATCTGGGCTTTCTGTATGGCGTCGTCATAATGGTAAGACAGTTGTATCACAAGACACTCTTCTGGAATGCGGGGTTCTAAATTTCTTGCCATGCATATTTTCCCCAGGAAGTAGGATGTGAGAGACTGTCCGTTCTGACTCTCATATCTCCCGTTACTTAAATTGTTGCGGACCATGTTCTGGGTCGATTCAGACCAGTATTTCGCCTTGAATTGGGTCTTGAATGTAGACCAGGCATGCTCTGGATATCTGGTCTTGTGGCGGTCCACCAGTTGTCATATGTTTCTTTGAACATTTCGTCCAGCATTCCCCTCACCGTTGTCCATCGGGTCTCGCGATTTTTCATTATCAGCTCTTCCACCCTTTTCAGGAATTCAGTTGGGTTTCTTTTATAATTGCGGAAGTTGATCGTGTCCCTATTGTCAGTGTTAATGATATAGTTAGTGTTACATGGCCGGAAACGCCAGGCGTCTACTTCTTCCCGTAATGATTCTTCTTGTCTGTGCATCTCGTCAATTCTTTGTTTGTTTTTGTCCACCTTGCTGTCGATTTTATTTAGATTGCTGTACACTCCTTCCATTCTTTCTCCCAGGTCTGTTCGTACAGCTGCTATCTCCTTCTGGTTTTCTTCCCGGACTTGATGCATGTCCTGGTTCACCTGTTTACATCTTTTGGCTGTTTCTTCATGACATTCCTCAAGTCTTCTTTTATTTTCTCCTTTGATGTTGTTTATTTTATTGAGTACTTCCTCACGGACTTCTGAAACAGTTTCGTTCGTATTCTCCAGTCTCTCCAGTGTCTCCTCTAACTTCTCATTTGTTTCGGTGATCTGTTGTTTGGTTTCTTGCCAGTACTCCATTAATTGGTGTTGTAATGTTTCGTTATTTTGGTTGATGGTTTGTCTTAACTCTTCCTTAGTACTTTTGTTGGTACTAATTATTTTTTCATTGATTTTTTTCAAACTCTCCTCACTCTTGTCAAATTTTTCATTAATTTGTTTTAGGCTCTCCTCGTTCTTGTCAAATTTCTCCTCCTGTTTCTTAAAATTGTCATTATTTTCTTTCTTCATCTGTTTCAGACTCTCCTCATTCTTGTTTAATTTTCCATTAATCAACTCCCATAACTGTTGTAAATCCATGCCTCCTCTAGCTTCCTCCCTGTCACCCGCCTGTGGTTCCCTTTGTTTGTCTTTGGTTGGTTCTGTTGTGGTTATTGTTGTCTCCACTTCTTAGATCGATGTTCCTTCCTCTTTTCCCCTCTATTTTCTTCCATCTCTTTGTCCTTCGCCAGCTTTTTCGATAATCCTCGTGTATGCATCTTGATATCCTTTCGCAATCGCCGCTAGAATTTCGTATCTCCCTTTTCTTCTAGTCCCACCAGTTGGTCGCCAATTTGTAACCTTTCGTGCGTGCCATCGTTCTTAACGCATTCTGTAAAATGTAGAAGTGTCAGAGTGTACCTTGTGTAATGTGTCTTACCAATTCTTCCTCGCTCGGTAACGTAACTTACGATGATTGACTCCGTCGCGAACGTACGAATAACCAGGTATCGTAGCCTTACCTGAGGTTCACTAGGAGTTTATAAATCCCGGGTGGCGCCAAATTGTTTATTTAAAACAATTAAAAAATTTATTATTATCAGCGGTTCCGCTCAGGCGGTGTGGAGAATTCAATTTGTCCCGCCGCTTGTCAACTTTTTCAATCAAGCCAGCAGTTTGCTGTAATCACTGCTTGAGCGGTAGTCGCCAATTCGTAGACGTCCGCTATACTGTACAATATTAATAATAAACTTTCCTACTGAAAATAAAACACATTTGTTATATAAAATACAACATTTAGGTCTATGGTTGGTATAATTACCCCATCCATATCCTATTCATACGTTTGTTTAAACAATTATTTAACACTTAATATCTAATATTGGTGTACAATTCATTACCTTTGATTTATTTTTTGGGTGATAAACAACCTCACCTCTATTGAACTTGCTTCAATAATCATCCCTTATAACATGGGTGTTTATTGATGGTTTTAAACTTCTTATTTTATAAAAACTCTTTGCCTTCTTTCCATGTTAACACTATCTTATTACATTGTCATGTGGTTCTCACCTTTAAATTCTACTATATACTTTTAAACTCTACAATAATATTCTTTTCTAATCACTACAGTTAATATCACTCTTTAGTGTTCATTCTTACTTAATTAATGGTTTATTTTAAACATTATTCTTAACAACTTTCTTAAACGTTATTGTTCACTATTAAACCTTTAGTGTTTGTTATTTTTACTAAGTGTTTATCTTAGCTTTCACTATTTTCCCTATTGCTATCATTGACAATATTTTTATTTACTCATCACCTGCACTTTTAAATTATCTTGTGTTTATTATAATTTACTTAGTGTTTCTTATTCTATCATTTCACTTTAGGGTAATTTAACTTTCACTATGTTAAATTCCGTTTACTTCTCACTATTTCAATATCTTTCTCTTTCTCTACACATATTATATATACTTATTAATATCATGTCTTTCTCTATTAATAACTTACATGTACTTCTAATTCTTTGGCTAGTGTATTTTTAGCTATCGTGTTTTATTAATGACTAATTACAATTGTCACTCATTCAATACTAACATTTATTATTTATATTGGTTCTTTACCAGGATTGTTTCCTTTATTATATTTGATTACATTATTTCTCCCTTCTCTATTCTTTATTCCTTTTCTGTGTTTTCTCGACTTGTTTCATTTTATTTTCTTCATCGTTGGTTTGTTCCCTCTTTGTTCTCATTTTTCTTCTCCTTCTCTTCTCATCTTGTTTACTTTTTATTTTGTTTCGTTATCGGGCCAATCTCTGGGGTTGGGTCAGAGTCGTTTGTCTGTCAGTCTAGTCTGTGAGTTTCTTTAATCATCACCTTTAGTTTATCATTCTTCCTCCTTCTTTCATAATTACATTTTATATTTTTATTCTTTTCATTATTTATTTATTAAAATATATTATTTTTTAGCATTTTTTACATACTTATAGTCATAAAAAATGATCTGAATTTGGCGATGTTATATAATGCCCTTCCACCAAAATTGATCATTTTATAAAACGTGATTCTAAGTTTGATGAAATTATCAATTATATTGTATCATTTTATTCTTAAATTCTCCTGCTTCTCATTCATTTTTATGTTTAACTCTGTATCTTCTACTTCCTTTCTTCTGAGTCTTTTCTTCATTATTTTCTCTTATTATGAACTGGCATATTGATTTTTATATTATAAATTATTCCCTATAAATCTTATTTTCCCTAACTATCCGTACTTGGTAGCTGAAATCGATTCGGATGGGCTCTATTGGCTTACCTAACTCCGTCGTTCAAAACTACTCTTTTTCTGAGATCAGGTTAACATCATCCCTGCTCAGTTAAATGATTGCTGGACTTATTCAACAGTCAATCTCAATTAATGAATCTTCAATACAGTCATCTCGTGACTCATAATAATAATCATAACATTTGTTGGGAATCTTTTACTTTTGTATTTCATTATTGCTCAGTTCGAGTCATATATTTTTTCATCTTTCTTTATTGATACAATTTGATAATACTTGAAGCATTGTTTTCTATTGATGCAATTAACATTTTTATTCATTTTTAATTACTCTTTGTTTCATCTCATTTCATATTATAACTCTTAGAATGTTTATTTTATTTATTTTGTTTTTTGATCATTGGTTTGTTTATTTTACTTCCCATATTTTTCTAAATCATTGTGGAAGTTGATCACTTTGATTGATATATTTTTTTTTCATAATTTTTTATATATCATAGTAAGTTAGTGCTTCTTACTAGTCAGGAATTTTTGTAGCTTATTCCTTTATAGTATGTTTTGCTTTGTTGCCTCATATGTTGGCTAAAGATTATTGTAAGTTAATCTTATTTTGTAGGAATTTTTCGTAACTTTATTCCTCCAGTTCATAATTTTTTGTTTAAGCATTATAGTAAGTTTGTGGTTCTTACTTTATAGGAACTCTTTGTAAATTATTCCTTTATTATTATTTTTTATATTATACTTCACATGTCAGTTTCATTTGATTGTAATTTGATCTTATTTTGTAGGAATTCTTTGTAACTTCATTCCTCCATTTTATAATTGGTCTAATATATTATCGAAATATTTGCGTAAGTTGGCCTTACATATTTTTTTAATTTTGAAATTCATCTTATACTTTTCTTTATTATTTATTTGCAAACTTATTCGTTTGTCTTATTATCTCTTTTTATTTCAAAGTAATTCGGTTGTTTTTATACCTTAAGTTTTTTCTCAGTCATGTTTGGCTGTCATAATATTTCTTAATTGATGCCTGATTATATACCCCCTTTATTTTCTTAGTGATGGGGTTAGTGATTTCATAAGTGTTATTGCCCTTGTCTCTTGTGATAGTGTACGGTCCCACGTATAATAATAGTAACTTTTTTGTAATGCCTTCTATTGAGCTGGGTAATTCTTTGTTTTTTATCAGCACACTTTCTCCTATCTGGTATTTGATAGTATTTTCATGGTTTTTAGAATATTTATTCTTTTGTTGCTCTACTTCTCTGCGATTCTGTTGTAAACTTTTCTTTTTTCGAATTAGTATTCAGTGTTTGTGGGAAATTGAATCAGATCATTTATCTCTCTAGGCGGTGGCCGCTCAAATATCATTGAGTATGGTGTGGCTTCAGTGAAGTTGTGGTAAGCCAGGTTTATAAATTCTTCAGTGGATTTTAGGTAATTGTGCCATTCCTTTTGTTTATCATGGCAATAGGTCCTTAGAATTCGACCCACTTCTCTAAGTACTCTCACAGCTGGGTTACTGCTGGGGTGATAAACGGATGTTTTGTAGGTTTTAATACCATGTTCCCAGAGTTTGCTTTTCCATAGAGTTCCTTTAAACTGAGTCCCATGATCGGTTATGATCGCCATAAGTTTCCTTACTTCTGATATAAATTTGGTTAATATGATTTCAATAATCTTCTTGGTAGTAGCACGGTTAATGGAGTACAATTTAGTATATTTGGTGAAATGATCGGACATGATTACAATGAATCGAAATCGGTGTCTTCCTCGAATGTGTGGCTTCTTGTGTCTGGTACCTGGTTAAAGTACGTTCGTCGGTAATTGGCTTGGGAATGGTTTCTTCCTGGACTCCGCTGTGTTTGTCCTCTCACGTAATTTACTTGCGGTCGGTACCCTTGGTTGTTGTTATTATTACTGTTTCCAGGGCGAAAATAATTGTTGGGACCATTCTGTGGGTAGTTACCCCTGTAGTTGGGTCTAAAATTGTTATTGTTGTTCCCATTTCAGTTAAAGTTTCGGGGTGCATTATTACCACGTTGATTCCCTGGATAATTATTAGGGTGGCTTTGTGGTGGCTTGTTATCACCCTGTTGGTTTGGTGATGATGGTCCCTCATTTACCTTACTATTTCTGAAGCTCGAGAATCTATTCTTCCGGTATTGCCATTCATGCTCATGGCTCTCTAATAAACTAGCCATGTCTTGAATGGTCTTGACCTGACTGTACATCTGGGCTTTCTGTATGGCGTCGTCATAATGGTAAGACAGTTGTATCACAAGACACTCTTCTGGAATGCGGGGTTCTAAATTTCTTGCCATGCATATTTTTCCCAGGAAGTAGGATGTGAGAGACTGTCCGTTCTGACTCTCATATCTCCCGTTACTTAAATTGTTGCGGACCATGTTCTGGGTCGATTCAGACCAGTATTTCGCCTTGAATTGGGTCTTGGGTCTTGAATGGTCTTGACCTGACTGTACATCTGGGCTTTCTGTATGGCGTCGTCATAATGGTAATACAGTTGTATCACAAGACACTCTTCTGGAATGCGGGGTTCTAAATTTCTTGCCATGCATATTTTTCCCAGGAAGTAGGACGTGAGAGACTGTCCGTTCTGACTCTCATATCTCCCGTTACTTAAATTGTTGCGGACCATGTTCTGGGTCGATTCAGACCAGTATTTCGCCTTGAATTGGGTCTTGAATGTAGACCAGGCATGCTCTGGATATCTGGTCTTGTGGCGGTCCACCAGTTGTCATATGTTTCTTTGAACATTTCGTCCAGCATTCCCCTCACCGTTGTCCATCGGGTCTCGCGATTTTTCATTATCAGCTCTTCCACCCTTTTCAGGAATTCAGTTGGGTTTCTTTTATAATTGCGGAAGTTGATCGTGTCCCTATTGTCAGTGTTAATGATATAGTTAGTGTTACATGGCCGGACACGCCAGGCGTCTACTTCTTCCCGTAATGATTCTTCTTGTCTGTGCATCTCGTCAATTCTTTGTTTGTTTTTGTCCACCTTGCTGTCGATTTTATTTAGATTGCTGTACACTCCTTCCATTCTTTCTCCCAGGTCTGTTCGTACAGCTGCTATCTCCTTCTGGTTTTCTTCCCGGACTTGATGCATGTCCTGGTTCACCTGTTTACATCTTTTGGCTGTTTCTTCATGACATTCCTCAAGTCTCCTTTTATTTTCTCCTTTGATGTTGTTTATTTTATTGAGTACTTCCTCACGGACTTCTGAAACAGTTTCGTTCGTTTTCTCCAGTCTCTCCAGTGTCTCCTCTAACTTCTCATTTGTTTCGGTGATCTGTTGTTTGGTTTCTTGCCAGTACTCCATTAATTGGTGTTGTAATGTTTCGTTATTTTGGTTGATGGTTTGTCTTAACTCTTCCTTAGTACTTTTGTTGGTACTAATTATTTTTTCATTGATTTTTTTCAAACTCTCCTCACTCTTGTCAAATTTTTCATTAATTTGTTTTAGGCTCTCCTCGTTCTTGTCAAATTTCTCCTCCTGTTTCTTAAAATTGTCATTATTTTCTTTCTTCATCTGTTTCAGACTCTCCTCATTCTTGTTTAATTTTCCATTAATCAACTCCCATAACTGTTGTAAATCCATGCCTCCTCTAGCTTCCTCCCTGTCACCCGCCTGTGGTTCCCTTTGTTTGTCTTTGGTTGGTTCTGTTGTGGTTATTGTTGTCTCCACTTCTTAGATCGATGTTCCTTCCTCTTTTCCCCTCTATTTTCTTCCATCTCTTTGTCCTTCGCCAGCTTTTTCGATAATCCTCGTGTATGCATCTTGATATCCTTTCACAATCGCCGCTAGAATTTCGTATCTCCCTTTTCTTCTAGTCCCACCAGTTGGTCGCCAATTTGTAACCTTTCGTGCGTGCCATCGTTCTTAACGCATTCTGTAAAATGTAGAAGTGTCAGAGTGTACCTTGTGTAATGTGTCTTACCAATTCTTCCTCGCTCGGTAACGTAACTTACGATGATTGACTCCGTCGCGAACGTACGAATAACCAGGTATCGTAGCCTTACCTGAGGTTCACTAGGAGTTTATAAATCCCGGGTGGCACCAAATTGTTTATTTAAAACAATTAAAAAATTTATTATTATCAGCGGTTCCGCTCAGGCGGTGTGGAGAATTCAATTTGTCCCGCCGCTTGTCAACTTTTTCAATCAAGCCAGCAGTTTGCTGTAATCACTGCTTGAGCGGTAGTCGCCAATTCGTAGACGTCCGCTATACTGTACAATATTAATAATAAACTTTCCTACTGAAAATAAAACACATTTGTTATATAAAATACAACATTTAGGTCTATGGTTGGTATAATTACCCCATCCATATCCTATTCATACGTTTGTTTAAACAATTATTTAACACTTAATATCTAATATTGGTGTACAATTCATTACCTTTGATTTATTTTTTGGGTGATAAACAACCTCACCTCTATTGAACTTGCTTCAATAATCATCCCTTATAACATGGGTGTTTATTGATGGTTTTAAACTTCTTATTTTATAAAAACTCTTTGCCTTCTTTCCATGTTAACACTATCTTATTACATTGTCATGTGGTTCTCACCTTTAAATTCTACTATATACTTTTAAACTCTACAATAATATTCTTTTCTAATCACTACAGTTAATATCACTCTTTAGTGTTCATTCTTACTTAATTAATGGTTTATTTTAAACATTATTCTTAACAACTTTCTTAAACGTTATTGTTCACTATTAAACCTTTAGTGTTTGTTATTTTTACTAAGTGTTTATCTTAGCTTTCACTATTTTCCCTATTGCTATCATTGACAATATTTTTATTTACTCATCACCTGCACTTTTAAATTATCTTGTGTTTATTATAATTTACTTAGTGTTTCTTATTCTATCATTTCACTTTAGGGTAATTTAACTTTCACTATGTTAAATTCCGTTTACTTCTCACTATTTCAATATCTTTCTCTTTCTCTACACATATTATATATACTTATTAATATCATGTCTTTCTCTATTAATGACTTACATGTACTTCTAATTCTTTGGCTAGTGTATTTTTAGCTATCGTGTTTTATTAATGACTAATTACAATTGTCACTCATTCAATACTAACATTTATTATTTATATTGGTTCTTTACCAGGATTGTTTCCTTTCTTATATATTTGATTACATTATTTCTCCCTTCTCTATTCTTTATTCCTTTTCTGTGTTTTCTCGACTTGTTTCATTTTATTTTCTTCATCGTTGGTTTGTTCCCTCTTTGTTCTCCTTTTTCTTCTCCTTCTCTTCTCATCTTGTTTACTTTTTATTTTGTTTCGTTATCTGGCCAATCTCTGGGGTTGGGTCAGAGTCGTTTGTCTGTCAGTCTAGTCTGTGAGTTTCTTTAATCATCACCTTTAGTTTATCATTCTTCCTCCTTCTTTCATAATTACATTTTATATTTTTATTCTTTTCATTATTTATTTATTAAAATATATTATTTTTTAGCATTTTTTACATACTTATAGTCATAAAAAATGATCTGAATTTGGCGATGTTATATAATGCCCTTCCACCAAAATTGATCATTTTATAAAACGTGATTATAAGTTTGATGAAATTATCAATTATATTGTATCATTTTCTTCTTAAATTCTCCTGCTTCTCATTCATTTTTATGTTTAACTCTGTATCTTCTACTTCCTTTCTTCTGAGTCTTTTCTTCATTTTTTCTCTTATTATGAACTGGCATATTGATTTTTATATTATAAATTATTCCCTATAAATCTTATTTTCCCTAACTATCCGTACTTGGTAGCTGAAATCGATTCGGATGGGCTCTATTGGCTTACCTAACTCCGTCGTTCAAAACTACTCTTTTTCTGAGATCAGGTTAACATCATCCCTGCTCAGTTAAATGATTGCTGGACTTTATCAACAGTCAATCTCAATTAATGAATCTTCAATACAGTCATCTCGTGACTCATAATAATAATCATAACATTTGTTGGGAATCTTTTACTTTTGTATTTCATTATTGCTCAGTTCGAGTCATATATTTTTTCATCTTTCTTTATTGATACAATTTGATAATACTTGAAGCATTGTTTTCTATTGATGCAATTAACATTTTTATTCATTTTTAATTACTCTTTGTTTCATCTCATTTCATATTATAACTCTTAGAATGTTTATTTTATTTATTTTGTTTTTTGATCATTGGTTTGTTTATTTTACTTCCCATATTTTTCTAAATCATTGTGGAAGTTGATCACTTTGATTGATATATTTTTTTTTCATAATTTTTTATATATCATAGTAAGTTAGTGCTTCTTACTAGTCAGGAATTTTTGTAGCTTATTCCTTTACAGTATGTTTTGCTTTGTTGCCTCATATGTTGGCTAAAGATTATTGTAAGTTAATCTTATTTTGTAGGAATTTTTCGTAACTTTATTCCTCCAGTTCATAATTTTTTGTTTAAGCATTATAGTAAGTTTGTGGTTCTTACTTTATAGGAACTCTTTGTAAATTATTCCTTTATTATTATTTTTTATATTATACTTCACATGTCAGTTTCATTTGATTGTAATTTGATCTTATTTTGTAGGAATTCTTTGTAACTTCATTCCTCCATTTTATAATTGGTCTAATATATTATCGAAATATTTGCGTAAGTTGGCCTTACATATTTTTTTAATTTTGAAATTCATCTTATACTTTTCTTTATTATTTATTTGCAAACTTATTCGTTTGTCTTATTATCTCTTTTTATTTCAAAGTAATTCGGTTGTTTTTATACCTTAAGTTTTTTCTCAGTCATGTTTGGCTGTCATAATATTTCTTAATTGATGCCTGATTATATACCCCCTTTATTTTCTTAGTGATGGGGTTAGTGATTTCATAAGTGTTATTGCCCTTGTCTCTTGTGATAGTGTACGGTCCCACGTATAATAATAGTAACTTTTTTGTAATGCCTTCTATTGAGCTGGGTAATTCTTTGTTTTTTATCAGCACACTTTCTCCTATCTGGTATTTGATAGTATTTTCATGGTTTTTAGAATATTTATTCTTTTGTTGCTCTACTTCTCTGCGATTCTGTTGTAAACTTTTCTTTTTTCGAATTAGTATTCAGTGTTTGTGGGAAATTGAATCAGATCATTTATCTCTCTAGGCGGTGGCCGCTCAAATATCATTGAGTATGGTGTGGCTTCAGTGAAGTTGTGGTAAGCCAGGTTTATAAATTCTTCAGTGGATTTTAGGTAATTGTGCCATTCCTTTTGTTTATCATGGCAATAGGTCCTTAGAATTCGACCCACTTCTCTAAGTACTCTCACAGCTGGGTTACTGCTGGGGTGATAAACGGATGTTTTGTAGGTTTTAATACCATGTTCCCAGAGTTTGCTTTTCCATAGAGTTCCTTTAAACTGAGTCCCATGATCGGTTATGATCGCCATAAGTTTCCTTACTTCTGATATAAATTTGGTTAATATGATTTCAATAATCTTCTTGGTAGTAGCACGGTTAATGGAGTACAATTTAGTATATTTGGTGAAATGATCGGACATGATTACAATGAATCGAAATCGGTGTCTTCCTCGAATGTGTGGCTTCTTGTGTCTGGTACCTGGTTAAAGTACGTTCGTCGGTAATTGGCTTGGGAATGGTTTCTTCCTGGACTCCGCTGTGTTTGTCCTCTCACGTAATTTACTTGCGGTCGGTACCCTTGGTTGTTGTTATTATTACTGTTTCCAGGGCGAAAATAATTGTTGGGACCATTCTGTGGGTAGTTACCCCTGTAGTTGGGTCTAAAATTGTTATTGTTGTTCCCATTTCAGTTAAAGTTTCGGGGTGCATTATTACCACGTTGATTCCCTGGATAATTATTAGGGTGGCTTTGTGGTGGCTTGTTATCACCCTGTTGGTTTGGTGATGATGGTCCCTCATTTACCTTACTATTTCTGAAGCTCGAGAATCTATTCTTCCGGTATTGCCATTCATGCTCATGGCTCTCTAATAAACTAGCCATGTCTTGAATGGTCTTGACCTGACTGTACATCTGGGCTTTCTGTATGGCGTCGTCATAATGGTAAGACAGTTGTATCACAAGACACTCTTCTGGAATGCGGGGTTCTAAATTTCTTGCCATGCATATTTTTCCCAGGAAGTAGGATGTGAGAGACTGTCCGTTCTGACTCTCATATCTCCCGTTACTTAAATTGTTGCGGACCATGTTCTGGGTCGATTCAGACCAGTATTTCGCCTTGAATTGGGTCTTGGGTCTTGAATGGTCTTGACCTGACTGTACATCTGGGCTTTCTGTATGGCGTCGTCATAATGGTAATACAGTTGTATCACAAGACACTCTTCTGGAATGCGGGGTTCTAAATTTCTTGCCATGCATATTTTTCCCAGGAAGTAGGACGTGAGAGACTGTCCGTTCTGACTCTCATATCTCCCGTTACTTAAATTGTTGCGGACCATGTTCTGGGTCGATTCAGACCAGTATTTCGCCTTGAATTGGGTCTTGAATGTAGACCAGGCATGCTCTGGATATCTGGTCTTGTGGCGGTCCACCAGTTGTCATATGTTTCTTTGAACATTTCGTCCAGCATTCCCCTCACCGTTGTCCATCGGGTCTCGCGATTTTTCATTATCAGCTCTTCCACCCTTTTCAGGAATTCAGTTGGGTTTCTTTTATAATTGCGGAAGTTGATCGTGTCCCTATTGTCAGTGTTAATGATATAGTTAGTGTTACATGGCCGGACACGCCAGGCGTCTACTTCTTCCCGTAATGATTCTTCTTGTCTGTGCATCTCGTCAATTCTTTGTTTGTTTTTGTCCACCTTGCTGTCGATTTTATTTAGATTGCTGTACACTCCTTCCATTCTTTCTCCCAGGTCTGTTCGTACAGCTGCTATCTCCTTCTGGTTTTCTTCCCGGACTTGATGCATGTCCTGGTTCACCTGTTTACATCTTTTGGCTGTTTCTTCATGACATTCCTCAAGTCTCCTTTTATTTTCTCCTTTGATGTTGTTTATTTTATTGAGTACTTCCTCACGGACTTCTGAAACAGTTTCGTTCGTTTTCTCCAGTCTCTCCAGTGTCTCCTCTAACTTCTCATTTGTTTCGGTGATCTGTTGTTTGGTTTCTTGCCAGTACTCCATTAATTGGTGTTGTAATGTTTCGTTATTTTGGTTGATGGTTTGTCTTAACTCTTCCTTAGTACTTTTGTTGGTACTAATTATTTTTTCATTGATTTTTTTCAAACTCTCCTCACTCTTGTCAAATTTTTCATTAATTTGTTTTAGGCTCTCCTCGTTCTTGTCAAATTTCTCCTCCTGTTTCTTAAAATTGTCATTATTTTCTTTCTTCATCTGTTTCAGACTCTCCTCATTCTTGTTTAATTTTCCATTAATCAACTCCCATAACTGTTGTAAATCCATGCCTCCTCTAGCTTCCTCCCTGTCACCCGCCTGTGGTTCCCTTTGTTTGTCTTTGGTTGGTTCTGTTGTGGTTATTGTTGTCTCCACTTCTTAGATCGATGTTCCTTCCTCTTTTCCCCTCTATTTTCTTCCATCTCTTTGTCCTTCGCCAGCTTTTTCGATAATCCTCGTGTATGCATCTTGATATCCTTTCACAATCGCCGCTAGAATTTCGTATCTCCCTTTTCTTCTAGTCCCACCAGTTGGTCGCCAATTTGTAACCTTTCGTGCGTGCCATCGTTCTTAACGCATTCTGTAAAATGTAGAAGTGTCAGAGTGTACCTTGTGTAATGTGTCTTACCAATTCTTCCTCGCTCGGTAACGTAACTTACGATGATTGACTCCGTCGCGAACGTACGAATAACCAGGTATCGTAGCCTTACCTGAGGTTCACTAGGAGTTTATAAATCCCGGGTGGCACCAAATTGTTTATTTAAAACAATTAAAAAATTTATTATTATCAGCGGTTCCGCTCAGGCGGTGTGGAGAATTCAATTTGTCCCGCCGCTTGTCAACTTTTTCAATCAAGCCAGCAGTTTGCTGTAATCACTGCTTGAGCGGTAGTCGCCAATTCGTAGACGTCCGCTATACTGTACAATATTAATAATAAACTTTCCTACTGAAAATAAAACACATTTGTTATATAAAATACAACATTTAGGTCTATGGTTGGTATAATTACCCCATCCATATCCTATTCATACGTTTGTTTAAACAATTATTTAACACTTAATATCTAATATTGGTGTACAATTCATTACCTTTGATTTATTTTTTGGGTGATAAACAACCTCACCTCTATTGAACTTGCTTCAATAATCATCCCTTATAACATGGGTGTTTATTGATGGTTTTAAACTTCTTATTTTATAAAAACTCTTTGCCTTCTTTCCATGTTAACACTATCTTATTACATTGTCATGTGGTTCTCACCTTTAAATTCTACTATATACTTTTAAACTCTACAATAATATTCTTTTCTAATCACTACAGTTAATATCACTCTTTAGTGTTCATTCTTACTTAATTAATGGTTTATTTTAAACATTATTCTTAACAACTTTCTTAAACGTTATTGTTCACTATTAAACCTTTAGTGTTTGTTATTTTTACTAAGTGTTTATCTTAGCTTTCACTATTTTCCCTATTGCTATCATTGACAATATTTTTATTTACTCATCACCTGCACTTTTAAATTATCTTGTGTTTATTATAATTTACTTAGTGTTTCTTATTCTATCATTTCACTTTAGGGTAATTTAACTTTCACTATGTTAAATTCCGTTTACTTCTCACTATTTCAATATCTTTCTCTTTCTCTACACATATTATATATACTTATTAATATCATGTCTTTCTCTATTAATGACTTACATGTACTTCTAATTCTTTGGCTAGTGTATTTTTAGCTATCGTGTTTTATTAATGACTAATTACAATTGTCACTCATTCAATACTAACATTTATTATTTATATTGGTTCTTTACCAGGATTGTTTCCTTTCTTATATATTTGATTACATTATTTCTCCCTTCTCTATTCTTTATTCCTTTTCTGTGTTTTCTCGACTTGTTTCATTTTATTTTCTTCATCGTTGGTTTGTTCCCTCTTTGTTCTCCTTTTTCTTCTCCTTCTCTTCTCATCTTGTTTACTTTTTATTTTGTTTCGTTATCTGGCCAATCTCTGGGGTTGGGTCAGAGTCGTTTGTCTGTCAGTCTAGTCTGTGAGTTTCTTTAATCATCACCTTTAGTTTATCATTCTTCCTCCTTCTTTCATAATTACATTTTATATTTTTATTCTTTTCATTATTTATTTATTAAAATATATTATTTTTTAGCATTTTTTACATACTTATAGTCATAAAAAATGATCTGAATTTGGCGATGTTATATAATGCCCTTCCACCAAAATTGATCATTTTATAAAACGTGATTATAAGTTTGATGAAATTATCAATTATATTGTATCATTTTCTTCTTAAATTCTCCTGCTTCTCATTCATTTTTATGTTTAACTCTGTATCTTCTACTTCCTTTCTTCTGAGTCTTTTCTTCATTTTTTCTCTTATTATGAACTGGCATATTGATTTTTATATTATAAATTATTCCCTATAAATCTTATTTTCCCTAACTATCCGTACTTGGTAGCTGAAATCGATTCGGATGGGCTCTATTGGCTTACCTAACTCCGTCGTTCAAAACTACTCTTTTTCTGAGATCAGGTTAACATCATCCCTGCTCAGTTAAATGATTGCTGGACTTTATCAACAGTCAATCTCAATTAATGAATCTTCAATACAGTCATCTCGTGACTCATAATAATAATCATAACATTTGTTGGGAATCTTTTACTTTTGTATTTCATTATTGCTCAGTTCGAGTCATATATTTTTTCATCTTTCTTTATTGATACAATTTGATAATACTTGAAGCATTGTTTTCTATTGATGCAATTAACATTTTTATTCATTTTTAATTACTCTTTGTTTCATCTCATTTCATATTATAACTCTTAGAATGTTTATTTTATTTATTTTGTTTTTTGATCATTGGTTTGTTTATTTTACTTCCCATATTTTTCTAAATCATTGTGGAAGTTGATCACTTTGATTGATATATTTTTTTTTCATAATTTTTTATATATCATAGTAAGTTAGTGCTTCTTACTAGTCAGGAATTTTTGTAGCTTATTCCTTTACAGTATGTTTTGCTTTGTTGCCTCATATGTTGGCTAAAGATTATTGTAAGTTAATCTTATTTTGTAGGAATTTTTCGTAACTTTATTCCTCCAGTTCATAATTTTTTGTTTAAGCATTATAGTAAGTTTGTGGTTCTTACTTTATAGGAACTCTTTGTAAATTATTCCTTTATTATTATTTTTTATATTATACTTCACATGTCAGTTTCATTTGATTGTAATTTGATCTTATTTTGTAGGAATTCTTTGTAACTTCATTCCTCCATTTTATAATTGGTCTAATATATTATCGAAATATTTGCGTAAGTTGGCCTTACATATTTTTTTAATTTTGAAATTCATCTTATACTTTTCTTTATTATTTATTTGCAAACTTATTCGTTTGTCTTATTATCTCTTTTTATTTCAAAGTAATTCGGTTGTTTTTATACCTTAAGTTTTTTCTCAGTCATGTTTGGCTGTCATAATATTTCTTAATTGATGCCTGATTATATACCCCCTTTATTTTCTTAGTGATGGGGTTAGTGATTTCATAAGTGTTATTGCCCTTGTCTCTTGTGATAGTGTACGGTCCCACGTATAATAATAGTAACTTTTTTGTAATGCCTTCTATTGAGCTGGGTAATTCTTTGTTTTTTATCAGCACACTTTCTCCTATCTGGTATTTGATAGTATTTTCATGGTTTTTAGAATATTTATTCTTTTGTTGCTCTACTTCTCTGCGATTCTGTTGTAAACTTTTCTTTTTTCGAATTGGTATTCAGCGTTTGTGGGAAATTGAATCAGATCATTTATCTCTCTAGGCGGTGGCCGCTCAAACATCATTGAGTATGGTGTGGCTTCAGTGAAGTTGTGGTAAGCCAGGTTTATAAATTCTTCAGTGGATTTTAGGTAATTGTGCCATTCCTTTTGTTTATCATGGCAATAGGTCCTTAGAATTCGACCCACTTCTCTAAGTACTCTCACAGCTGGGTTACTGCTGGGGTGATAAACGGATGTTTTGTAGGTTTTAATACCATGTTCCCAGAGTTTGCTTTTCCATAGAGTTCCTTTAAACTGAGTCCCATGATCGGTTATGATCGCCATAAGTTTCCTTACTTCTGATATAAATTTGGTTAATATGATTTCAATAATCTTCTTGGTAGTAGCACGGTTAATGGAGTACAATTTAGTATATTTGGTGAAATGATCGGACATGATTACAATGAATCGAAATCGGTGTCTTCCTCGAATGTGTGGCTTCTTGTGTCTGGTACCTGGTTAAAGTACGTTCGTCGGTAATTGGCTTGGGAATGGTTTCTTCCTGGACTCCGCTGTGTTTGTCCTCTCACATAATTTACTTGCGGTCGGTACCCTTGGTTGTTGTTATTATTACTGTTTCCAGGGCGAAAATAATTGTTGGGACCATTCTGTGGGTAGTTACCCCTGTAGTTGGGTCTAAAATTGTTATTGTTGTTCCCATTTCAGTTAAAGTTTCGGGGTGCATTATTACCACGTTGATTCCCTGGATAATTATTAGGGTGGCTTTGTGGTGGCTTGTTATCACCCTGTTGGTTTGGTGATGATGGTCCCTCATTTACCTTACTATTTCTGAAGCTCGAGAATCTATTCTTCCGGTATTGCCATTCATGCTCATGGCTCTCTAATAAACTAGCCATGTCTTGAATGGTCTTGACCTGACTGTACATCTGGGCTTTCTGTATGGCGTCGTCATAATGGTAAGACAGTTGTATCACAAGACACTCTTCTGGAATGCGGGGTTCTAAATTTCTTGCCATGCATATTTTTCCCAGGAAGTAGGATGTGAGAGACTGTCCGTTCTGACTCTCATATCTCCCGTTACTTAAATTGTTGCGGACCATGTTCTGGGTCGATTCAGACCAGTATTTCGCCTTGAATTGGGTCTTGGGTCTTGAATGGTCTTGACCTGACTGTACATCTGGGCTTTCTGTATGGCGTCGTCATAATGGTAAGACAGTTGTATCACAAGACACTCTTCTGGAATGCGGGGTTCTAAATTTCTTGCCATGCATATTTTTCCCAGGAAGTAGGATGTGAGAGACTGTCTGTTCTGACTCTCATATCTCCCGTTACTTAAATTGTTGCGGACCATGTTCTGGGTCGATTCAGACCAGTATTTCGCCTTGAATTGGGTCTTGAATGTAGACCAGGCATGCTCTGGATGTCTGGTCTTGTGGCGGTCCACCAGTTGTCATATGTTTCTTTGATCATTTCGTCCAGCATTCCCCTCACCGTTGTCCATCGGGTCTCGCGATTTTTCACTATCAGCTCTTCCACCCTTTTCAGGAATTCAGTTGGGTTTCTTTTATAATTGCGGAAGTTGATCGTGTCCCTATTGTCAGTGTTAATGATATAGTTAGTGTTACATGGCCGGACACGCCAGGTGTCTACTTCTTCCCGTAATGATTCTTCTTGTCTGTGCATCTCGTCAATTCTTTGTTTGTTTTTGTCCACCTTGCTGTCGATTTTATTTAGATTGCTGTACACTCCTTCCATTCTTTCTCCCAGGTCTGTTCGTACAGCTGCTATCTCCTTCTGGTTTTCTTCCCGGACTTGATGCATGTCATGGTTCACCTGTTTACATCTTTTGGCTGTTCCTTCATGACATTCCTCAATTCTCCTTTTATTTTCTCCTTCGATGTTGTTTATTTTATTGAGTAGTTCCTCACGAACTTCTGAAACAGTTTCGTTCGTTTTCTCCAGTCTCTCCAGTGTCTCCTCTAACTTCTCATTTGTTTCGGTGATCTGTTGTTTGGTTTCTTGCCAGTACTCCATTAATTGGTGTTGTAATGTTTCGTTATTTTGGTTGATGGTTTGTCTTAACTCTTCCTTAGTACTTTTGTTGGTACTAATTATTTTTTCATTGATTTTTTTCAAACTCTCCTCACTCTTGTCAAATTTTTCATTAATTTGTTTTAGGCTCTCCTCGTTCTTGTCAAATTTCTCCTCCTGTTTCTTAAATTTGTCATTATTTTCTTTCTTCACCTGTTTCAGACTCTCCTCAATCTTGTTTAATTTTCCATTAATCAACTCCCATAACTGTTGTAAATCCAAGCCTCCTCTAGCTTCCTCCCTGTCACCCGCCTGTGGTTCCCTTTCTTTGTCTTTGGTTGGTTCTGTTGTGGTTATTGTTGTCTCCACTTCTTAGATCGATGTTCCTTCCTCTTTTCCCCTCTATTTTCTTCCATCTCTTTGTCCTTCGCCAGCTTTTTCGATAATCCTCGTGTATGCATCTTGATATCCTTTCGCAATCGCCACTAGTATTTCGTATCTCCCTTTCTTCTAGTCCCACCAGTTGGTCGCCAATTTGTAACCTTTCGTGCGTGCCGTCGTTCTTAACGCATTCTGTAAAATGTATAAGTGTCAGAGTGTACCTTGTGTAATGTGTCTTACCAATTCGTCCTCGCTCGGTAACATAACTTACGATGATTGACTCCGTCGCGAACGTACGAATAACCAGGTATCATAGCCTTACCTGAGGTTCTCTAGGAGTTTATAAATCCCGGGTGGCGCCAAATTGTTTATTTAAAACAATTAAAAATTTATTATTATCAGCGGTTCCGCTCAGGCGGTGTGGAGAATTCAATTTGTCCCGCCGCTTGTCAACTTTTTCAATCAAGCCAGGAGTGTGCTGTATTCACTGCTTGAGCGGTAGTCGCCAATTCATAGACGTCCGCTATACTGTACAATATTAATAATAAACTTTCCTACTGAAAATAAAACACATTTGTTATATAAAATACAACATTTAGGTCTATGGTTGGTATAATTACCCCATCCATATCCTATTCATACGTTTGTTTAAACAATTATTTAAAACTTAATATCTAATATTGGTGTACAATTCATTACCTTTGATTTATTTTTTGGGTGATAAACAACCTCACCTCTATTGAACTTGCTTCAATAATCATCCCTTATAACATGGGTGTTTATTGATGGTTTTAAACTTCTTATTTTATAAAAACTCTTTGCCTTCTTTCCATGTTAACACTATCTTATTACATTGTCATGTGGTTCTCACCTTTAAATTCTACTATATACTTTTAAACTCTACAATAATATTCTTTTCTAATCACTACAGTTAATATCACGCTTTAGTGTTCATTCTTACTTAATTAATGGTTTATTTTAAACATTATTCTTAACAACTTTCTTAAACGTTATTGTTCACTATTAAACCTTTACTGTTTTTTATTTTTACTAAGTGTTTACCTTAGCTTTCACTATTTTCCCTATTGCTATCATTGACAATATTTTTATTTACTGATCACCTGCACTTTTCAATTATCTTGTGTTTATTATAATTTACTTAGTGTTTCTTTTTCTATCATTTCACTTTAGGGTAATTTAACTTTCACTATGTTAAATTCCGTTTACTTCTCACTATTTCAATATCTTTCTCTTTCTCTACACATATTATATATACTTATTAATATCATGTCTTTCTCTATTAATAACTTACATGTACTTCTAATTCTTTGGCTAGTGTATTTTTAGCTATCGTGTTTTATTAATGACTAATTATAATTGTCACTCAATCAATACTAACATTTATTATTTATATTGGTTCTTTACCGGTTTTGTTTCCTATATTATATTTGATTACATTATTTCTCCCTTCTCTATTCTTTATTCCTTGTCTGTGTTTTCTCAACTTGTTTCATTTTATTTTCTTCATCGTTGGTTTGTTCCCTATTTGTTCTCATTTTTCTTCTCCTTCTCTTCTCATCTTGTTTACTTTTTTATTTTGTTTTGTTATCTGGCCAATCTCTGGGGTTGGGTCAAAGTCGTTTGTCTGTCAGTCTAGTCTGTGAGTTTCTTTTAATCATCACCTTTAGTTTATCATTCTTCCTCCTTCTTTCATAATTACATTTTATATTTTTATTCTCTTCATTATTTATTTATTAAAATATATTATTTTTTAGCATATTTTACATGCTTATAGTCATCAAAAATGATCTGAATTTGGCGATGTTATACTATGCATGACTTTCCTTTGCACTGAAATTGACAGGCCACCCAGATTGATCTAGTTCACTCTCCAAAACCGGATATATAGCAATAAACTAAATGTTACGCTTTTGGTGAAAACTGGTGTTTTTTTAAAAGTACGAACACAATTACATATCATGCGCTGTTGGCAAAAGAACAATTATTCACGTCTGGTAAACTTACCTATGCTGAATTTTAGTTTATCATTTAGTAATAGTAAAATGTTACTTTGTAAGAATATACTAATTAACATATAAAGAAGATACTTTATTTATTATGTTCTTAGTGTTTGTACATACGTTGATTACAACATTTTTTCCTGATTTGGGGGGGGGGGTAGTTACAGTAATCAACAAAGTACTGGTTGCCTGTTGTCAAAGTACTGGTTGCTTATTTATTTTGGTAGTATACAAATATCTCTATTCTACATTCATAAGCAGTTACCTAATACTCAATAGAACTCTTTATGGTTCACTCTTAAAACATAATGCTACATAATACACATTCCCATTGTTACATTATACATGATTACCTCAAATTGATTTAACCTGGACTTCAAATAGCCCTGTAACTTACAGTGTCTACCTAGCAGTATAAACTTACTGTCTGCTTACATCGAATACATAAAATCCCATACCAGTTGTATATTGGTCCTTTTCTCCCCTAACAAAACACTATTCCCCACCAAAACTACAAATTGATTACATAAACTACAAATAAATCATAACAACCTTACTATAAAATACAGGTTACACACACAAAAATGCTTTATTATTAACTCCTAACGCAGTCTCTTTTTTTCAACCCCCCAACCCTTAGCCCCTGATACCCGTTACAATTTGCTGTGTTCTGCCCTAGGCGTCTTGGCCATCGCCGGCCTCATCCTAGCCGTAAACAACATCTCCCTCGTGGCCTGTAACTTGGTCACCCCCCATCCGCACTCACTATGACCCCCCTGGACTGTAGCGCCCAGTTGCTTCCACAAGGACTGATGCGAAGGGGTGGACATTTTTTTTTTATTCCACCCCCATCCTTGCTTCGGCGTTACAACAAAATTCAGTATTACATATCTACTAATAATGATGAATACACCCTTAATGGACTACCACCCCTATATGGGTAAAAATAGCCTTGTTCCAAAAATTGGTAGATTCCCCTAAAAATACCCCCCTCCTCGGACTAAATTTAACAAACCACCGGGTTAACAAAACAAAACAAACCGTAAGCCGGTTATAACAATTAAAATTTATGATTTGCTATAATTAACTACTTTCACGGTCATGATTCGGTGAGGTCATGACCGCACTTAAACATACATCTAAACATATAACAGTTTAAACATCTACAGTTAAACATATAACATAGGTTTTTTCTTCTCTCTGTTTACATCATCAGCTGACTACACAACTTGTTTTACAAATACTAACTCAGCATAAACATTCCTAATCACATCAACACAAACGTTTCCTTCAATTTTCAATTTAAATAAATATTTTAGTCTTTACGTTTTAATCAGTTAACATTTATTTTACGATTCCAATCAAAATAAATTTACATTTATTACATTAAAATTCACAATTTAAATGAATTTAATTCCAACTCCACTATTCAAAACAATTGAACTTTAATTACATTATTCAAAACACTTTTGGTTTAAATAAACACTTTCAATTCATAAAATTCATGATTGCCTCCTGTTAATTATTTGGTACATAAACTATTGTATACATTCCGACAATATAACCTTGACACAATACATTTAACACCAATACACATTTATCTACAAATTTTTGTCATATCCAGTTATTATTTACCACACTTCATTACCTAAATCAGCCAAGTAATTATACCATTAACTCAAATGATTACATGTCTATTTATCTAACCACCATCGTCGAAAATTAGTCTTATGCCCACATTACCCATTTCATTTTTGCTTACATACCTTGTATGATTACCATTTGTGTGATAACCATTTAAATCTTTTTTATCCGTTTTACCGTAATAATAATTCCCAGGGTTATCTCCCATTATTATTCTATCATATGTTATGTCTACATCGGGTATGATTAAGTCTCCATCAGTATCATTTATCACAATTAAATAGTTTACATTTTCATCATTATAGCCATCCTTTGCTACTAGTACGCTACTCCTCACAACAGGTAAGTGTACAATATCATTAACCTCAATATAATCGTTTGCTACTACACCAGGTAAGTCTCTATTATTTATAATAATTCTCTCCTTATTTAACTTCTTAACTAACCCTTTATAACCTCTATTCGACTTAAATATCTCTCTCTCTCTCTCTCCATTTTTATGATCACTTTCCCAGCCCAATTTCACATTTTCACTCCACACAGAGGGCAATACCACTTTGTTATAACACCATCTGGCCTTACCAGATACACACAAAAAACTTATTTGACCATTTGCCGACCCATTGTCACCCAAGTGTCCTAGTGAGGATCTCTTAGCCTCATAAACCACTTGTGAAGTCTTTGCTCCACATTTAACCCCAGAAAAATTTGCCCCCTGTTCACCCTCTACAATTAAGCTATCTTTATACTCCCTTTCTAACTCATAAACACTAACTAACAATCCTCTAACCTCAACTCTCATTCTCTTCTCATTATCACTGCTATTACTCAAGATATCACCATTATTTTTATTACTTATTTTAACACCACCACTTACCTTATAATTCACCACCTGTTTTGCATTTAAAGTATCACCATTACGATTCATAATTATGTCTCCTTCATGATTACCACTTGTTTCACAGTCATCACTTACTTTATTGTCTGTACCTTCATTATTTTTAATATTCCTTCCCCCTATCTAACTGTTGTATCAATTTAGTATTCATTTTGTTTAATTTATCATCGATATTCTTTTGTGATTTGGTCACTTTATCATTTACTACATTAATTTCCTCCCTTAATTCATCAAATTTAACATTCTGTTCATCTAATTTTATGTTAATATCCCCCTTTATTTTGTTAATGTCGCCCCTTAGGTCATTAGACATTTTACTCTGTTGCTCTAAAAGCAACTGCATCATATTCATCATATCGTTATTGTCAAAGTGTTTATTTTTATTAACTGAGGTTGGAGTTAACTGAATCCCAGAATCGTCTGTAACAGCTGATTCATTTAATCCTCTGTTTTGGACTACGATCGCAGTTGAATGAACCTCCCACCTGCTCATAACCATTAATTCAGTCAATGCTTGGATTTCTGACTCATTAACGCCAGTTATATTTATTTGATTCTCTGTATTCTCCATTTTTTATTCTTATGGCTTACACATACAATTATACACACTTTAACTTCAACTTATAGTTTTACTTTACTCCTTTCTAACCTACAAAACCGCCCTCACTCCCAAATAACCCTTTTCTGCAACTCAATTAGGTCTGGTTTGTACAATTAATAAATTATACTCGAGTCCCTGTTCGGGCGCCATTGAAATTTTATGATTTAATAAAACTTACCAAGTTTATAAAAATTTACTCTTTTTCTTACCTTCGGGTTCCGTCCAGGATTCTACAGACGAAACAGTTGCAGAGGGATTACTTGGGTTGGAGTTGCAACATCATTAAGCTAACACATGTTATGCTAGGAATTACTATTATTTATTTTTCTTTAGTTAACTTCTCTATCTACTCCCTGTTGAACAATGGTTTACAAAAAAAATCTCTTAATTACTTAATACAGGAAAGTGATATTAAAACTTTACTACAGTTATTTTTGCGTACATCAAGATTATTCAAAAATTTTACAATTAATTGATTGACACAAACTATCTCTCAGTAATTACTGTTATGAAACCAGTACTTTACTTGGTAGATACGTACCCAATCTTACTCTCTCTCTCTCTCTCTCTCTCTCTCTCTCTCTCTCTCTCTCTCTCTCTCTCTCTCTCTCTCTCTCTCTCTCTCTCTCTCTCTCACGCTTCTGTTTCATTTAGTTAATTTTGTTAGTATTCTACCTGTTAAGTGTGAAGTGTTCGTGAATTGTCGATTTACTGTTGTAATTAATTCGCCAGGATGCAGAAATGATGAAGAGAGAGTGGACTGTAGTTAATACATTTATTGAAAATTATTCAGATTATTACAGCATTGAAATGGTTAAGTGTCAATTTTGAATATAAGATTGGCTAATGAGCGCATCGTAAATACAAGTCGTAAAATGTTACATTGAAGAATTAATTTAGTGAGAAAGCCTAGAAGGCCATATATAAAGTCTTTGGCCTAAGGCCTACATTAATTGTCGCGACAAAGAAGAAATGAATGTGACAGGATAGCAGCGAGCGCAAGGGCGACCGCCGCTAGCGAACGTATGTAACGCACTGTCCAGTTGTACAGACATGAATTGAGCAAATTAAAAGCGCAGATTAGCCAACCTATGAATGCAAAAATTACCGCGCTACTGTACATAACTGCCCGCAAAAAATCAATAGATTTTTTAATACATTTTAGTAACTTATTATATAAAATACAGAGTTCTTAATAATGAAAGTTAATCTCAATAGGCTGCATTGAACCTTGAGTTGTAATCTTAGATAACAGTTGTGCATTAATTGTTTAGCGATAAGCTTGAATAAAGATAAGCGTTTAGTAGGCCAAGGTTGGCGAGCAAAGTGATTTTATGCATGATTGAAAATGTAAGCGCTGGCAATGTATTGCCCAAATATATTGTATGTATACAATATTGAACGATATAAAACATGAAAGTACATAATTTGACAATGTTTAATAATAAATGATCGGAAACTCATCCCAAAATGGCCCGAAAAATTGTAACCCTATGCAAGTCATAGATGGTTAACATGAAATAGTTGAGGCCAGTAGACCTGTACAGAGTATTGCATACAATGAACAAATAAATTGTCACAAATTATACATGTTTAGACGTAAATCTAGCATGGCGTCATAAAGTTGAACGAGTCATGCTATACCTGAAGTTTCAGGAATTTACAATATATTGTTGTGTGAAAACAAGCTATAGATAGCTGACTGATTGCGAGCACATGTGTAAAGACATGTATGTCATAATTAAGCAGGAATAATAATTGTGCAATGCATAATTACAAAATACCATATAAAAATACAATATAAAAATAAAATCTAGGCGTGGCGTGGTTACAGACAGTAGACGCAAAAAACAATATGTTTTACATAAATTCAAGTTATATAATAAATACAATAAACACCAATTTAGTTAATTACAAATATGAATAAGCGCAATAGCATAAGTAACAAATACGACACTGTGGTTACAAATGTAATACATGAGTTGAACAATTGAGAAATACATTCATAGAACAATAAATCACACATATTAACAACTGTGCAAGAAATGCATACATGGTTGTATAACTGCAGACCATGCGAATATTATGTAACAAATTTTTATAAAACAATACCACGATAACATGACACATACCCAATACCAATCAAAATGTAAATGTGTAGGACATAGTATGCCACACAAAATATTAACATATAAATACAAAATAGCAAATATACCACCATGAAACTATGATGAGTATAGAGATGATAGCACAGTGCATGGTTGTGAACTTACAAGTCACATGCAAATTTAGTATAGAAACACGCAATGGTGTAAATTGTCATGAAAATGTTGTGATGATACATATCACAATTAAGTTGACCAAATGGTCATATAATAAAGTAATAAAGCCAATGGCCAAGTAAAATAGCATTGTGCTAAATGATCATAATAACCTTGTGTCTAAGTCCCGTCCCGCGTGGCAACAGACATAGCTTATGTACTGGTCTCCGCAAAACACCAGTAGGCGTGCGAATGTCTACAACTCTAATTAAGTTGTCTGGGCCAGGAAATGTGGCGGTAATTACACCAAATTTCCAGGCTAATGGAGGTAGGTTATCCTCAATAAGTAAAACTAGGTCCCCAATAGAAACATTATCCTTTGCGAATTTCCATTTGTGACGTTGTTGTAATTGGTGTAAATAGTCGCGAGACCAAGCCTTCCAAATGACTTGGACAAACTTCTGGAGAAGTTGCCAACGTCCAAGACGAGAGATAGGAACATGAGATAAGTCTGGGTCCGGTATCGCCGTTAATGGTGCGCAAATCAAAAAATGGCCAGGTGTAAGTGGCACCGGATCATTTACATCCGATGAGATGGCAAATAAAGGGCGAGAGTTTAGACATGCCTCTATCTGAGACAAAACTGTCGTAAACTCCTCGAAGGTGAGTATAGACTTGCCTACCACGCGGCGCAAATGAAACTTTAAACTCTTTATGCCGCTCTCCCAAAGACCACCAAAATGAGGTGACGAGGGCGGAATAAATGACCATGAAATACCCTGAGAGGCCGTGAATGATTTGATTGATGAGGTGGCATCCTTATTATGCCAAAGATTGTAGAGGTCATGTAAAACATTGCGGGCCTTCCTAAAGTTTGTGCCATTATCAGAATATAACTGACTGGGTATGCCCCTGCGGGACATAAAACGACGTAAGGCAGCTATAAACGCATTGGCTGTAAGGTCGGAAACCAATTCCAAATGAATGGCCCTGGTTGCTAAGCAAATGAACAAAGACACGTATGCCTTAGAGAGAGTTCTGGAATTCTACCCGCCATGACGAATCATGAAGGGACCACCATAATCAACCGCGCAGAATAGAAACGGCCGCGATGGAGTGACTCTAGGAGATGGTAAAATACCAAGCCTCTGAACCTGCTGTTTGGCACTAAACCTGAGACACTTGACACATTTACGAATGATGGAGCGAATGACTAACCTGGCATTAATAATCCACCAACGTTGACGAAGTGAGTGATGCACGAGTTGAGCACCAGCGTGAAGTAGACGAATGTGTCCGCGTTCAATAATAAGGCGAGTAATATGAGCCGATGGACGCAAGACAATAGGATGCTTAGTGTCGTAAGGTAATTGCGACTGCTGTAATCGCCCGCCAACGCGTATTACTCCAGACTCATCAAGAAACGGGTCGAGAGAAGACAACTTACTCCTGATAGAGACAGAAGACCCATTACGAAGACAATTAATCTCGGCAGCAAAGTGGATCGACTGAGATTGTTTTATGAAGAAATTAAGAGCATGATGAATTTCGACGGGGGTAAGAGCGTCCGTTATTTTGTCAGCACTGGAGAGTCTAATATTTTTGATGAACCGAAAACAGTAAGCGTATACGCGTGTCAGACGGTGCAACGAAGAAAAGTCCTTAGAAAGGTCAATAGCCAGGGTAGACATTAGAGAAAGGTTGGGGGTTTGTTTCTCTTCCGCAGTGACTTCAGAAGACGACGGATTAGAAGGTAAAAAGGGTGGAAAAGGATTGGCCTCGGAAGATTGAGACAAACAAGCGGGACCGTGCCACCAAAGCGAACAATCGCGCAAAACGTCAGGGTGACACCCCCTAGAGATAATATCAGCAGGATTGTGTCTAGAATTGATGTGATGCCATGTATAGGCTTGCGTAAGACGCTGAATCTCGGCAACACGATTAGCGACGTAGGTTTTCCACCTCGTGGACTGGGCATGAATCCAGTAAAGAGACACCATGGAGTCAGAATATAAATGAACACTATTAATAAACGAATAAAGCGCAGGAACGACCTTAGATACGAATCGCGATAACAACAAGCAAGCACAGAGTTCGATGCGAGGTAATGACACCTGTCGTAGGGGAGCCACGCGAGATTTAGAACACAGGAGATGACAAGAGGCCGATGAATCTTGATAAATGACTCTAATATAAATACAGCACCCAAACCCCTTTTCAGAAGCATCCGAAAAACCATGTAATTCAACTATACTTGCCTCAGACTTGCAACGAATAGAACGTGGGACAACAATTTTGCTAATCAGACACAACTTATCGCACAATGAATGCCAAGCCAAACGTAATTGCCCGGAGATCGGTTCATCCCAACCAAGATTGCAAAGCCAGAGTTGCTGCATAAACTGTTTGTACAAGAAAACAATGGGACCAATCAGTCCAAGTGGATCGTATATGCCTGCGATAATCGATAGAATTCTCCTCTTGGAGATGCTTGATTCAACGGGGAATGATTTAATGTCAAACAGGAATGAATCGGCAGTGTTATTCCAGAGAATGCCCAGGGTACGCACATTGCCCTGTTTGTTTAAGGGGAGTGATAAATTGTCATGACTTGAGACCACCCTGGGTTCATTAGATGCCCATTTATGCAGCGTGAGACCGTATTGACTCAACAACGTACCTAAGTCAGATTTCAACTTGGTCAGATCAGAGATGGTGTCTGCACCGGTTAGCAAATCGTCGACATAGAAATCATTTGTTATAGCTAACGCCGCATCAGGAAAAGAAGCTTCATGGTCCTTACCAATTTGAATAAGACAGCGAGTGGCCAAAAACGAAGCACTAGCCGTGCCGTAGGTTACAGTTCGCAATGCAAAGTGTTTAAATTGTTCGAGGGGAGAGTCACGCCACAGAATACGTTGATAGTGACAATCCTTTTCAGATACCAGAATTTGTCGATACATCTTCTCGATGTCGGCGATGAGAACATAGTTATGCATACGGAAACGTAAAAGAATAGAAAAAAGGTCTTGTTGAACATTCGGGCCTACCAACAATATGTCATTGAGAGAAAGGCCATTGGTAGTTTTGGACGAACCGTCAAAAACGACGCGCAGTTTTGTGGTCGAGCTAGACTGCTTAAAAACGGCATGGTGAGGCAGATAGTAAGTATTTGACACCCCAGAATTGATAGAGCAATTATCGATAAGCGTCATGTGGCCAAGATCCTTATACTCATTAATAAAGTTTGCGTAATCGCGCGCAAGCTTAGAATCACGCCTGAATCGGCGTTCTAAATTCAAAAATCTTGCTTCAGCATTGGTATAAGATTCCCCCAACTGGAGATGGTCGGACTTAAATGGTAGTGAAACAACGAACCTACCCTCTTGATTGCGATGATTAGACCCCACGAAATGCTCCTCAGAAGCTGACTCGTTATCAGATGTATTATCAGGGATAGTTTCTGCTTCCCAGAATTTTTCGAAAGACTGCAAAATTTGACCGTCGTTGTTCCTAGCTAGGAACGAAACAGCAGGACCCTTATGACGGCAATGTTTGGGCAAATTGCCTGCCAAAATGTAGCCTAACTTTGTTTCCTGAATAATGGGAAAATGAGGACCGCGTACGTATTTGTTGGCTAAAATTAAATCTAGGTAGAATTGCGCTCCCAAAAGTATGTCGATGTCAGCCGAAATGTTAAAGTGTGGGTCGGCTGAAGTAGGGTAAGAATGAGAGTTCTAACGCGGAAGTGACGTCACAGCCCCCCCTTTTGGCGCGAAATTCAAAAATCCATGTGGTGGGGGTAGACTTCCGGCGCAGCGTGTCGTCATGTGCAGAGGTTATGATGGACCGGGGGGTAGTGGTGTGTCCCACGTGACCTCGATGGGCGTACCGAAGTTGTCGGCCATGTTGTCGGCGTTCGGCCATGTTGTCGTCGTCGTCCATTTTGCGTGGTTACGTGTGCGTTGATTGGCGGAGGCGTGGCCGCCGTTCGCCGACAAAATGGACGACGACCCCACCACGACGGGCGACGATCAAGCCACGACCAGGCCGCCGCCCAGCGACGATGACGACGTCAACGGCGAACATAGCCACGCCTCCGCCGTGTGTGGTGGCCATGTTGGGAAAGCTGTGATGTTGTCGGATTGTGCGTGTGTGCTGGTTAAGGTTGGGCCACGTTGCCGGATCGTGGTGTGTTATAGTGTATGGTTTGGGTATATGTTTTGTTTTTCCGGAAGGGCAGCCATGTTGGAAAAGCGTCGACGTTGTCAACTTGTGCCGGCCACGTTGTCGGCTCGTGCATGTGTTATAGTGTACGGGTTTTGTATATGTTTACACTGCCACCATTGTCCGTCGACGTTGTCAACTTGTGCCGGCCACGTTGTCGGCTCGTGCATGTGTTATAGTGTACAGGTTTTGTATATGTTTACACTGCCACCATTGTTGCCAACTCATGAAATATATATTTATGCATAAATAATTATTACTATAGTAATCTATATTGCACGAACGTAAAAAAAATGAGTAGTGTTGTGTACATGTAAGAAAATACACATGATATGCATTGCATAATTGAATGTCTAGTTGTAATGAATTGGCTTCGGCTATCTGAGCATAATATGTACACATGCTGGTGATGATGTAATCAATCCATCTGTGTGCCCATCTGTTACCAAAGCGTGTGAACGAAAGCTTTATTAGTCGTACATAATTTGAAGAACGCGAGTCGTTGGTGATGTAATATTATTAATTGGGCTCCAGCTGTCTGTGCGCGCTTGTGTGTGCGTACATCCATTTGTTTAATAACAGAACCCTAGCCGTTGACTAACTAATGAATAATAATTGGCTTCGGCTATCTGAGCATATGTACACATGCTGGTGATGATGTAATTGTCTAGCCATCTATTACCAAAGCGTGAGAGCTGAGGCTTTAATAGCCGTACATAATTTGAAGAACACAAGTCGTTGGTGATGTAATATTTTAATTGGGCTCCAGCTGTCTGTGCATTTGTTAATGTGTGTGTGCGTGTGTGTGTGTGTGTGTGAACGAAGTGATGACCGTACATAAATTATTGTGTGAAACAGAAAGCCAAGCCAAGCTAAGTGATTGTCCTTGACTGCACGTGTAGTAGCTCTAGGTTTTTTTTGTCGTCGAAACAGAAAAGCCAAGCTAAATGGTTGTCCTTGACTGCACGTGTAGCAGCTCTGGTTGATACCAGCTGCTTTCGCGTTCATCCTTGAGATAGCGTATATATACGCTGTACGAATTGCTCACATCATCACATTGTTCAACGAGACTAGAACTCGTACAGTGTGAGTTTTTCATTTTTAAATAAGTTTTCATTTTTTAAATAATTTTTTTAATTTTCGTTCGTTAAGATTCACATTCAGTCGTACAGAGTGAGTTTCATTTTTTTTTTTAAATAATTTTCATTTTTTAAATAATTTTTTTAATTTTCGTTCGACGAGATTCACATTCAGTAACTCAACTAGAACTCGTACAAGGTAAGTTTCATTTTTAAATAATTTTTTAATTTCTAAAATATAATATAATCAAGCAATTCTCAACTAGAGCTCGTACAAGGTAAGTTTTATTTTAAAATAATTTTTGTAATTTCTAATCAAGCAATTATTGTTTAATAATATTGATTTTTTAAATTAGTTATATGTAATAACACATGAATGCACATTGCGCAACATTTCTTTTAGCTTGTATATTGAGTGATGATTAGTGTTAATCTTTCAAGGATTTGTGAAATAAATATAGAATAAAAATGTTAAAGCAATATTATTTAATTAAAATACAAGTAATCAAAATATATTACAATTTAAAATAAATATTATGTAATAGTAAACAGTGGTGACAAGTACAAAATACATAATATGTAAACATATACAATATGACATTTGTGTACAATATTCATCTAAATAAAGTAATTACAAATTAAAATATGATGACGTACACAGTAATGACAAAAATTAATATGTAAACATGTGTGACAATTGTGTATGAATTACAAATAAGTAAAACTAATAAATACATTTGTATACATTTATATTATGTGTAAGCAAATTAGATTTTAATTTATAAATTCATTACGCATAATAATTTATTATTTGTAATTGTTTTAATAATTGTTTTGAATTACATTAAAATAAATAAGTGTAAGCACATTATATTTACTATTTGTGTACGTGTGCAATGACAATTTGAACAAATATATTTGTTAATTTTGAAGATGTCTATCCAGGCTTACTCTAAAATGTACACCATGTAAGCCTTGTTTTATTATCTAGATATACAGTAAATACATTGATAATTAAATATAATTAAATTAAATGAAATATATGTGTAAGCACAATATATTATAAATTAAAATACAACTAAGTACATGTTAATATATAATTGTACGTGCAGCTAATGACAATTATGTGTATTTACAATGAAAATTATACATGGTAAGTGAGTATGTCCATTCGGTCTTACTGTACAATTTCTACTATGTACGCTCTATCCTTTTCTCCACGAAAAATTAGATGCAGCGAACACGGTACTAAATCTTTTAATTCATCATCTTCGAAAACGCTCGCGTATCTTTTAGGTAGATATACGCGATATTTTAGTTTAGGGTCTTTATAATCTTGAAGAGTGACGAGTACGGCTTTCCCGTACTTCGCGTCTATATTCTGCATTTCTTCTATCGGATATTTTACACCGATTATTAATTCTTTTATTTTTTTATATTCAATTGCGCTAATAGTTGCAAATTTTTCAGTGAATGATGCCATTTTAAAATAAAGAATTTTATATTTGTCTCGCGCGTCTCTCAAGGACTGAACGAATAACGGTCGCGCACAGCGGAATAAATAGGGAGGTAGTTGTGGAGGTGGAACCAGAGAGGGGGAACTACATAACGTACAGTAAGCGTTTATTTTTAACCGTGTGAACAGGATACGACTTGTCTTCTCACGACTCGATGGGTAGGCGGGGAAGAGGAGACGTGTCGGTTATTTTTTTTTATGAATAGACAGAATGATGTAATTACAGCACTCATGCGTGTTAGAACATGTTGCTGAAGCTAATTTTTTTATCGTACAGTAAGCGTTTATTTTTATCCGTGTGAACAGGATACGACTTGACTTCTCACGACTCGATGGGTAGTCGGGGAAGAGGAGACGACTCGGTTATTTTTTTTATGAATAGACAGAATGATTTAATTAACAGCACTCATGCGTGTTAGAACATGTCGGTGAAGCTAATTTTTTTTATATGACTATACAGAGTGATGTAATCGTCAGAAAGGTTAATTTGTTTTACGTAAGCGCTAAACAATAATGTTTTCAATTAGTAATTTATTAGAAACATATTGATTACTCTAAAATCTGATACAACCCACTCGCGTAAAGCGTGTACTCTAGTATTTGTACATATTTCTGGAAGTAAGTGGTGCGCGAGACAGACTGTTCCATGTATTGATTGTAATTGATCGAGTTTAGGACAACCGAAATCTTCTAAATTTATAATATTAAAATGTACGATACGCTTCTGTAGAAATTTTTTTTTTTGCAATCCTTTTACGAACACAAATTTAAAAGGAAATGTATATTTTTCTAATATCGGTACAAGATGTTCATACGATGTGTCCCCGTCCGTCCACGCTAGTCCATGATAATGCTCTGTTAACCATCTGTTTGTCCTCGCATGTTTATGATTCGAAACAATCATGTTTGCTGGAGGTGAAAATATCCAATGTCTGCTGGCAAATGCAGTGACATCCATAATGGATAGTTCCTTAACGAGTTCGTTTCCATCGTTGCCGATGAAACAGTGAAAGTCAAGGATGACTGCTAGATTATCCTCGCACATCCTTTTTTCGTTATAAATAATGTGTTTGGTGTTACTAAGAACGCTGCAGATCCGTCCGTCTTACGGAACAGACACGTTGTATGTTGTGAAACGCTCGTAAAGAATTTTTTCGGAACGTTTATTTTGTACCTTATATTTTCGTCACGGATCAGTGCAACAAATTTACAGGTCAAAATGTTGTATACAAAAATGTCTATAGGGTATAGTATTGTGTGCTTTAATTCACTACAGCGTATGTACTGGTACGGAGATAACAGCTCCATGCGTCCGTCTTCAACGCGTGCTGTTCAAACACTGAGGTATGCGATATTAGTGGACTTGGATTAAACACTTTTGCCACGGCAGCATATATTTTCAAACCTTATGTTCACTAATCGATTAAATTAAGGCGTGAAAATGAACTAGAAATACGCTCTCATGTAAGCGGTGCATGTGGTTCTACATAAAGGACAAGTATGTAGGGTTATGGCGCAATTCACACATGTGATAAAATGTCGACAGGGAATAAGTACAACTTCCACGTTTTGTGCGTAACAGACTTTGCACATTGTATCACGATTAGAGCTTCCTTCTATGTTTTTTATATTCTCCTTGATAGTGTCGACGCGTTGTTCGTTCTCTGCTGTCGCTATTGCTGCTGGTGCTTGCGCTTCGGTAACGATACCCAGTGCCTTGATGATAAAATTTTTATCTTTCATTAACATTACGTAAGAGCACGCAGGGAAATGACGTGCGTGTTCCATCCAAGCATATTCTCCACGTTCCCATTTGTTTAATCCGCCTCCACAGCAAAAACAAATCACTCTATCGTTGCATCCAGTGTAAAAGAAACCCGCTTCTGATAATTCTTTAGGTGTTATCGTTAACGATACAGGCCATTCTTTAAAACTCTTTAAACGATTTTCCAAGCTTCTGTAACGCGGGTACGGAGATGTGATTTTTTGAATTAAGATGACTTGCACTTCTTTATCGTCTGGTGATAAGGACTTGATTGTTGTTGCTGTCGCTTCACCGCATTGTTTGAAATAGCGGTCGTTCTTGGGTTTGGTATCATCATCATCGAAATCGTGTGAAAGCATCTTGTGCGTCCTCTCGCGAGTCGTGTTGATGAAACACTGAGCAAAAAAAAAAATAGGAAGAAGAGGATAATCGTTTCCCCCTCCACAAAATAAAATACATGAAAAATGATTACATTTTTTTTTTTAATAAAAAAATTACATACATGTAAGTCATACATTACATTCTATTTACAGCAAATACATAAAAATTGATTACATTTTTTTTTTTTAAATAAAAATCGCATACATGTAACACATACATTACATTCTAAAAAGCAACATTATATTTACAGCAAAAAAAAACAATAATTTATAGTAAATGTTTAATTATGTCTGCACACTGTGTTGGATAACGGAGTGTACACGTTGAGCGAATCATGCAGTATCAAGCAGTAGGCCGCGGTCTGAGCGGGGAAATTGCTCGATGACTCGAATTCCAATCTGACGTCGACTGGTGAAGACTTGAGCGACTCATCCTGTCTGCTACAATCGAAGACGAATAACGGTGCTATTGCTATGAACTCAGTAGGCGTTAGAAGTACGTTGGGTTGACTTCTGTGGTAGTATGACTTTTGAAATCGTGTATACATGTCGTACAGCAATGCATAACGTCCGTTATCGATATCCAGGTTCAGGTTATCGTACGGGTAGTATTTGTCGTTCAAAAAGAGTCTCGCATTTGTCACATTGCAGTGATCGAATTCGCCGGCATGTTTTTTCAGATTATTCTTTCTGCTGGTCTGGAAGGTGAGTATCACGTACCGCGGTTTCTCCAGTTGTGTAGTTGTTTTCACTGTCCAAGTCTGTCTGTCAGTCGTTGGTAAAACCGGGTACTCGTGCAGTTCCCAACTACGAAACGGTAAAAATAGTGGTAGGTCTTTGCGTATGATATCCAATAATCGTATCCGTACTTCATTGTTCACGTACACGAACGGTATCATCCAAGAGATTTTTGTTAGTTCTATATCAGCGTTAGCGGGCGCATCCGTAGACGAGAACAGAGCGTTAACGTCAGTGGAAGTGCGTAATAGTATCAGTTCTTGTTTCATGTTTAAAATAACATGTGTGAAATCTTCAGCAAATCCCATCAGCATCCTCAACGGTATGCAAAAGTTGAATTCATTATTTTTACCAGATGGTGTTAGCTCGTCAGCTGTAGGAGCAACCCAACCGGCATTTTGCATCGAAACAATGTCCTGCTTGCTGGCAGATAGTATGGTTTTAATAGTGGATGTGATGCCAACACTCTTGGTACGATCTACTTCCACGCCGGCCAATTCGTAACGGATTTCTTCGAAGAGAAACGCAATCGCATTGTTTATCATTTTCACGTTCACATTGCCAGTGGCAGTGGTTTTTTTGCTCAACTTGCCTTCAACGTACAGGAAACTTTCCATCGGTAAAGTGAAGACTTCCTGTTGCAGGATAGGTATGCGTATCTCATCATTATTTCCATATCGTGACGCCGACGCGTACGGTGCATGAGGATGATATTCATAATGTGTGATGTTGTCTTCAAAGAACGGTCGACGTTCAACCGATAAGACTATACCGCTGTCCGTCATGTTACTTGTTTCTCTTGAGTTTGAATCCTAGTGAAATCAGGTAGCGTCGGTTAGTTGCTGTTAATCGTGTCAACGACGAACGTCTACTGATACCTTTTCCAAAAGTGTTGTCCTCTTTTATCTTGTAGCGCAAGCCGTCGCTACCTCCGCTCTTCATCATCATGGAGGTTTCGGTAAAATAAATTCCCATGATTACTACACACGTTTCAAATGTATACGTGCGGTGATGACTTCCCCTTGAAAATTCACAATATCACCGTCCTGATCGTGTACGGACACTGTAACGTTACGCAAGTGTAGTACGTTAAGCGGAAAATAAATGACGTTTCTAGGCGTTTCGACTATCTTGAATCCTGGCTCAACTGTTGGATAGAACGAGTGCAATATATGCTCGTTTCGACCCGCCTTGTATGAACCTTGAACAGCGTTACACCTTATCTCCAAAACGTTCACTTTGTTAATGTTTACAGGCGCATCCGACGTGTGTAATATATACGCTTCTAACTTGCGGCTCTTGGAAAAACCCAACATGGTACCGATCGTGTGTTCTGTACATCCGAAATCGATATCATATGAACAATAAATTTCACATTTCAATGTGTTGTTGTTGGGTCGTAGAGAAAATTTCGGGTCTGCTAGTTCTTTTTTCAGGTACGTTTCAATATCACTGATTTCATACACACCGGTCGGTATATTGACAGGGTCTAACGTTTTACGTGCTCCCTTTAGTACAGGAAAGACATTGTTTTTTCCACTCTCCACGTTCGGTATAGAGTTGTACGTGGTAAAGTCCAGCAGTCCTGCGTACCATTCACCGTCCGTCAATTCAAGCGGTGGAAAAAAGTCACAAACCAGTGCGCTCGGATCCGTTCCTGTGACGGTGACCGTAAGCGAAGACATCTTGTAGTTTACTGATCGTTCGATGTCAAAAACTCTAAACATAAATGTCCGCAGATGACTGTATCCGACGGCTGTTTTCGCATGTAATTGTAATGAACGTCGGTCACGTTCGATCCAAAGTACCGCATTAGCTCGACAGGTGGACGTAGATTGCCGAATCCATCAAAGTACCAGACTCTGTCGCCTCGCTTCTTGTAGCATACCCAGTGCGTGCCCGGTCCGCTAGCATCGTCCAGATTCACGATCGCACTTTCGTTCACCCACGGTGATGTACTAGGAAGTGCGTCGCGCATGTACACACCTCTGAAATAGGGTATACGCAATCGTTTCGTGTACTCATAAAGATCATGATCGGTCAATGCACGCACGGGTATTTTGATTAGTTTTTTCGGTACGGTCGAAGATAGAGTCCTGAAGCCTTTTTACCGCCACTCCTTCTTCGTCGTTTTCCTGTCCCTGTTGTCGTCGTCCTCCTCCTCTTCCTGATTATCGTGCGTCGAACCGGCTTGCGTCGTCTGGTGCGACGTCGACGTTTACGCACACCACCACCACCACTACAGCATAGCCCGCTGCCTAACGCAGATTTCGCCTTCATTGCTGCTGCTACGGCTGCTGCGTACGCTCTTTCACTGATGCCTGAATTCAAAGCTTTAACTCGTTCCCACGCTTTACCGGCTAGCACACGATCCGCTATACCTCGTCGTTCGTTGTCCTTGTACTTGCTGTAAGCGATATCGTGTTCGCGACAGGCTTCGTCCAACTCGTTGATTCCTCGATCACCACGACTCAATCTCTCCTCTAGTTTCGTTCCTGGTCCGCAGAACCTGTAGCCAGGCAGATGTAGTTCTACCGGTAATACGTCCACCGCTCGATTGATCAGTGTAGGTACTGACTTCGCGACGAATGGTACCGCGCTTTTAACTATTTTTCCGATAAGACCACGCCCCCCTTTTTTTTATCAACACGGCTACGTAGTTCATACATGACTACTGTTTCGTTTGCTCTCGATAAAGAGATCTCCAATCTTGCTCGTTGTTGGATTTGTCCAGATCACTAATCAACACGCTCGTCTCCGTCTTGTTCATAAGTAGTAAGTCTGCCTCTTCGGCACCAAGTGAAGTACGCGCTGCGCGTGTATGCAATTTATAGATATACGATACCACTTTCTCCCAACGATGTTGGAACACTTTTGCGAGTTTGTACGTTTCGCTCTTCGCGTACCGCTTCACGTCCTCCAATTGACGCGCGTTCACTGCATCTGTGGCCCGTGCGCCACCATCGCCAACGTTTAGAATGGTTTTTCCTTGTGCGTTGAAATAAGCATCGTTTACCGCGGTGATCGTGTGTCGGTTCAAAAATTCCAAATTCACTGCGTCCTTGTTGTTCATGGGTGGAGCTAACTGTGTTATCCGCACATTGCCGACCATTAGGTTAGAGTTCGTATCCTTCGGTATGATTTTCGAGTCCACGTATATTTTGGTCGCGGCGTCTCTCGCACGAATCGGTTCCCTCAGAGACTGTATGCGATGGTCTCGTGCGTCGACGACAGCCCCGTTCTTCTTGTTCGGTACCAATTGTGTGAAACGTAAGCACGAGTAGTCTACGTACTGCTTGTTGACAGCGTCCGCGAGATCGACAGGAGCGCCGACGTTGACGAGCTTACGACCTTTCGCATCTATTCCTTGCGCCGCCGTCGACGAATCGCCAGCTAACAGACAATTGTCACGCACAAAGCGCAGTGAAACGGCATCGCTATCATCGCGCGGTTCGCCCAAATTATGTATTTTTTTTCCCGCTACATCAAAGTGTCCGTCCTCGGTCATTGTGATACCAATATCCTCTCGCAGACTGCGTCGCGTCTCTCTTCGCGCTCTGACAGCGCTCTGGTGTCTACCAAACTTGTCGACACTCATCTCGTGAATGATGCGCCTCGTTCGTTGTGCACGGCATTTATACGTATTCACGTAATAAATCGATTAGTTTTGATACGATCGTACTGTCTATGCATTTTATTCCGACAACGGATAGTGCGTCGTTATGTTTTCCTTTTACAATCGTATCTAGAAATTCATCGTACACGTATACGTGTGTGTCTTTGAAGAAATAAATTTTTCCGTCGATATATCGGAACGCACTATCAACGGCTTCTGGTAAGCCGACAAAACGATCTTTAACATAACCATGTTTCTTGATCGTGAACGTGCACTCGTCTATCTCACTGTAATACATATCGTTGTACAACAGAAGAGTTCGACCCGTGTACGTGTGTATTGCAGCGTTTATTTTCGTCATCGTGCGAACACCGAGCGTTGTGATTGAACGCGGATACCCGTTCACCGGCTGCAGACTGTGTATATCAAACATGTATACATAGTTGTCTATGAAAAGCACCACTTCTTCGGTCCGCGGTCTCTGGTACATCGCCGAAACGTTGGTGAACGTCGGCGGTAAGAAAGTCAACCAATCCGTTAACAGAAGCGGACTCTCGCCCGTTCGCTTCGACTCGATATCCAATGTCCACAAAAAGTTATCGTGCACGATATACAGATGTCTGTTGATTATTAAAAATTGGTTAACGTTCTTTAGTCGACATAAATCCGTTGTCGTCCGCACGGTCTCGTTCGTTGTCGGTGTCGTCGTCGTCGTTGACGTCGTCGTCGACGTTGACGTTGTCGTCGACGTCGTAGCGGGCGGCGGCGGCGGCTTCCCGTACAAGCGTTGAATGCCTCTTATATCGTCGTCTCTCAGGTCGAACGGTCCGTCCGAGCGTGGTACGTAGAACGGGTACATGATCGAATCCCTCTCGAGGGAATGTGACAGTCCTAACGCGTGTCCGATTTCGTGCGTTAGCACCTGAAGAAAACTGGTCTGATCGTCCGGTATTTCGGTTGCGTTTGTATAATTCCACGACTCGTAGTAGTCCATATGTATTTCAGTAGTGTTATACGGTAAATCGGGCGGGTAGTAAGCGTGAGCGAGTATACCTCCTCGTCCGTCCAAATCGTACCCGCAGATCGTGCACCTGGAAGTCAGACACCTGTGTTTAAAATATTTCATAGCGATAACCATGTCTGCGTTTATGTCGTTGGGTCGATATTCGAATTCCAGATTCGAATGTTTCTGCCACACAGCGAACGCTTGTCGCGACGCTTCGATAGCGCTGACGCTACCGTGAAAGAATCGCCACGACAGACGTTTCTTGGCCCACGGCGTTCGTAAGGTGTACGACACGAAATCTTCGTTACCACATCTCCGCGCACGCATCAGATTCATCGTTTCATTGTTCAATTCTCCATTTACGGTTAAATTGTAATTCACTTGAAACGTGCGAAGGTAGGCGTCCATATCGATGGTAGTGTTGTCCGTGAGTCGTAAACTATGGTCGGGCACGTATCCGTATCGCACCAAATAATCTATAGCGAAATCTACATCGTTAGCGTTAACGGACGATGCGACGACGACGGCACTTGTGCACGCAATAATAAACAGTAGCACGATATCCATGTTGTCACAACCAAACGTGGAATGTCCCCCGGTGCGTGTACGACAGTATTATTTATACTTTATCGGCTTTCAGAATCGAATAGGGAGCACATGGCATTAACGAGTCCTTTAAGATCGATTCCATGCTGCTGCTGCTGCTAATGTCAGATGATGATATATACCGCTCTTGTTATACGATTATGTCTGCTTCACGTAGTTCTTCCACTATGGAGACGATTTCGTTCGTGTGCCCACTGTTTCCAACACGTTGTGATGCCATTAACAGTCGCAATCTGTCCACCAGTTCGTTCGGATCGTCCCAGTGCACGTAATCGATTTTGTTTTTTTTTCTCGTTAGCGTCATATACGATGTATCAATATTATTATGCCCCTGTCCTGTACGTTTCGGTGGAAACAGTTGCGATATTATTCGTTTATACTTTACACCTCTGTTCGCGTTCACCTGTGCGTTCGCTAAGTAATACTGCTTATGCGCGTTGGTGTTACGCAGTATATCTTTGTACGCTTTCAGATCTGATTCCTTGTAAATATTTTCATTAGGATGCTTCATGAATACAAGTTCGTAGAGTCCAGGTGTACCTTTGTATCGTTTACCGTTGATAAGAATCGTATCGTCCTTATCGATTTCGAACTGTGAATCACCAATCATCCATTTTCCGTTTTCATGTCTTACACCGTACGTATAGTCCATCAGACGATCGCGTTCGGACGAAACGATCATACGCATGTACTTGTTCGCTAACGATTCACTGTCGTATTTGTCCTGAAAATATCTACGCGCTTCACGTCTTCCTTCCGGTGTGTCTAACATTTTTTCAATGTTTTGACTAGGATCGTCCTCATCGTCATCACCTGATGTTTCGGCTATCACGGGTGTTTTCAGGAAAGACGGTTTCGTTCGGGAACGAAGTGGTGTTCCTACATCGCTCTTACTAATTGCATCTAATGGATCCTCTTCTTCTTCTTCTTCCTCTTCTTCTTCTTGTTTCATTTTTTTCACTCTTATCGGCTTTTCATTTGTTGTTTTACGTTTCTTTTCAAGCAATGCTTGCGAAATATTTTGTAACGGTTCCAGAATCGGTTTGTAACTTTTGGATAACGTTGCTTCTTCTTCACGAATACCATGTTTTAACGCACGGTATTTCTTCCGTATGTCATCACTGATCGTGTCGATATCACGTGCTAATCGTTTTTTCTTGTCATCCATCTCGATAAACGGTAGTACGACAACTAAAGTCGTTGACAGCAGGACACGTGTATTTAGCTAAACTTTTGACAATTTTTTTTGTTTAATCGTTAGGTGCGACTACTATGAAACGATCGAAACCGACTCTGTACCTACCGGTGTCGATAGAAGAATCCTTGTCCACAACGAGAAAGCCATAACGATCTTTCCACGCTTCAGCGCACATGTTCTTAAACGTGTCATATTTCATGTCCGTGTTGACATGATCGTTATACACATGCTTCAAGTTGCGATCGTCCTGTTTGAACAATACTATTAGATTGGCATTATCACGAACCAACTGTTTTGGCACTTGACTGTACGTCTGACAAAGGTAAAACGCGTCCACACCGCTGTGACGTCCCATAGAGAAATACTTGCGTATATTGTGTTGTCTTTCACAAGACACGTCATCGAACACCATAATAGAATCAGGATCGACCTCGTCGGGAGGCGGTACCTCTTCGTTATCGTTGTAGGCGTGATAACCCATTCCTTCGTTGGAAAGTTGTGTCATCAAGGTCTCCAGCATCTGATATTTGGGTTGAAATAGTGATTTAGAAAACACGTATAAGTTCGCGAATCTTAATCCGTTTACATCGAACAACAGGTTGAACATGACGTTTGTCTTCCCGCACGCAGAAGGTCCGCAGATGATCGAACGAACGGTATCGGGCAGAAGACGTCCGTGTTTACGTTTTTTTCTGCCACAACCACCCCCACCACCATCGCCGCACAATTTCGAATAGTCCACGTCCTTTATTTTTAATCTGTGCGCTTGTTGCAATATTTTCATGTTGACGTTCCGTGCACAGTCTATTTAATAGTCGCACTATATTGCAGCAGTCGGTAGATATGTAACTGCATACACAAGTGTCCGGACCCGTTTCACAGTTCGGATCCGACCAAACACATTCTTTGTAGTGATCGAATCCGGTACCACTTGGTACTATTTCGTTAAGACGGAATCTCTTCACACGATTGATAACCCGTTGCCAGTACTCGTGCACTGTCAAGATCCTACGCATGCGTTCAACGTCGTTTGCAGTCGTGTTCACGATGTACTCATCGTAACCAGGATGTGACACAATGTCTTTTACACTGTACACAGCGTGCATGTTGTCATCATAACGCATCGATGCATACTGGTTCTATTTCCATGATTCGAATAGTTGTTATAGCAAGTTCTTCTTGTGTATCCACGAATCGTGTTTACCATCGAATCCTAACCATCTGACTTTTACACGATCGCCTTTACGTTGTACAATCTTTTCTACCAAGTACACGTCACCAACGTTCGATTTACTGATTTCATGTTCATAAAAACCACCTTTCAACACTTCTCCTGTATGATCCTTTAGCGAATAGGTAATGGGTACGCTGCCGGTACGCACCGAATGAACGAGAAATATCTCGTTTGTCCAATTTGGTGTGTATCCTTTGGCGAATGTCATTTTGTGTTTGCTTATACGCACACGATCGCCTACTTTGAATTTCGGTCGTTTATAAACGATGCTCCTCGCTGTGTTCACACGAATCCTTTGTAGCACTGTACGTTCGTTGGATTCTTTCACCTGACACGGTTTCATTCCAATCGTTCTGTGCACGCTGTTGTTGTACGTGTTGACTAGTTCCGGCAACATATCCAACCAACGATAATGACCTTGTTCACTGAACGCACGATACATGTGCGTTTTCAACGTACGGTTAAAACGTTCCACAATGGAGGCCTTTTTTTCACTATACGTGGAATAGAGTGTGATACCGTATCTGCTCAGCAATTTTTGTACGCTACTGTTATAGTACTCTTTCCCGTTGTCTGTCTGCAGATATTTCATTTTATTAGCACGAAGAATCGGTTCCAGAGCTCGTGCGACCTCTACGCCCGTTTTTGTTTTCAACGGAACAGCGTACGCGTACTTGCTAAACGCGTTAATGATTGTCATAAGGTACTTGAATCCCTTGTTCACCTTCCCGTGCGGTATCATCTCTACCAGGTCCGCTTGGTACAAGTCGTGAAGTCCCTTTAACTCCACCGCACGTCTCGGAAAATTCCTTCTTACCGGTCTGTGCAACTCCTTCGCGATAGTCTTGCGAACGCTCTGCTGTATGTTCTTCACCTGTCGTTTCATTCTCATATCGTACGAACCGTGATTCACAATACGTCGGAACGTGGTAAAGCGTTAACTCAGTGCTGAATGTAACTCTCCTCGGTACCGTTCTGGTACGTCTGCTTTCCATCGCGTGACTGTAGTAAGATTTCCACTCCACGTCCAGTTATATCATCTCGACCGAACGGAAAAACAACGCGTTCTTCTTGTGATTGCGTAAGTACGTTAAAACATGCGCTAAACTGATTTTCATACGTCCATTACGCACGAGACTCATACCGATGTAATATCTCATGAGCGTGTGTTGTTTCATGTCCAACGCTCTTACGGTCTTGACGGAATTCATGTCTTTGAACATGACGCTGCGTATAACGTTGGCACGATACTCGTGCATTTCCGCGACTATTACGTTATCGTTTACGGGTAGATGCTCGCACATGTGTTTAGCTTTGAGTTCTATGATCGGACGATGACTTCTCGACTCCATATGCAGGTGTATAAGATACGAGTTCAACAACCAAAACTCGTCTGCCATAGCACCTGTACATCGTTGCCACTGTTCGTATAAACGTCGATCTTTCACTGTGTACCCTTTTTCATGTGAATACTGCAGACCGAAGTATTCACAATACTTGCGGAGTGTAGGCAATGATTCCTTCAGAAAGGCTACTGAAAACAATCCCTGCGCCTTGTTGTTCACCAATGTGAACTGTTTCCCTCTCGCAAGTGTCGGTAACGAAGATGGCGGGCAGCGCACGTCAAAACTTACGTTGTAGCTAGGATCCACTGCGCACTTTGGTGCTATCATAATCGCGCTTCTGTATATTTCAATCGCTGTACGTATCGGAATAGTGCGCTCTGTAATGACAATGCAACACAAAGCGTGTGGGATTGAACTTCCGTAGGCGAGCATGTCTGTGTACACAGTCGCATAGTTCATTTGTCCGTGTGAATCATGTAAACCGTGAACACGTTGAACGGCATGATACAGTTCAGGAATCGGTCGGAAACGTGAAATAAAATTCCACGCGTGACGTACTGTACACTTGAACATTTTCTTTTCATAAACCACGAGTTCAATCGGTACATTGTTTCGATCACACTCTTCGATAAAATGAAGCCATCGTGATTTGTTGTGTATACGATCAGAGATTATCATCAACAGCACGATCGGCGGCAGATAACCGCTACGTTTCTTTATGTGACGCCAACAACGTCCGTGATATTTGTCAACACCAAACTTATAACGTGTACAGTAGTTACCACAAAACCGTTTTTTCTTCACAAAATACATAGAACACAAGTTGGAACGTATCGTGCTTCGTAACGGTTTTGTTAGTGTGAAATGTTTCCCATCATCGTATCGATAAACATCCATTGTGCCATCGATCTGTGATGCAAGTGATACAGCTTCGAAATTGTCATGATATTTAATAGGTATAATTTTTATGAAATCTTTTGTTTTATTTTTTTATCATTGGCGCCATCAGTCAGACATTGAATTGTGTACACACATTTAGTAGTAGTACTAGTAATAGTAATATATATAGTACTATTAGTACTAGTATAGTACTAACACAGAGTACTACTAGTACTACCCAAACGGGTATGTTTGTACATGAGTTTATGTTGGCTCTGAAAAGAGCCGTTTTTGCGTGCGTCGACTTCTACAAGTGTTCACGAACGAAACTACATGTAGGCATTGACGCCTTATGGACTTGGACAGGATCATCACCCGCCATCCAATCCATAATTCGTATTTTACAATTGCAGCATCTTACAACATCATCATCGCCTTCATAAATAAACCCGGCTTTGGCTAGGTCAAAAAATCTCACGTTCGTATTCGGAAATTTACGTACGTAAAATTTAATGTTACCTCGACGATGGATGTTATAAAAGCTTTTTAATCGGCTTGCAAAAGAATATGTGTGCACGTCCATATCTGAAGCAAGAATGTTGGTTTGTTGCGCTGCATTTCACTTCCTCAGTGGTAGCTGCGCGCGCAATCGTAGTGGGGATTGCTGTCGTCAATTGGTCGGTATGAAATAAAGCACAGTAGTGGGAACAAATAGCTGCGCACGCACTCATCATAGATAGTATAAGTGGAGCGGTGATCGCTGCCTGCGTTCACCTTCGAGTCTCGTGCAGGCTAACTTTCACGCACTGCTTATAAAATGTTACTTATTTTCTAACTTTGTATCAGTATTCTAATGTTCTTCAAGTGAGCAAGTAATTGATTTTGCTTTTATCGTTATTCTAACAATGCAGACGTTTTCTGTGATCGTAAACATTCGTTGCGTGGCTCGTTGGTGTCGTACGTTTACACACCTCTTGTAGAGGAAGAAGAAGAATGTGTCAACGATGTCATTACCTTTTTCGATGAAATTCACGATATGTTACGTACGGACATTCTAAACGAACTGACACGTTTGCTTACTATAAAGTGGCATATAGCGCTAAAAGCGAGATTTGTCAAGTACATTGTAAATGCCGACACGAACGAGGACGAAGAAGTGACGAGTGAAGGCTATTTTCATGGACGATGTCATACGACATTGATCGCTGATCAGAACGTATTGCCTGAACGTTTAGAAGCTTCGTACGAAAAAATCATCGAATCGATTTATAAATTCACTCGTGAGGGTAGCGGTTGGGCGTTGGATCATATAATCTCGTTAGAACTCGTTCTCTCACGATACCAACCGCTGGCCGCCTCCAGTTTCATCCGTACACCTCCTGAATTGTCTTGTACTAAATCCATCATCAATGTAAACAATACAGGCGATCAAATGTGTTTTATATGGTCAGTGTTGGCCGCACTGTTTCCACAACACAGAGACAGCGAGCGTGTATCCAAATACAAATCACATATTCACAGTATCACCACTTCTGGTATAACTTATCCCACCCGCCTATGCGATATTGTGAAGTTCGAACGAGACAATTCTGACATTTCTATAAATGTTTTTGGTTACGAAGAAAATGAAATTTACCCGCTAAGAATAACTCCTTTCAGTGACAGACAACACCATTTTAATCTATTACTTCTCACCACCGCTGACCGAAAACATTACTGTTTAATAAAAAATATTAGCCGCTTACTATCTTCACTAACCAAACACAACGGACGTTCTTTCTATTGCAACTACTGTCTGCATAGATTCTGTGAAGAACGACTCCTTAGTGAACATGTCCCTCGTTGTTCACCGTATGGTGAACAAAGAATTCGTTTACCAACGAAAGAGAAGGAGAAGGTTATGTACTTCAAAAATTACACGTACTGTCATAAAGTCCCTTTCGCTATATATGCAGACTTTGAATCGTTCATTGTACCTTGCCATCGTTGCGATGCTCCTCCACACACATCGTCCACCACAACAGAGTCGTTACATCTTCCTTCAGGTTTTTCCTACCTCATAGTCGACCACGAGGGTAACATTTTCAAACCACAGGTCGTTTATCGTGGTGTGAACGTGATAGAAACCTTTTTAGATAGACTAATCGATGAAGAGCATGAACTGTACAGGATCATGCGTACCAATATCCCTATGACTATGAGTGATCGTGACGTATTATCTTTCACGAATGCTGTCGTATGCCATCTCTGCGAAAAACCACTGACTGATGACGACAAGGTGCGCAACCATTGTCATCTGACTGGACGATACCTTGGCGCAGCTCACAACGTATGTAACCTCAACTCCAAGTCCGCCCAACATATTCCTGTCTTTTTCCATAACTTACGAGGTTACGACGCACATCACTTGATACAAGGGTTGGGTAAATACAATGATGAAACTCTCACTTGTATCGCTACCACTAGTGAACGCTTCGTATCAGTCACGTTGGGTGCCCTACGTTTCGTAGACACGTTACAATTTTTGAACACGTCCTTGGATACACTTGTTGGAAACTTGCGCGCGAGCGGTGCGGATTTCGCTTTAACAAAGCAATGTTTCGAAGAACACTTCGAGCTACTCTTACGTAAGGGGGTGTACCCTTACGATTACATGACAGGTAGCGAGAAGTTCGACGAAACATGTCTGCCCGCACGCGAACACTTTTTCAATAGGCTGAGTGAATCACCCGTGTTGGACGAAGATTACGCACATGCACAGAATGTGTGGCAGACTTTCAGAATCCGCACGCTGGGTGATTATCACGATCTTTATCTTAAAACAGATGTACTGCTGCTGGCTGACGTCTTCGAGGCGTTTCGTGAGATGGCCATACGGTACTACCAGATTGATCCGGCTCATCTTTACTCGCTTCCCGGCGTTGCTTGGCACGCGATGTTAAAGATGACCGGTGTGCGACTGGAACTGTTGACGGATATAGATCAGCATCTTTTTATTGAATCAGCCGTTCGCGGTGGTGTTAGCATGGTACCCAACCGCTATGCCAAGGCCAACAACCCGCTAATCGCTGATCAGTATGATGCTTCAAAGCCGACCTCTTTCATATTGTACACCGACTGCAACAACCTTTACGGTGCAGCCATGTCACAGCCACTCCCTTACGGTGACTTTAGATGGCTCGATCGTAACGAGATCGACTCACTGGACGTACGTACTCTGAGTGATGACAGTGACATGGGCTACATACTTGAGGTCGACCTACACTATCCATCCGAACTTCATGATCTTCACTCAGATTATCCACTAGCACCTGTGCGTTCCTGCGTCAATCCTGACATACTTTCACCGTACTCTCGACGACTTCACACACGACTACACTATACAAAAGGGTATAACGGATCAGAAACGCCCTCATCGTCCGTCCCCAAGTTGCTAACGACTTTGGACGATAAGCAAAAATACGTTCTTCATTTTCGAAATTTAAAGTTGTATCTGAACCTTGGTCTAAAATTGAAAGCGATCCATAGGGTGTTGAGTTTTAAACAGAAAGCGTGGATGAAACCGTTTATCGATTTCAACACACAAAAGAGAGCAGCAGCCACCAACAGTTTTGAAAAAGATTTTTTCAAACTGATGGTCAACGCTGTCTATGGTAAATCGCTGGAGAACGTAAGGAAACGAATAGACTTCCAACTAGTCTCTACCAAAGGGCGGCTGCAGAAACTTGTTTCCAATCCACGACTAAAGCGTATGATCCGCTACACCGACGACTTGGTCGGATTGTCTTTACGAAACAGAACTATATACCTTTCCCGTCCAGTGTATGTTGGTTTCACAGTACTTGATGTCAGTAAATTGATAATGTACGATTTTCATTATCGGTACGCTGTCAGCAAGTACGGACAACGATTAACATTATTAATGACCGATACCGACAGTTTACTTTACAGCATACAGACTGACGATGTGTACTTGGATATGAAAGAGGATCTCCACCTTTTCGACACGTCGGACTATCCCTCAGATCATCCTTGTCATTGCGACGACAACAAAAAAGTCGTGGGGAAGTTCAAGGATGAAACTAATGGGAAACCCATCAGGGAATTCGTCGGACTCAGAGCTAAATGTTACTCGCTCCTGTTGTCCGACTGTACCGACAAAAAGGTGGCGAAAGGTGTTCCAAGAACGGCAATAAAAAAAAGGTTACGTCATCAGTTATACAGCGAGTGTCTTTTCGATAGTCGTACAGTTTTCACCTCTGCCGAGTGTATACGAAGCGATCGTCATAAGCTGTACACGCAACGTGTAACAAAACTTTCCCTGTCTCCTTATGACGATAAGAGGTACGTACTGGACGATGGTGTAACTACACTCGCGTACGGACACTACAGAGTGTGTAAACGTGCGTTAACCAATGACGATACCAGTCCTAACATGAAGAGACTAAGATACACAGAGCAGTAACTCATGGTAATAATAAACTTGTATTGCAAATATAAAATTTATTTATTTACTTTCATTTAATTTTCAATTGGTAGGAGAGGTGAGGTAGACGATTAGACATTAATGGTTAATATTTATAACAGGATGTAATCGACTCCCACTGAGACCTTCCCACACTATGCACATGTGCAGTTAATTTTATTCGCTGACTAGCCATATGTTATCGCAGCGTGTGAACTTTGTGATGGCGAGGGGCTTTGTTACGTACAGGATGCAAGCCGTGTGTGTGTGTGTGTGTGTGTGTGTGTGTGGTGAACACTTTGAGGGTAAGGGGACTTTGTCTATAGCAGACTCCTACCAAGCATATACGTATATATAAGCATTTCGTCATAATAAGTATTATCACATTCATTATAATTTTTCAATTTGCATGTAAGTACTTACTATATTTTTACGTTAATATTTGACATTACACACACACACACACACACACACACATTATTATGTTAGCAAATTACTATACAACATTTTTCTTGTTACGTTTTACAGAATGATTGGAAGCGATAATAGATTATATAAAAGAGTCTGTGAGGAGCAGCGACGAGTTCGAAGGTAAATTACAACATTTTTTTTATTTAACGAGTACAAACAGAATACAACATTCGACTGACTTACTGTTTATTTTTTATAGTTCCCAAAGGTTACGTCAGGCCTTATTGGGACCTTCATCAGTATCACAACAAAACTCGAGTCGGTAAGACCATTTTTATTAACAATCACTTGTACTATTGCGTTTACGTTCGGTATTCAAATGTATTTCTTTTTTTTTCAGTGATGCTACCGGTTCAGCTGCTGCTACTGCTGTTGTTGCTGCTGCTGCTGCTGCTGCTGCTGCTGCTGCTGCTGCTGCATCTCAGGAAGCCGGCACGAGTCGGTACGTTTTTTTTCATTAACGTTCACTTGTACTATTGCGTTTACATCTGGTATTAAAAGTGTACTTTTTTCAGCAATGATGAGATGATGGTTTATGATGACGATGATAGTGACAGTGATACGTTACTGCTTGACGAAAGAACTAATAATGATGATGATGAAAATAATGTTGATGAGCATCAACAACAACAACAACAACAATTACCTACCATCACATTTAATATGTAAGTCTTCTTCTTATGTCTACATACTTTCATGTTTTTTTTTACATGATTTTTATATTTTTTCTTTTCACCAGTGATATTCGTCCACAAGCACGACAAATAACGATCACACCGCCACAATCACCACCACCACAATCGCCACCACCACCGCCACAACCACAGGAACAGCCGCAACCACGTCCGCAATGGATAAGTACAGCACGACAACCAGAATCGCAATCACCACAGCCTCAACAGCAGCCACAACCTCAGCAGCCTCAGCAGCCTCAACCACAACCTCAGCAACAGCATATGCGGCACGATCCACGATTACAGTCCCCTCCAGAAGACGCGCCATGCGTGTTTTATGATATTATCGACACGGTGGAACCAAGGATGCATAGCGAAGTCGCCACGATGAGACTACTTCTCAGAAGTAGATTTCCAACGTGGCGATGGAGCCGTGGAGATCTCTGCCCCATTCAGGGTATGTTAGGGCACACATCTTGTAGTGTGTGCCAAGAAAATTATACTGAGGGGCAGAGACTCCTCGGCTTAATGTGTGGGCATACTTACCACTATCTTTGCATCATTAATTGGTTTCAAACCGTGGCACTGGAGGGGTCGCCGCCAGGATGTCCGCAATGTCGGGTGTATGCATTCAGCAGGCCAATACACCCATTTTATGCACGCATGCATTTTTGAGGTATGTAACAGTACACATTATTCTAATCCATCCTACGCCTATCAATTATACATCACTAATATTGTTTTTGTTTCTGTTACAGATGGTCGTGCACATTAAATATGAACAACATGATGTTTTTTTTCATATAATGTTTTATTTTCTGTATATTGTATCCGTATTTTTTTTTTTTTTTTTTTTTTTTTTTTTTTTTACTATTGTAATATACAAAGTGATGTTTTTTTGATATAATGTTTTATTTTTTGTATATATATTATAACCGTTTTTTTGTCTGTATATATATTGTATATAAAATGTAATATAAACTGAACTTTTTATTTTTTTTTCATTAAATTATATTATTTATATGTATATTTATAATGTTTTTTTTTCTGTATATATATATTGTATTTGTAATTTTTTTTCTGTATATATATTGTATATAAATATGTAAATTTTTTGAATTTGCTTAGTTATTTCTTTTCTTTTCAACTATCCTTTTTCCTTCTATCATGCATGTTTTATAAGTGAAGTGTCAATCAAAACAATTACACCACAATAGCCAGTCAACAAGAGTTTCACATCGATGCTGTGCACATTTTTTGTATTTTTACAATATATACTTACCACAAAAGCACACATTCAAATTTACAGTTCATGAGTTGGCAACAATGGTGGCAGTGTAAACATATACAAAACCTGTACACTATAACACATGCACACGAGCCGACAACGTGGCCGGCACAAGTTGACAACGTCGACGGACAATGGTGGCAGTGTAAACATATACAAAACCCGTACACTATAACACATGCACGAGCCGACAACGTGGCCGGCACAAGTTGACAACGTCGACGCTTTTCCAACATGGCCGCCCTTCCGGAAAAACAAAACATATACCCAAACCATACACTATAACACACCACGATCCGGCAACGTGGCCCAACCTTAACCAGCACACACGCACAATCCGACAACATCACAGCTTTCCCAACATGGCCACCACACACGGCGGAGGCGTGGCTATGTTCGCCGTTCGCCCTTCGCCGTTGACGTCGTCATCGTCGCTGGGCGGCGGCCTGGTCGTGGCTTGATCGTCGCCCGTCGTGGTGGGGTCGTCGTCCATTTTGTCGGCGAACGGCGGCCACGCCTCTGCCAATCAACGCACACGTAACCACGCAAAATGGACGACGACGACAACATGGCCGAACGCCGACAACATGGCCGACAACTTCGGTACGCCCATCGAGGTCACGTGGGACACACCACTACCCCCCCATCCATCCATAACCTCTGCACATGACGACACGCTGCGCCGGAAGTCTACCCCCACCACATGGATTTTTGAATTTCGCGCCAAAAGGGGGGGCTGTGACGTCACTTCCGCGTTAGAACTCTCATTCTTACCCTACTGGCTGAGAACACGTTATCTGGAATGTTGAAATGATTTATATCAAAGATTGTGCTGGCAGTTTATGGGTTAATGCAGATAAAACCGCACAATTTGCCTCGAAGCTAAATCTTTGATAACGAGAAATAATGCGTATAGACGCGAGATTAGTGGCATGACAGGCTGTATTATTTATACCTGTAATCGGTATGTTGGATTTAGTCAAGTTAAGCCGTAATTTCTTGGCAAATGATTCCGTACAAAAATTGATTTGTGAACCCGCATCCAAAAGAACTCTTGCGGTTTGTCTGTTGCCAGCCTGGTAAACGACAAACACAATTGCTGTTGATAAAAGAATATTATTTGTGGATTGTAATTTGAGTGAACAGTAATTACTGCTGCTGGCAGAAACTGGCTTCGGCACATTGTTTATGTGCAACAATGTATGGTGTCGTTTTGAACAGATCTTACATGCCTGCTTAATCTTACAATTAGATACAAAATGATCTGATCTAAGACAATTGGTACAACATTTGTGATTTGATATAAATTGTCCTCGCTCAGCGGTGCTTAGTGCACGAAATTTATCACACATGTAAATTGGATGATTAGATTTACAGCACAAACATGAATAATTACTTGACGCTGAGTGATAACTCTTAAATGTAGTGCTGCCAGCAGCGCTTCGTGAATTATGCTTGTCAGATTTTTTGAATCTTAAGCTTACTTTGTTGAGTTGCTGTCCGGCATCGATAGGCAGTGTATTTTCTAACAACTGCCTACGTGCGTTTAAAAAGTGAGTAAAATCTTGAAAGTTGGGAAGGTTATCCGGGTCTATAGACTCCTTCCATAATTTAAAAGTAGTCTGGTCAAGTTTTGCTGATAATAATTGTATAGTGATAAGCTCGAATGAATTTACTGACAGTTGCATTGCCGCCAGTGAATTAACGGAAGACGTTATTGTATTTGTGAATTCTGCCAAACTTTGGACAGAGTCTTTAATTGTTGACTTGACTTCAAGTAAATTTTGAATGTAGTACTTTGCTAGTATGAACTTGTTGTCATACCTTGCGGACAGCAAACTCAACGCTATCGAGTAGTTTTCATTACAAATAGGTAGTGATTTAATTAAGCCTAACGGCTCATTTTTTAGAGAAGAATGCAAATAATGTAGTTTCTGCACTGACGTTAGATCGGATCTTGCATGCACCAAGTCCAAAAAAATTGAATAAAAATGCTGCCATTCCAAGATATTGCCTGTGAAGCAGGGCAAGCTTATCGGTTTTAATTGCATATGGCCCGTTAATACGGGAGATACAGTCTGAACATTAAAGGTATCAATTAATTGTAAAATATTAGCTTCTGTGGAAAATAACATTTCTTCGACCTCAACTCGGTCTTCTTGAGCAGCGTTTATGTCTTTGCAAATTAGTTCGATTTCGGACTGTACCTCATCGTATTTCGTTGCCAAGCTTTTCAAACTTTCAAGTCTGACTGTTAAAAAGTGTTTGGTATTAGAGTTTCTATCAAAATTACTGAAGCTGATTGTATACGCACTATTGCGGACTTTAAGCCGCCTCTCTTTCTGACTAACACTTTGAGGCCTTCTTCAGCCATTGTACGCACCTTGAAATGATGTTAGTGAGGTGATACCTTGTGGGCGATGTCCTGAAGCGTCGAGGCCGTGGAGAAGATGGCAAACACACAGCTCGGAGAGATGACTGCTTTGACTGACGTACTGAAGCTAGCAGGTGTAAGCTCTTGCAATGATGTCGTCAGGAGGCTCAAAGGCGACGAGCGAAATGCTGGTTGAATCACGCCACGGTCGTATCAGCGGATATGCCGAGTCGCCCGTGATGGCCAGAAATTGGGGCAGAAAAAATAATAAATAGGTGATTGATGTATCCGGAATCCAGGTCCGGAGCGACCAAAAAAATGTTAAGTGTGAAGTGTTCGTGAATTGTCGATTTACTGTTGTAATTAATTCGCCAGGATGCAGAAATGATGAAGAGAGAGTGGACTGTAGTTAATACATTTATTGAAAATTATTCAGATTATTACAGCATTGAAATGGTTAGGTGTCAATTTTGAATATAAGATTGGCTAATGAGCGCATCGTAAATACAAGTCGTAAAATGTTACATTGAAGAATTAATTTAGTGAGAAAGCCTAGAAGGCCATATATAAAGTCTTTGGCCTACATTAATTGTCGCGACAAAGAAGAAATGAATGTGACAGGATAGCAGCGAGCGCAAGGGCGACCGCCGCTAGCGAACGTATGTAACGCACTGTCCAGTTGTACAGACATGAATTGAGCAAATTAAAAGCGCAGATTAGCCAACCTATGAATGCAAAAATTACCGCGCTACTGTACACTACCCGTTATATCTGTAAAATTTAAGAGTTTTGGCCAATTAATTATTGCTGGTACTTAACCGTTCCGTGTGTCTCTCTGGGAGTTGTAGCCTACAATCACTGTCTGTTCAACCTTACGGTTCACTCCGGGTTTAGTTATTTTTTTGGTACACTAGTTAATTTATGTCATTGTTGTGACCGTCCATCACCGCTGTTTAAATTATACTGATACTAGTTATTTAGTCGGCCGACTGTATAATTGCTCGAGCACTTGTTTTTTTTTAAGACCGCGCGGTCGAAAGATACAAGTTGACTGCGGTATATTATTCGTACACTGATTATTAGAACCGCGCGCTCCTTTACTGCTCCGCCTGCGCGGCTCTGCTGTCTACTTGGCTGGTTAAACGATGACTGACTACTGTGACCACCTGAAGAAAAACTGGCTTGGGGCGATTCCTCTATAATTCACAGTTGCCACGATTACGTAATACGTCTAGCCGGGCTGTCTAGACATAAACAACTTTCAATAACATTGTGCAGCTTTGTGAAAGCAGGGGTTCCCAAAAGGTTGTACCTTGTATGAATTGGCAATTTTATTAACATTCTCTGCCTCCCAATTCTGTACCGTTACAATAGTACCCATAATTTTTAAACTAGGATTGGAGTTTAGTGAGTTTTTAAATTACTAAACAATAGACACGCAAGTATTTTATTTTCACAACTGAAAAAAAAATCAAGTAACACAGCAGTACTTATGGTTAAAGCAAAGCATCATGACTATACTTGCTAAGCTGAGTGCCACATGCAAGTGTACATAAACTTGGGCAGGTGGCCGGGGACATCTACACCCACAAGAGTAGACAGTTGTTATTATTATATGAAATTTTATTCATACTTGATGAGATGGGGAAAAGAGGCTTGAAATGTATTGATTAGTACAACAGAAGCCTCTAGTGTGCAGAATACAAGCGATGGCATTAGCTGTGGAAATTTCAAGGGAAAATATAAAATTCAAAGTTGACAATTAGTTTTTCACAAGTTCGAGGGCTGTGCGGGATGATGGGCATGCCCGTCGCCCGCTCTTATACTGCGTCCCGAGCTTCAAATAGAGCTCCTGCCGCAGAGGCGATAGATGGGGCTGGATTTAGGGTGTGGCCTGCTACCGGCCGTGTGTGTCAATTAAGTGTCAGTTAATTGAGGGTGAGAGTACGCCGAGGCCGGGTCCAAGATTCTCTTGGCACAGATTGGTAGCGACCGAGGGCGCTAATGAGGTGGTTGCCCTGGAATCGGGCGGAGCGGCGATAGAATTTGCGGGACAGTGTCCGTATAGTGGCGTCCAGGGAACGGACACGCAGGGCTTCACGGATGGTTCTATTTGATGTCAGATAGTGGGCTTTGCATGCCCAGCGCAATCCTCGGTCAAGGAGAGACTGAAGCTTTCGCTTATGGGTCTTGGGCAAGTAGCCCCAAACGGGGATCGCGTAGGTAACCATCGGCACCACATAGGTGGAAACGATAAGTTTCCCTAGGCGGCGGGTCATAGCGTTGCTGCATAGCACGGGACGGAGTGGATATAGGCGGTCTTTCGGGCTACTTGTGCAGAGTGTGTCCGTCAAGTAAGACGACGATCAAGGTGGACCCCGAGGTACTTGACCTCTCGAGACCAGGGGAACAGAGTATCGCCTACGTATAATCTGTCTGGGAGCCTTGAGCGTCTGGAGAAGACTACGGCTGTGCTCTTGGCCGCGTTTATGGCGACCCTCCATTTCTCTGCCCACTCAACGTATTTATCCAATTGTTCCTGGAGCCAGATAACTGCCGTTTCAGCACGACGATCGACGGCATACACCGCCGTGTCGTCAGCGAACATGGCCAACCTGATGCCAGGCAACTTGGCCACGTCGTTGACGTACACAGTGAAAAGCAGAGGGCCCAAGACGCTGCCCTGAGGTACACCAGCCGTAATAGCCCTTGCCGAAGAAAGGGTGTTACCAACTCTCACGCAAAAGGTTCTGTTCCGAAGAAAACTAGCAATCAGATGAATGTAGACATCCGGAAGCAGATTCTCCGTAAGTTTGTAAAGTAGGCCTGGATGCCAAACACGATCGAACGCCTTCTCGACATCAAGGAAAACGGCAACGGTCTGCCCTCGCGAGCAACCAGCCTCGGCCACAGTCTCCACGAAGCGCATCAGTTGATGCGTCGAAGAGTGCCCGGCTCGGAAACCGAATTGCTCGGAGACCAGAATGTCGAACCGTTGAAGGTGATCTGCTAGTCGCCGCTGGACTAGTCGTTCGAAGACTTTCGACGTGGATGACAGCAGGCTGATAGGCCGGAGGTTCTCGGCAAACTTGGGGTCTTTGCTCGGCTTCGGGATCATCGTGACCGTAGCCGAACGCCATTTCTTATGAAAGTAGGCGAAACGGAAGCAGGCATTGAACAAATCGACCAGGAAGCGAACTCCCCGGTCCGGAAGTACCTGTAGGGCGATGTTAGTAACACCTTCCGGTCCAGGGCTCTTCCGGGGCCGAAGCGCTAAAAGCCTGTCCGTAACCTCTTCCACTGAAGTGAGTTCGGGTTCGGAGGTGATCGGGCTGACGAGATAAGCCTCAACTTCGTCTTCAATCTCCTCATCGGAGTCTGGGTCCCCGGACGGGTTAGGAGCGAATTGAAGCTCCAGGTGCCCGGCCAGGAACTCAGATTTCTCGTCCGGCTTGGCAAGGGGATGTCCCCCAGGTCCGTTGATGGCCGGGAGGGGAGGACGGCGCCTCTTCCCGGTCAACGCGGAAGTAATCCTGTAAACGGAGCTTTCCTCCGGTGAATCGTCAGCCATTTTCTCCACCGCAAATTCCCAGAAGCTTCGTCGGAAAGCCTGAAAGTCACGACGTAACTTGCCGGCCGCCCGATTGAAGCTGGCCTTGTCGGCCGGATCACGCGTTCGCTGCCACCGTCTCTGAAGTTTGTTCCTCTCTAAAGCGAGAAGACGGACTTCATCAGGGATCCGGTGGTAATCGGGCGTTAGATTAGGCTTTATCCGTGAGCACACTCCGACGGAAGAGACCACGGCATCATCAAACAAGGCGACCGCCTCGTCGATGTGCTGAGTTGTATCGAGCAGAACTTCCTCGGGCAGTCTGCGACAGAAGGCAGGCCTGAATCGGTCCCACTCTACCACCCGTCGTGGTACTCTCCCAATCGTGTGTCGAGTAGGCACGTGCACCTCGATGGGACAATGGTCAGAAGACAGATCCGTTAACACGGAAACCTCAATCTGGGTGGCAACTCCCTTGACAACAGCAATTGCAAGTATGTCAGGTCGGGCTCCAGGTCAGCGGGGATAATGTGTCGGTAGTCCAGGTCCGTATGCTCGAAGATGGTGGCCGTGAAGGTACTTGCTAAGCGCCCTCCCGGATGTTGTAGCCAAACGACTACCCCAGTCTGGATGTTTGTAGTTCAGGTCACCTGCAAAAATAACCTTCCTATGCGCCCCGAAAAGAGCAGACAGGTCGGCGGTTTATAAGCCGAAACTAAGAGGACGCCTCCGAGAACTCCGGGGAGTTCAACGGCGGTGGCCTCGATATTTTGGCGAGGAGGCAGGACCACGCGGTGATGCGAGATTCAATATTTCACCGCTATGGCCGTGCCTCCCCCCGCGTTCCTCCTAGGTCTTTCGTCCCTGTAAAATGCATAGTTGGACAATCTCACTGTGTCTGGGGCCCTAAGCCAGGTCTCAGAGATGAGAAGCACATTGGGCTTGCGACGGGCTAGGAACTCTCGAAGTTCCTCGAGACGGGGTCGAAGGCTATCGGCGTGCCACGCAATAATGGTAAGGCCGCGTTGTTGGGAAGAGATTCTGTTTGCGTGGAGCATTACAGAAGATCTATGGCGGCTGCAGCTTCCGCAAGCATGAGGAATTTCTCAGTCGGGTTCGCCGTGCGAAGACGCACCCGGATGGATCGATATAAACGGGCCACTTCAACGAGGTCATATTCCAATTCAACGGGCCCGAGATGAGATGTCCTTGGATGGGCGCTCGGTCCTTGTAGCTGCAGGACGGGACTCTACTTTGGCCTGCCGAGCAACCCCAGCGCCGGAGCGCTGCGATGGCTTGATCTTTGGGTCCTGTGGAGGGGCAACGGGAGCAGCGTTTTTCTGTTTCTTCAGCTTCTGTTTCCTACGTTTGGGATTGTAGCGAGCCTTGGGGGGGGGGATTCTGACCTCTCAGGGACTGGCTCGACTACCTCCGGGGCCGGTTCCTCGTCCATGGGAACGGGCTGGTTTTCCAGGGACGTTGATGAAGTAGCATGCTCTTCCTGAGCGGACTGGGACGATGCACGTGGCGTCGCACGTGGGCGAGGTCGGGCGGAAGTTTGCTGATGAGAAGAGCTGACCTTCTCCGATAGACGGGGAAAGGCAGCACGACTGGAAGTTGCTGGCGGACAGGAGGATTAGTCCTGTCCGCGGCCTGCCTCAGCTGCTGCTGGAAAACCCAGCATCCGCGATAGTTGGCCGAGTGTGACTCGCCGTGATTTATACAATAGTGGCGACCCAAAGCCGGCAACATACAACTCTTTGTCGGATGCGGCTTCCCGCACCTGACACAGGCCACTTCATTATGGCAACTATCCGAGCCGTGCCCGAAGCGTTGGCATGTATGGCACTGAGGCACATGACCAGCTTCGCGGGTCCTTTCCACTTTAACTTTCTAACCGCAAAGACTGGTCAGTCCCAGCAGTCTGTCTGCCTGTTCCCCCTTCAGGATAATCACCCGGAGGAGGGGTAACTTTCGCCTGGGTCCGCTGACTGTGTACAGTCTGATACATTCCTTGACGGGGATGCCAAGTTGGCGAAGCTCGTCCGCCACCTCGTCAGGGTCTGATTCCTCGTCCAGGCCGCGGATAATCAGCCGGACATGAGCCGCCTTCTCATTTTATGAACGTGTGGAATTGAAGGCCATTGGCCTGGAGAAAGAGATGGACGGCCCTATACTCTTCGTCCGTCGCACAGTAGACGCGAAGATAGTCTCTCCCGCGAAGAGACATCTGCGCGTCCGCAGAGAGGCGAACTAACTTAGCTTACGGAGCCACCAAAAACACGCGGAAAAATAAGTGAAGGGCTTACCTCGCAGAGATCCCGCGACGTAATCCCAATAACAGGTCAGGTCCACTGGGCCGGAGTCTCGAGAAAACCGGAGCACCACACAGCACTAACACTAAACTGCACTGCTCTACACTGCTGCCTTTGGGTTCGGACGGCACGGCACACTAACCGATACCAGACCGCGAACGGAAACTACCGCCAAGAGACCCGCACACGCGAAAGCGAACACTACACTACCGCGTACACTAGACAAAGCAACCGATCCAACCGGCTCACCAGTGATGTCGTCTGCTGGCAACACACGGCCCTAACGAGGAACGTCGATGGCGGTCGCACGACCCACTAATACGTGGCCGCAGCTAGCTCGGCTTCACTCTTGGGTTGTTACTGGACCGGCACTGTAGGTGATCCCAGTTGTATTTCCACCTTCAGTCGCCGAGCAGACCTTACTGCCGGCGCAAGCTAGGGCGGGAGTTCCAACCGCCAACAACGATCAACGAAAGAGATCACTTGTAAGTTCAAACTCCGCGTCAGAAAAGCTCCTTAGCGTCGATGTGTAGTCCACCTACACATATCATATACATATCACTAGACGGAGAATCACAATTTTTTCTGTTCCAGTGTGCCAATAAGTGGCGTGTGACGTGAGTTGGCCACCACGGTTTTAGATAAGGTAGTTTAGGCCTACTAAAACTTGTTAAATTCTTGGATTTCGTTGTCCATGACGTGTCCGTTACTTAACTAAATATCACTATAATATTGACGACTCGGAACACAAGTTTTTTATAAGTAAAAACGTAAAGTTTTACCTTACAGCCTAAACCGGCTTTCACCTATAGAAGGCTTCATCGGAGCCTCTGATGAAGCCTTCTATAGGTGAAAGCCGGTTTAGGCTGTAAGGTAAAACTTTACGTTTTTACTTATAAAAAACTTGTGTTCCGAGTCGTCAATATTATAGTGATATTTAGTTAAAACTTGTTTGCTTTTCATTCGTAATTGGATTTTGTACTTACGTAGTAATTAATATACGAAGCATATTTAATAACTTATAAGTTACAATAGCATTATGATTGTTGAACTACTTGTTCGAAGTCCTTCGAAAATCTAGATCGTTTGGGTAACAGATAATTTTCCATTACTGTCGTCGTTCAGCAGAGTTGACATATTTCTGCAATTATCAAATTAATTGGATTGAAACTGATGTTTACGGTATCCGATATTTTCAGATATAATTCTTTCTAGGACAACTGCCGTATCCTTAAATTTCCGTAGATTTTGTAGACGGACATTCTAAATTACTTTCAGTGCTGGATATTTATCACAACCGACAGATATGGTAGGCAAGCAGATACCATAAATTGGAGAAGAATGGAATGCATCTGATATCAGTCTGTAGCAGTGGTGGCGATTGGGAATTAGAAGTGAAGGGGGCAAAAAAATTTATAGACAACAAAAAGTACCGTGGGTCGGGGGGATATAGGGGGGTAGACAACAAAATTAAAAAAATTAGCTACAAAATGGTAAGTTTTTGATGCTCTCTGAGCGAATTTGGACAGAGAAGTAAAGGTTGACAGTTTACCAACTTAACTGCGGTAATAATAGTTTTTTTGAGATTTTGATTAATACTATACAATATAACTTTCACCAAAGGAACAATTACACATTATTACAATTAAGTAGAAGTACTTTGAGAATTCACAAATAATCAGTAATAATTTCATTCAAAAGTATGGCTTGTTTAAAATAAACACCAAAAAGTGATAATTTGCCAAAGTCCAACCAGTGAGTTTACTGTAGTATAGATCCTTAACTCTAGGCCGTTTTATGCCCCATTACACTACAAAATATGTAAGGAATAATAAAAAATACTGTGTTAGATTGCTTGTGCTAAATAATATTATTTAATTAGGTGTTCAAAGCAATACAATTAATTACATTATATATTGTAAAATATACAATATAAAATAGTCTAAGCTTCTCCTTTTTGTTTTAAAACAACGTTAAGTGTCTTCGTTTTCGCCTGGCGTAGACTTCCACTCCACCAGTCATCCAAGTTGAGGTTCGTTTTTTCAATGGCCAACATTGGCAAGTGTGATAGACGTTCTTAAGCATTGAATTTCTCAAATAATTGTTCACTCTTTTCAAGACGCATGACATTTTGTGTGTATTTCCGCTAAGTAAATTTTTTTTTAATAATTAAAGGAAAGATAATTAGGTGATAAGACAACAGGGTTTGTATAAATTGTTTTTCTATAATAACTAGTTTTAGGCGGCTAAAATGGAATAAAAATTTAATTTTTCCCCCACAAAGTTGAGGGGGGCGCCCCCCAATCGCCGCCACTGGTCTGTAGGATAGGAAAGCTTTTGCGAACTCCCAAATAGGAGCGCTACGTGTGAAATGTAAGGGTACGTGTGAACCACAGAGTATGAATATATAACCGTAATGTGTGAAATGAAATACGAATGTGTGAAACCGTAACGTTGGATAACCTGGAACGATTTGGTTTGATGTTTCCTTGAGGTGTGCTAGTTTAATGTTTAATGTATTAATTAGGAGTTGGTAAACTGGAATATTAAATGACATAATTAAAATAGAAACAGCAGTCAAAGTACACACAAACATATTAACTTTCAAATATCAAATATTGGATAACCCGAAACTAAAACAAAGTCAATCAGAAATAGGTTAGTTGACGGTTGTTTTAACATAACTCGTACACGTAACAATAATGCGCTTTGAAATTTTACTAAACTAAATGTTCTTGTATGTGCAATAGAAGATGATTAATTTCGATACCAATGTAATCCAATCATTATATTTCAAAAGAAATTTGCATTATGTAAACGCTAAAAGACTTGACTAAAAGATAAGAGGTTAGTGTTTTCAAATATTGTTTTAGTGAAATAACTCAAAACAGTCCCGAAAGATTGAGTACCGCGCATGTGTTATAACTGTCTTATACTTTACATCTGTTTCCAGTTAGAATTAATTTTATACTAGTGAAAAAGGTACCTCTGTATACAAAGTGGATATAATACTAGTTATCACTTACAATCGTAATCGATAAAGTTTGTATACTTATAAGCATGCGTAGGTTACACCTGTTGTAATTGGGATAATTAACCCCCTTTATCAATTGTAGTAATTCCATCACTTTGGAATATATTGTTTATTCTGAATATTTTATTGATAAAGGCATATTTTACTTTTCATTACATCTATATGTTTTACATCATACTGACTAAAAATTTTCTAGATGTGCAAGCATAATATTAAAAATAGATTGGTGTGCAGTGTTAGTACTGATCTCATAATTGTTTCCTAAGCTGCTCCAACTTTTCAAGGAAAAGTTTTTGTTAATTTTTCAGGTTTGGGGATTAGGCTACACCCTTCTCCTTGGATATGCCATTGTATTTAGATTTTTGTGAACTGTTTGTAAAGGACCGTAAAGATTTTCAAAAATGTTTGTGAAGAACTGTGCCCACACACATTTGTTATGTTTGTGTGTGCATGTGTCTATTTGTGTTTTTATCCAGCTTATCTTTTACAATGTTTATAGTTTATGGAAGACCATCATAATGTCACTGTTGTTAGATGGTGTTTTTGATGTAAACTAATTCATAGTAGATAAATAACTGAAGTGTTTATTATGTTTGAGAGAGCAGTTTATTAAAACATTTTCAGGTTTTAACTCGGAGCTATACAAATCTATAAATCTGCATGTGCACATAAAAGTTAGCTTTATGAAAGGATTTTGAAGATTTATTCTATAGAGTGCACCTGCTTCATGATATTATTCTGCATCCTAATTCCCAAGTATCACACACACAGGGACTCGCTCATATACAATGAAGTGGATTTCATGAAAGCGAGTTCATTTTCTTTTTAATTGAAAGATCAGTAAAAAATATGTTTTATACTGTTAAGAACTTGCAGTATATGTTTTGTTTTTGGATTGAGTCCTTTGTTGAATTTTGTGGCTATTCTCTGAAAGATTTTTCACAACATTTTGGCAGATACAGCTTTACGATCTTTAAGTTGAATATTTCATCATTTCCTGGAAGGAATGATTTGTTGTTGTCAAGACTGGTCTGATAGTTATGATGCCATAGGATTTAAATGGCATATTTCTATTGGTTCACAGGGGACCTCATATCTGTTGGGTGGCCACTTGTTCTGTTTGTGATGTTCGATTGGCTGTGAAGGAAGAATGAAGCAGCATCACCTTCCAGGCTTGATGAAGTCCCAGACTGTTGTTACATTTGTTAAGAGCATTCAATCTCTTCTCATTCCTGATAGTTTCCCATATGATAGAATTCTGTATTAGGTTTGCAGCAGGCAGTAGTGTAGTTGTGTTAGAATTAGTGTTCTGTTCAATCTTGGCAGTATACTGGACTAAATGCAGAAGTTTTCAGTCCTTTGTACACTGCAAGTCTGGTTCTTTGACCCTATAGCTGGTGTGGTGGTTAAACTGGCCGATGTATTGATGGTTGTAATCACCAAAGTATATCGTATATATCTTGTTATTGTAGAGTGATTCTGTCCTTTGGAGTTCCCAATAATGATGTGACGGTTTGGTATAGTCTGTAGGCTGTCCTGATGTATTCCCGTAGTATTCTGCTATTCCCTATATAGCCTTCTGTAGTGGCGTGGGTGTAGCATAGTATGACTTTAGAAGATCTCGAATTTGTTGTCTCTTTGGTGTTTCACTGTCATGTGTCCTGTTGAATTGCATGTCCGTTTAGCCATTTGGGTGTAGAGCATCTCTAAAAGTGTCCATTTTCTATGTCCTGCATTGGGAGTCTGTTACTGTAGCAACCGATGAACCAGAGAGTGCAGTTGAGCCAATCACATCACCTTGTGGCGTCATCTTCTTGAGGCAGTATAATTTCAACTGTGCTCTTTTAAAAAATAAAAGAGTAATCTGGGAAAAATAAATTACTGAAAATGTAAAAATTTGGCTGACATTAATGTATGTTTTAAGCTACATAACCTACATACATTCTAAGAATGTAATGCTCATTTTGTTTATTAATAACATATAGCAACAAGTTATGAAAATTTTAGTTTCGCATAAGTGAAAAGAAATTTTTATTGGTTTGTTTTATATTATGAATGTTATAAAATAAAGGTTATTTATAAAGGAATTAATCTGAACATTAAGTAGTGAACTCTGTGGAATGTTTATAGTTTCATTTTTGTATTGATGAACATTTCATGAAAAGTGTGTGTGTTAATGAATGTGACATTTAATTAAGGTAATCTGTTTTCTAGAGACTGGGGTTTTAAAATGGCACAAGAGACATCAAGACGTAGTACAGCTGCTCAGTTCTTTATGGCTGGAGAAGGTGAAGGAGGAACAAGGTCTTCACACCAGAAGGTATTCTAGAAGTTGTCTGTATTTGTACATAATGCAGAAATAGTGTGGTACAATAAATTTTACTTCAGAGAACTATCATCATTTTTTTTACACATGTTGTGTATGAGTGAGTTTTTGTGCATAATTACTTTTTATTGGATATTATTGTCATATAGGTTTTGAATTTTATCATTCATTTGCATGGTCACAATTTTGCCCTACTATGAACTAAAGAAGTGTTGTTCAATAAATAACATACACTGGTATTCATTTTTAAAATATTGTTATCTCATTTGTTGTTTTTGTCAACTCAGACAGTCATGTCCTATCATAATTTCAGTGATTTTCAATAATCTTAGTAATTTCTTGGTTCTGTGCTTTGTTTCTAATCACATGGCAGACTGTCTCATGTTTTCTGATAAGTGTACAAATTTGAAAACAGATTGTTTGGTTTGCTACAAAAGTTTATGAAAACAAAGTTGGTAAATGGGTTCTGGCTATGGATTTATATGTTATATTTGAAAATATTGAATGATCTAAAAAGGCTTGCTTCATATAAACTGTTTCTACAGTTGTTGAAAATAATAGTTCTTATTACTTTTTAAAATAACTGTTTCAGTTTTTAGTACAGGCAGATCATGACATTTGCAGTATGCAAATTATTAGGAACTGCCATGTATAAGGAAATTAAGAGAATTAGGAATGTCTTATTTCCATGTGATATACAGTACATGGAGCGGTCGTGGCGTAGTGGCTAGCGTGTGGCGCTGCTACGCTGTTGGCGCGGGTTCAATTCCCGCCGGGGGCCATCTGATTTAGATACGACCGTTCCCCCTCGCAAGGCAATGGCAAACCAGCGAGAGGTATCCTGCTTAGTATAAACCTTCCCCAACTATGCCGTTCGGATCCGGCGTTAAACTGTAGGTCCCATATACCTGTGAGAGAATCAGTACCACACGCACCACGGGTATATGCGGGGAGGGTACAAACCAGTCGAAGACTGAAGGATTACGATACAATACATGGATTTTTCTATACAGTAAATGTAGGTTAATTGCAAGGATTTATTTTTATTTTTATAAAAGTACAGTGGTTGCTGTTTGTTGTAAATTGCAGATAATGTTATCAAATGGTTCACACTATCACTTTGTCAGAGTTGTAAACAAATATATATAATTGGGCTAAAAATACTCCATTTATTGGAATCACAGCTCCAGCTGTTGTTATTTTGGTGCTTGTGTAAACTACTTTTCAGTATCATTGTGTATGGTATGGAGTGTGTATGATAAATTTAAACAAAAACTTAGGCAGCTACTCTTTACACAGTGTACATCAAACACTTTGTCACTCATTTGGTCATACATGTAACACTCTAAGCATATCACTTCTCACGGTTGGGGTATGCGGCATCTTTTGAAATTTCAGCTGAACTGACTTACTTATTTTACTTATTTTCCTATTACTGTGTTGTGACTTATAAACACTACTGTATACTGCACATGACTCAGTACACTTACTCAGTATGTCTTTCAATGGTCTAAATAAACGTCGTATTGCAGTTCTCTTATCGTAAGTGTATGGTTATTAACATACACTTTTTTAATTCGATAAAGTTTTCTTAATGGTGGAATCTCAGAAGAAATGGCATGATTTAAACATAAAAGAAAAACTGGACATTTTAGAGTGATTTGATAAATGCTAAAGAAATGCAGCTGTACAGTTATAAATATCCTAGCATTTATTAGGTAAAAGTTTTTGAAATAGTGATTTATTTTGACTGCTGTAAAACAAAACAACTTGGAAAGTAAATGAAATGGAGGTGGAAAAGGTGAACAAGTTGGAATCTTTGTGTTAGCATTGTAGTTCAGAAATGTTCATGATCAAGATGCTTGTGTTTATGTTCAGTTAATATGCCAAAAAGCCAAGGAACTTGGTAGAAAATGGGAAAAGACAATTTTGTTGCCACTGATGGTTGGTTCCATCTTTGGAAGAAAAGTGAAAACGTTGTTGCCAATGTAGGCTCCACATGAAATAAGAAGACACCAAATTTATGGTAGTCGAGAACTGGATAAATAACAAATGGCATAAGATTTCTTCTGAGTATCCTCTCAGTGTAGGCCTATCAGTGTGGATGAAAATGGAACTAATTATTGCGCCTTGCCTCAGCACACTTGTTTATTCAGGAATGAAGGTGCCTATTTTTTCTTTAGTAAAACTTCCAAAGAATGCATTATTGCTTTGTGCTGCGTTAATATATGCAGTAACAAAATACAACTTTTGGTTATTGGAAAAGCAAAAGCCTTCAATCTTTCAAAGGAGTAAATATCTTACCAGTAAAGTATTATGGAAACTCTAATTCTTGGATGAAGGCAGCTGTTTTTAATGAGTGGTTAATTAAATAGGATAACGTTCTTGGTCATAAGATTGTTTTACTTGTAGACAAATGAACGGCGCTCAGTATTAGCGTATTGTTAAAAAAATATTCCATTGATGTATCTTCCTGCCAATACAATGAGGCTTAACCAGCGTTGTGACCAGGAAGTAAGTAGAACTCTTAAAAGCGTACTGCCATTAAGAAATGTGTTCAAGAAATTTGTTGGACATGTAAGAAAATCAAGTTATAAATGTAAATGAATTTGCAAAGAAAATAACTCTTCTAGATGCTTTTATCTTTTAGCAATGTCTCTGAATCAGGTGGCCAAAAAATACCATTAAAAATAGTTTTATGCGAGGCGGATTTATTAAAGAAGGTGTAATTATGGAAGAAGGCTTAGAATAAAATATCCAACCCATGAACGTGATGGGAGAGAAGTACAGTCATTGGATGGCAATAGATGAACATGTTACCATAGCAGCCAAACTCACAGAGGGAGACATTTGAGAAGCAATCACTCCTACAATTAGTGTACTTACAAATACAATATACTGTGACAACACAAATAACTTAACTATTGGCGCATAGGATATGGTAGTATGTGTATCTTAATGCAAAAGTCTATATTGGAGTGTTTAAGATTATTTATTGCACACAAGACATATGTAATTGTTTATATGATATATTTAACAAGCATAATAATGGTAGTGTTTCAGATATAGTCTTTTAAAATGTTAGTTATTGTTCATATACGTGATGTGGTACATTATATATGTGATGATGATGATTCCCACGGCGATGTCGATGAAAAAGGGGGGGGCTTTGCTGTGTAGTTGAGTCGTCAGGCGTTGCGTTCGATGACAGATGGTTCACCTTGGTGACGCTTCCAACTGGGCTGGTGTCCTGGAGTTCCACGTTGACACTGACGCTTCGCACACCACACGGTTCTATTGATACTACTTCTAAAACTTCATACAGAATTTATAATTTATAAGTATCTCATGTCACAGTGAGTTTTACTTAGAAACGGTATATTATGCTTATACCAATCCGGACTCTTCAAGTGTTCACGTGTACCACTGGGTCTACCGCGATCAGCAGACCTCCCTATGCGGAAATCTTCCACTCACGCGGAAACTAATGATGACAAAATTTTATTACTAAGTAATTATGAAATATTACTGGTACTGCAGAATACCTCACACAGTAACACAGTTCAAGTTCACTTATTACACACGCTATATTCAAATAAAATATTTGAGTTCTGAGCCTTCGCACTCGTTACTACCGCCACAAAGACTTAACAAATTCTTGCAAGCGGAAAATCTTGCACAATAATTGCACGTCCCGATCGTGATAGCTACATGAGAAGAACTAACTGTATTTATGCACGCTATGTTTTAATAACAACACTGGGTGTAAAGATGTAATACACGAACAGTTCTGAGTCTTCACACTCATTACTACCGCCGAAAAGACTTAACAAATTCTTGCAAGCGGAAAATCTTGCACAAGAATTGCACGTTCCGATCGTGATAGCTAGATGAGAAGAACTAACTGTGTAGCAACAGGCTAAGAAAATTTCCAACTGCCTTCCAGCATTTTATTGGTGGAAGGAAGTCACATGGTTACTTTGAACATGACTCGCCAATTTTTCATGCCGTAAAGTGCATTGACTATGCAAGAGCATGCATAGATGGTAATCTCTGAATACCTTTATCTCACGCATAACTGCGTTTTACAACAACTTCATATTTTAATGAAATCAGATTTTAACATTATTTAATAGATAGGAAAAATACAGGAACTGTAGCTAATACAGTAGTTTATGTTCAGTTCAAGCGTCACAACGATATGACAATTATATCACGCACATCCGGGGAAACGTTTATCACTCGCGCACGCGCGCACATTTCCACTGACATAGTACATGAATAAATAACACATAAAGTCATACACAATTTGACTAAACCTAATTCCTTATCCTTACTAAAATACAAGACTCATACAAAAAAAACCAAATCTAACAAACTACCAACTTAGACATGAATGTTTATCGTCTGTGTATTACACAAGCCTGCACTGCTTATCAGGATCCTGTGTTTCATTGCAATACTTATAAATGACCTTCTGATAAAATACAGCAGGCAGTCGACTATAGATGTATTTTTTATCAGTCTTTCACAACACTGCTACAGTATAATAGTATATAGGCTATATGTAACTGTTTTTCTTCAGTTCTGTAGTCTTCATTAATTAAAAAAAAATTACTCAGAAATAAAAGAAATAGCTGAGGAAGTATGATTCTATAAAATAGAATAGCTTCCTGTACTATACTGTTAACCTATATTGCATACATAAAATACTGTAAGACTAATGTATATAAAATTCATGTGCCTGTAAGACTGCCATAATCATTAGTTACTGTCATCATTCAGTTATTGTTATCAAAATGGTAGTTTTCCATTGTGATTACAAAAAACGGTGACCACCGTAATATTTTCAATATATAACAGGAATTAAAAAAATGATACTCTAATGAGAACAGTAGTATTCATTTATTCAGTGCAGTATGGTGAATAATCCTATATGCTTAAAGGGAAAATATAAAATAAGTTAGTAAGTTAAGTAAACTGAATAAGTTAATGTTAAATATATAAAATTAACTGAGTGGTACAAAAAAAGAAATATGAATTTTTATATAAACATATTATTTGAGTACCATATTAACTTGCATGTGTTTTATTCGGGATAAATTGCATGTTTATTATTTGTCAAACCCAGTTAGTATAGCCTATTCAAAACTCAGTTAAATGAAATGAAAATGTACAAGTGGCCATGTGGCTTCCCTGTAATGTATTCCAAAAGAGATAAAAATACTACAATGTTATAAGTTTTTCTTACATGATTACATGTTTTTTCCTGTGCATTTGGAATTCAGTTTTGAGTCCTGCTATAACTAAAATGTCAAAAAAAAAAGATTTTCATCTCTTAAATGTGTGAGTTAAGGTGAAATTATAATAGGTGTACAGAAGAAAATTGTAGAAGTGTGCTGTGGTTATTTGTATGGGTTCTTTCCTGATTCAAATATTTCTGGTTGGCCATGTATATAAAAAAAAAAAAAAAAATTGTTCCACTTGTACAGTTGAATTTTTTTGCAACAGTGATAAATGAATTTGTTGACAGCCTGTGATTTTAAAGAAAGCAATACTGTTATCTTCCGGTTAATGAGTAACTTCAAAATCCAAAGAAAGTCTTAATGTGTGGAAGTTCATATATGTTTTTGTGTGTATGTACTGAGATACCAGCTGCCTTTATACAGTATTATGAATACTTGTTAAACTTGTGTACATGTTTTAAATTGATTGCGAGTGCACCATGCATGTGCACATATAAAAAAAGAACTAGTGCATGTTAATATACAGTAACTTGTAAAATGTATGCAAGTTATATGTGTCAGAGGTAATTAGTGTTAAAGAAATGTATAAAAAAGTTTCTTTTTTCTTTTTTGTTTTATTGTGGTATCTTAATAAACACAGATTTCCAGTTGTAATTAAAAAACAATCCACATGAGCTTAAAAAAATGCACAAGAAAATTTTCTAAAAACAGGGATGCCTCACTTTAATCATATTAAAATTCTTTCTTGTATTAATGAAAAGGATGCCTGCCGTCTGTATTTATATTAGTCATGTTTTAGCCCTATAAAGTCATGGTGTGCCGTTTTATCTCTTATTTCTGAGATTATTTGTTGCAGCATAAGGGCAACAGAAAAGTATTAATGGATATTCCTGCTGATTTTAATACTGTGAGCTTTTACAAGTGTATAAGTTCTAATTTATATTTTTTGAAAAACAGCTTCTTAAATGTACTATGAAATCAAGAAGTTAAATCTAACCTTTTGATTTCATGTTTAAGACGTAAAAGAAAAGATTAGTGACTGTATTGTAAAAGCAAGTAGTGACTAATTGGCAGATGTATATGTGTAGTGCATTCATAAATTTTTGTGTGTAATTGTTTGTTGCACAATTTGTAACCTTAAGTTACAAAACAGGTAGTAACAAAGTTTTACTTGGGTTTGTTATGTAATATAACATAATATCTTATATCTTATCATATTAATTAAGAAGAATCTGTTGTAATTGCATGCTGTTTGTAATGGAAATTGTTTATTAACAGGTTGTTGATTGTATAAATGAGGCAAGTGTCCTGGGAGATACATCAGCAAAAGTAGATTTATTGCGTCAAGTGCAGGAAATTATTGTACATAAGGAACAAACTTTATTGGATAATTTTTTGGATGAAATGCTTGCTTTTCAGTCAGATCGAATTGCAGAAGTTCGCAAGTTTGTTGTAGGTTTTATTGAGGAATCCTGGTAAGAGATCCTTTGAATATTCTTAGCATTGTAATTATACTTCGCAAAATTTTCAATAATACATATACAGTGACACAAGTAACAGACTGCTGGTGTTTTAGAATATATCTGATAAATTAATTTTTGAAAGCAGGTAAAGATTAATACAGTATGTTTTAGGGTTTGGGTGAGTCAGTTGGAAGTACAAGAAATCCAGTCTGTATGTGGGTTTTACATTTTCTACTGCTATGCAGTTTGAAAACCAGAGTCAATAAAATTGTTTGAAGTCAGGTTATAAAGTACATATATAGTATTTAATGGCGGCTTGTTATTTGAAATTCAATTTAGAGCACTAAATAACATAACATAATATTATCCTTAAAACCGATTTGATGAACACTGAAAATATCATATACCCAATTTAATGTGTTTAAAAATGTAAACTGTTTTTTATGAGACATATTTTCATTTACTAACAATTTTTTCTTAGCATAGTTCATAGTACTAATGGAATAATTATACTTTTACTCTGATGCGACATTAATAACATGTCTAGTAGCGTATTGCGATTGTGTAATCGTCAGGTTGATGTAATAGCCTAGATCTGAACAGAGAACTGTCCGACAAAGTCTACTTTAGTTAATAAATTCTTGGGATTGCCTAACTGACATAGAACATTGGGGAACTTTCTTGTCAACATCACGAACAAACAACCAGTGACTTTACCTGCCAGTGTATGTAAAGACAATGTGGAAGCTGTCAGTTAGCTAGCTAGTTTTGAGTTCTGTGAATTTAAGCAGTAAAACAATGAGTGCTGTTATGAGTTAGTATAAGTTAAACTGAAAGTGCCAAGTGTTTAAAAATTGTTATTTGTGTTTGGAACGATTGTAATTGTACATATCTTGATAACTTTTTATTGGATGTGTAAGTATAGTTTGGGTAATTGTGTAGTCAGGAGAACTACTGTAATACAAACACATTTGTTTTAGAGGATAAAGAATACACATTGTATCTATTTCTCTGGCATTCAATAATTTATTCCTCTGTTTTAAGATCATGACCATGGGATCGTTGTAAAAGGAGTATCAGAAGTGGGACGTAGCATCTTTAAAAGTAGAAGCCAGAGAACGGTTATACAGTGGAACTTGGTTATTACGGCCTCGGCTGTTACATCAACTCGGGTGTAGCGATATTTTGTCATAAGTCCGGTCAAACTGATATCTTTAACATTATAAAAATTCCGGTTTTAACGTCACTAAATATTGTACTACTCTGTTATAGCGTCAAAAATTTCTCAGATATTTTACTCTAAATTTCATATAAACGTATATATGTGCGCACGCGCTAGCCCATGGCTACAGACATACATTGTATGCAAGCGATAAGCACTATAACAGGACCGCCGGCGCCAGCCATTTTACATGCTCCAACGGATGGCTAGATCGATTTAAGGCCCGACACTCGATTTCCTTTGCAAAAATTTGTGGTGAGGAAAAATGCGTAGATCTGAACGTTACAGGCGATTGGGTGCATAACACTTGGCCAGAAATTAGACGATCATATAAAGATGAAGACATCTTTAATGGAGATGAAGCCGGAATTTTTTATAAATTAACTCCAGATAAGACTTTCAAATTTAAAAATGAAAAGTGCGTTGGTGGGAAGCTCTCTAAACAAAGAGTTACAGTTTTTGTTTGTGCGAACATGACGGGAACCGAAAAAAGGAAACTTTTAGTTATCGGGAAAAGTTTGCATCCTAGATGTTTTAAAAACATCAAAAAACTTCCTGTAAGTTACACTGCCAACAAAAAAGCGTGGATGACTTCTAGTATTTTTGAAGATGAACTAAGAAAGTGGGATAAAGAACTGTCATTGAAAAACAGAAAAATTCTACTTCTAGTTGACAACTGTGCAGCCCATCCAAAGTTAAATTTGACAAACATTAATCTGGTCTTCTTACCGGCCAACTGTATGAGTGTCCTGCAACCTATGGACCAAGGCGTCATTAGAAGCCTAAAGTGTCACTACCGCAAGCAACTTAAAAAAAAAATTATTTTCTCTATGGACACGGCGCAACCTGCCACAACTTCACTCTTAGATGCAATACAATTCCTAGACGACTCTTGGAAGAGTGTAACACAGAAGACAATAGCAAAATGCTTTAGTAAAGCACAACTCGTACATGAAAATTTACCCGATGATGACGAAGACGACGACTTGCTGCTCTCGGAGTGGATTAAGAAATTCGACGTAAATGAATTTGGAAATGAACTTGATTCCTATGCATCAGTGGATGACCAAGTAGAAACATTCCAAGTGTTGAGTGACGCAGAAATTATCACGGAAGTAAAAAACATAGAAGCAGAAAATAGTGTTGAAGAAGATGCTGAGGAAGAGGAGGATGCCGACATCGTTTGTCTGACAGTACAGGAAGCAATGAGAGCCGCCGAAACTCTTTCACGATTTTACTGCTTTAGAGAGACGTCTGACAATGCAATGCAGCATCTCCACAGCACAACAGAAAGAATTTATTTTTCAGAAAGGAGCGTTCAAAAGAAAATTACGGATTACTCGACAGTAAGCCTAAATGTAAGTTACATGTACTTTCTTTTTGATCTTTTAAAATATTCTTCATGCTGTTTGTATAAATGAAATGCAGTTTGTAAACTTTAGAATAACTATCACTAATAATGTTAATAACGCAAAGATCTTTTTTTTTATTTCTCCTTCCTTACTAGTGATTAAAAAAGGGTCTTTTATAACGACTCTTTTATAACGTCACTCGGACATAACGTCATTATTTTTTTGGTCCCTTCAATGACGTTATAACCAAGTTCCACTGCATTATAAGAGACTATTGTATCTTGATTAGTGTTCAGTGACTTGCAAAGTGCATAATAGTTGGATGTTAGAAGCCAGTCTATGATACAAGAAAAAGAAATATGTTAAAATGAGAAAATGTAAAGTGGCAGGAAGTACTGTTTCTGAGAAAATAGGATTGGGAGAGAATGAAGCTTACTGCATATGCTTAATATTGTGGAAGCAATTTTGAAATTGACAAGTTTAAGTGTCAATTTTAAATATAAAAATGAAGAAGCAGAAGCCATTAAGACACTGATGCATGAAGAGAAACAACTGCAAAAACACTGCAGAATCAGTCTTGCACAAGGTGAGGTGAATAAACAAATTTATAGAAAATTTAGAGTACAAAAATCTTTATAATGAATGGGGCGTGCAGAATGGAATTGAAGAATAGATGTTTGTGAGTGTCAGAGACAGTGCTCTGGAAATTGAAAATTGGTTTCTAGAGCCAAACTGAAATCATGACGGATGCATTTACTAGTTCAGGATGAACAGACTTAAGTAGGGCGCAGTTGTGTGCTGATGTGACATAAGTAATTAACATATTGGGCTATGTGACAAAGTTCATGTATAGTAGCAGATATGATACTTATCATATACAGTAAAGCCCCGATTATCCGCGAGTGGATGATCCACGGTGCGGATTATCTGCGAGTGCCGCGAAAAATTTTTTTAATTACGAACCTCAAAAAAACCAATTTTAATCCAAGTCAGCAACAGGGAAAATACAATAGGCCCTACAGTGCGAAGGTCGAAAATTTCTGACAGGTTTATTGTGCATTGTAATACTATAGGCCTTCTCGGAATTTTGTTTTGGCTCTTGCTCTTTTGTTTTGGTCAAGTTCACTAACCTTCCCCCTCTACGTACATATTCTCTCGGTCTGCCAGTGGTGTCAGTTGTCAGTAAGCGTGCTTAGTGATCAGTCGTGATCAGTTCGTTAGTTCCTGAAATTAATAATGGCTGAAAAACGAAAGAAGGTTGTGTTAACGATTGCACAAAAACTTGAAATGATATTTAAAATAGAAAATGGCGCTTCAAGGAAGCAGATGTGTTTGAATTATGGGATCGGGGAAACAACAGTGCGAGACGTTTTAAACCAAAAAGACAAACTGTTAGCCTTTGCATCAGTGTCGGACAGTGCTTCTGGGATGAAAAAACGAAAAACAATGAAGAAATCCACCTATAATGAACTTGACTCAGCATTAGCGGAATGGTTAACTCAGGTGCGAAGTGAGGGCACCCCCGTGTCTGGTCCTACCATTGCAGCTAAAGCAAAAATCTTTTTTGATTTGTTAGGCCTGGAAGGAAATTTTGATGCGTCGTCCGGTTGGTTACATCGTTTTAAGAAACGTCATGGACTTAGAGAGATTGGTCTACACGGAGAGAAGCTGAGTGGTGATCAACAAGCAGCTGATGATTTTCAACGTGATTTTGAAGAGTTTGTGTTGTCTGAAGATCTGTCATATGAACAAATTTATAACGCTGATGAATAAGGGCTTTTTTGGAAGTGTCTTCCCACTCGTACTTTAGCATTTGAAAGTGAACATCAAGCGGCAGGTCACAAAAGTAGCAAGGAAAGAATTACAATCTTGCCATGCAGCAACGCTGCGGGTAGTCACAAACTTAGGCTTCTTGTAATCGGTAAATCTAAGAAACCGAGGTCTTTTAAGGGGACAAGAGCAGAAAATTTACCAGTTGATTATTTCAACCAAAAAAAAGGTTGGTGAACCAGCAGATTTTTCAAGAATGGTTTGGAAACATTTTTGTGCCTCAAGTACGTAAACAATCTTGACTCAAAAAATTTGCCAAAGAAGGCTGTTTTGTTAATTGACAACGCGCCTTCTGTAACGAAGTGTTCTGGTCGTATCTGTTTATTTTAAGCCTCACGTTGTATGCGTCAATCTGTAACGAAGAGTTCTGTGCGTCCTTCTTATTTAGCCTCACGTTGGAGTCGTCAATCTGTAACGAGTAATTCAGTCGTATCTGTAAAATGTTTACACTTGTTTTTTATGTGTATAAGTGTTAATGTGGTGTGTTCGCCTCACACCGGTCGTTACAAGAATGGTTGTCACTACTGAAGTCTGTAGCGTGGTCTAAATTATCAGTACAACCTACCTGTTTATTCATAGGGGTTGCGAATCCCGGGTGGCGCCAAATTGTTTATATTAAAACAATTAAATTTGTTAAATTACAAGTTAAATAAGTGTTGTCAGCGTTGACGGCTGGAGCGTTCAAATGATTCCCGCCGCTGTACAGCTTGTCGTATTGTCCACTCGTGACGAGCGCTGGTTGTTTGATCGGTAGAAATTGCTAACACACATATATTATACAACGTCCTACGAAATAAAACGATGGTAATACTCTGTACTGTAATTTTAATGCAAATTTGGTCATTAATCAATAAGACAAAAGTATTATAAATGATTTTTTAACAAAATTGCTCCGGCTTAGAACATGAAGCACATCTCTAGGTTGGCGAAATTGATTTTGGAATGAACTATACTGACGCCGATATGGCTTCTGTTTACACACAATATATTAATCTGTTCAAAATCTGGGGTTCTTTGGATTATAAATAAAACATAAAAGCTGGTTACATTAAAAAAGTACACTACCATACCTTATACGTACTTAAATAGTATAAAGTGTTTTTACAAATTGTTCGGTAGTGTCGTATTAGTTGTTACAAGTTTCGCACTCTAATGCGAGGTTATATCTTAATTAACAATTGTTTTACGTAAGTTGATTATGATTCAAACCTTTGAAAGAAAATTAATTTTGTTTAATAGTGAGAAATTTTGATTGATTTGAGAAATATTTAAAATGATTTGGTTTCTGGGATTATTGAATTTAGTTGATACTTATCAGTTCAGATGGTGATGATATGTTGTCGTCTGGGGTAATGGAAATTCATCAATTTTGGGGCTGATTTAGGCTTCTGGCTTCTTCTTCTATCTCGTCTTGGGAATTTCGGCTATTTAATTTCTTTTATTTGGTTCCAGGACATCTGTTAATATTAGAAGCTCTGCATCTACTCGTCATTGGTTCTTGTTGTCGACTTCTGAACGTCTTTTGAGCTTGTTAAAGTAAAATTTTGGTCATCTCAATCTTGCGTACCTCTTACCCACGCGTCATTTTTCCAAGTCTATTTTTAACGGAAAATTAGTATTCAACGGCCTGTTTCTATGGTAACAGTAATCCTTTGATTGGTTAAGGCCTCGATCAAAAGCATTGTTAAGATATTTGAAATCTTTATTCAAATTTATTATGTATTTTCCGACTGATTTTATTCCTCTATCTTCCTTTTGGGGTATTAAATATTATCACTATTGTATTTCTTTCCTTTCAAAGATTATAACAATACCTCATAAGGTCATGTTCTATTGTATATTAACTTTAGTCTTAATTATTTTGACATTTGATAATTTACATATCTCCTTTAATTTAAACCTTTGTAATAACATTTTTCTTTTAAAATGGTTTATACACAATTACTGGCTATTTACTTGCCTTAGATTTGTAAATTTCCATGTGAATTTGTTACAATTGATATTTGTGTGTGTCTGACAGTTAGGTATTTTCATAGACATAAGTAGCCATGATGGTATTTTACTTATTTCGTTTAATTACATTTCATTTCAGCCTGATGGGCTTTATTTTGTTATTATGATTGTTTTTGTGTTGTGTTTTGAGTCTGCTTGTGTGTTCTGATTACATGTCAATATTGCTTTCTCTATCTTAATATCTAAAACATAACAATTAGGCTTATGGACTGCAAGTTTCTTTCAGCCATATCCTATTCATAACATTAAAATGAACAATTCTTTATAAGTTATTATTTACTGTTGGTTTAACATTCATTTTATTCTTTTGCTATTACTTTGAGTGAGAAACATCCTCACTTCTTTCAAACTTATTAAATTTATTTTCCCTTCTAACATTGGGTGTTTTTTTTTTTAATTGTATACTTAAATTCTTATTTCATTACTACTTCTTTCCTCCATTCCATGTTAACACAAACTGTTTTTACATGGGCTCTCTCCCTGAATAATATTACATCCTTTACTTATCTCTATTTTAAATACTATTTCTAACTATCCTTAATTATATACTTTTCCATAAGCTCACTTAAATCATTTATTGGTTTATCAATGATTTTTTAAGTGTTTTCTTATCTATTAATACTTTTTATTATTTATAATATCTTTTTCCACATATCACTTTCACCTTTAACTAACTGGTGTTTATCACTGATACACTCACTATTTTGGGGTATTCACACATACACTATTGCACTTTTTCACTGTTTATATTAAGTGCTACTTAGTGGGTAATCCCTATAATTATTTCGCTTTCTATTTCTCACTTTCTTTCATTATAACATGATACTTATTATTAATGACATTTTGTTATACCTTTCACTACATCTAACTTTAATAATTGGGTTAGTGTACTTTTCTTTAATGAGTTATTTTTTACTGTTTTTCGTTTAAAACAGGTATATAAATTATCTCATTTACTATAATATTTCTTTCCATTAGTGGATAATTATTTGGGGTTTATTTACAATATTCTATATTTGAGTATACCATTTTTCCCTTTTATATGTGGTGTCTCTTGTTATTTCTTGGTTTCACTTCGTTTCCACTTCCTTCTTCCTCTTCTTCTTCTTCTTCTTCTTCTTCTTCTTCTTCTTCTTCTCCATCTTCAATTGTCTTCATTTTGACTCGGTTCTCCTCTTCTCGTCTGGTTTAATTTCATTTAGTTGTAGGAATCCATTCACTTCCTTTAATTGTCTTTATTCTTCTTTGGTTCTGGTTTCTTCCCTTCTTTTGTTAGTTCGTATTTGTTTGGTTAATCACTTCTTTCTTTGTGTATTTTTCGTGGTTCCCTTCTTTTGTTTCCTGTTGTTGGGTCAATCACTTGGGTTAGGTAATGACGTCGTTTGTCGTGTCATTGTCTTTTTATTTGATTTATTTTTAATTATTTTATTTGATATGAAGTATATTTACTTTTATAATTGTAGTTTTTATCCCTGGTACTGGGGTGGCTTATTTGTGTTGTAACACTTCACACCCAGCTACATGTGTGCTTAAATCTTCTGACGGGCAAATCTTCGCAAAGTTTTTGCCCCCAAATGTTACTGCACTGATACAACCTATGGACCAGGGAGTCATTGCAACCATGAAGAGAACATACAGAACAAAGTTGTTACTGTCAAAAATCGAAGAAGGCTGTGATCTCAAAGAATTTTGGAAGAATTATACAATTTTGGATAGCATTTACGATATTGCATCTGCATGGGATTACATCAAACCCTCAACCCTTGTTAAATCATGGAGAAAACTCTTTCCGAGTATCGAAACAAATGTCAACCAAAACATTTGTGAAGAAGAGAATGAAGTCATGCCGACCGCTATTGACCTAGTGACATCCGTTCCGGGAGGTGAGAATGTCGACGAAGAGAACATACAAGAGTAGCTGGAATGCGACGCAAGTGAGCCGGGGTTTGAACGACTGACTGACGTAGAGATAACGAACAAAGCAATGGGAGTGAACGAGAACGAAGAAGAACAAAGTGAAAGTGAAGAAGACGAGGCACCTGCGCGGATGACATATGAAACTGCTTTGCAGCACGTAGACGGATTGCTTTAATATTTAGAGGAACAAGACGACGACGCACATCTGGCAGAAAAACTCATGTTAAGGAAAGTACAATCTAGAATAAAGAAAAGGTGTTTCCAAAGCAAGAAGCAAAAACGAGTGACTGATTTTTTTAAAAAGGTGTAACTGAACACTTTTTGTTAACAGTACAGTATTGTTTTTTGTTTCCTGTTCTTTATTTTAGTGATTTAGACGTAGAGCAAAGGTTTCTGCTGTACTGTACATATTTTAAAAGTTTTACATATTATGTTTTTTGTACAATAAAACATAGTTTTTATGCTGAAATATTTTTTTCGTGTTTACAACTCATTTTTAGTCTTTTTTTGGGTTATCCACGATTTTCACTATCCGCGGTGCGCTTGCCACCCAATTCCACGGATAATCGGGGCTTTACTGTACTGCATAATCAGCAGGATAACACAGTGTTCTAGAGCCTAGAAAAATCTAGTTGAATTTTCATTGTCTGATTGATATAGAATACGGGGAATCTTCTTGCCAGATCTTATGCCATTAGGGATTTTGTGTGCTTATTTAAAGACAACAAGGAGGCCTTGAGACCGTAATGGGTTGTTGTGCTACTGAAGAAGAAGAAGATATAAAGATAACACAACACAAGACAGCTGAAAGCATCTTGGTGATTTTTTTGTTATAGGATATGTTTAATGTGTTTTGGATAAGTTTATGACAGAACTACAGTAATGTGAGTGTATTTGTTTTATAAAACATTAATAAAAATTGTAATGATTTCTCGAGTGCTCAGTAATTTATTTTACTGTTTTAAGATCTTAGTCCTCAAAGAATATCGTTGCCATTCAATAATATGCATTTATTAGCTATATAAAAATATTTTCACATCAGATTATAATTTATAATTTGTCTTAGTCTTGAAAGAAAATAAGTTTGAGGATGATATAAAATATAAAGAACATTTTGTTGATAATTAAAAAACATTAATTGACATGTACAAGATTTTACTTTTTTTCATGTTGTAATGGTACATAACCCTAGGGCACAATAAATTTGAAATCCTGCGCCAATAAAAAGCAACTAAGTTCATAATATTATGAAGGCAGAGGCACAAGTGTATGAGTGTGTACTTATAAAAAAATATAAATAAATTAAGAAGATATTAACAAGTGGTGGAAAAAGATGGCAATACATTTATTGAGATTTGCAATTGATAAGTTAAAAATGAAAGTGAGGATAAAGCAGTGTGGCGAGTGGTGCCTACATTGACTCACTTAGTCAGAACAGTGTTTGAGCAAAAAGTAGTTTGCTGTCTTGTAATTATACAAATAAGAAGAAGGAGGAGGAGGCCCCGATACTACTGTACTTACCTTAACTTAGAAGATTCTGAAAAAACCAAAAGCCCTTGGGTAACCACCACATTTTGACGGGCTAGAATGTGGAAACTGCAATACTGTCCCTGTGAAAACAATTTAAAAATAAAAAATGTTTCTTATCAGAAGTTCCAAATTCGTGAGACGAACTCGTTGAGCACAGGTTAGGTTAAGGTGAGGTGATGTTGAAATAACTTAATACATATTCATTGTTATTCAAATAAGTTCATTTATTGCTAATATTTGAATTGTTATTTGCAGACCAATTATTTAGTTTGCGGAACACTTGATTTAGTTGCCCCCCATCTATTATTCCAGTATAACCCGTTGTTAACTATCTGACTGTATGTAGCCTATTGTTACATATGAGTAATATACCAATTTCTTACAGAGTATTACATGAACGTATTTGAAAAATTCTACTAAATTTTATTTATACTTATTACTAGACAATCATTTGCGAATCAGTACTTTTTATTTATTTTCTCTCGCTTCTCTCTCACCACCGTTCTTACTATCTCACACTGTCCGAGTCCTGAGTAACGTTTATTTCATTTGTCCCTTTTTGGTGGCCAAAATTCCTCCACACTTGTTATTTTATTTTTATTTACTTATCTGTGGTATTGTCCCAAGAATTCCTGTCCTCTCGCACACAGCACGTGGCCGGTATTTCGCACTTACACATACTTAGTACAGCCAAGTCACTGTACTTTTAACGTGCATACGGTCCGACTGTTTGTAATACTTTTATTACTTTTCACCCGAGGCACTGCTGACAATGTTTCATTCCATGCTACATTTTTTATCAAGGCACGGCCTTCTTGAGTTGCTACTGCTGCCACTGCTGTCCGTTCTGTTTGATGATCGTAAAGCAACTGGACGCGGCTGGGCGTCTCTCTGCACCGCTTCCGTGCTAAAACTAGTTTTTTCCGGCTCTCCTATAAGAAAATCGGCAGGTGTGAGCTGATGTGACACTCTTTGAGCGTGCGAACAGACTTTTGGCATGTATAGACCTTCTAAATAATTACGCACTTCCTGGGCCCAAGTCACGTATGAGAAATTCCACTCGTTTTGATATTGCTTCACAACCATGAAAATCTGTTTTTGCGTTGCGCTTAATTAAATGTACCATTACAGTCTATCTTATGAACAAAAATATATTGTGATCAATTGGAGGCCGAAAATTGTGAAATGGTGCTGTATCGAGATGATAGATGGAATAAAACCTGTAGTGAAGCCAAACAATAACAGTATAATAGCAGAATAGCTTCTTGTCAAAAATTTCGCTGTGTGGTGATGTGGCTGGCACCCTTTTTAGTCATGGCGTGAGGAAGTGTGGGCATTCTGTGCAGTAAAGAGAAATTAAATTCATGGAAGTATGTGTTGGTGTGTGTGTATATATTTAGTCACACACACTAAAATAGTGCCAATCAGTGAACGAATTAAATTGTAAGACGAGGTACCGTTGGAAATTTTTAAAAATTGAAGTTTTAAGGCGGACAATGAACTGAGCATGTGGCGTCAGTTATAGCGTCGTCAATGCATGACACATTGGTTAGTGAATATTCTTGATAGTCTCGGACTTCAAACTTCAAAATTAATTATTAAAACAAAAAGTAATTAAAAAAAAGATCGCAATAATGTGCTAGAAACATGAAATTCAGTGGGAACAAACTTCAACATTGAATGATTATAGTGCGAGGTGACGCCATCCTTGAGGAAAGCCAGCGGTAGAGATGCCAGATGCCATATGCCATCACCACAAGTAATTAAGTTTAGCATAGAGAAACTCCAAAAACAGGTATGAGTGGGTGTAAATCATAATAAAAAAATTGCCATCTCACAATGTACTTTTGATAAAACAATTTTGTGTGTGTGTGTGTGTGTGTGTGAGAGAGAGAGAGAGAGAGAGAGAGAGAGAGAGAGAGAGAGAGAGAGAGAGAGAGAGAGTGCAAGCTAATGCATAAGTAAAATATCGGTATGGAGAACCATACATGATTTCCATGTTCTAAGATTTATATTTAAAATCATTTTTGAAATGAAATATTTCTATAGAAACTACTTCTTTCTACTTACTGCTTCAGCCTTAACCACAGTACTGTGGTCACTAACGTATACCACCTCACGTTATCGCACTCAATTTTCACTGATGATGGAAGTCGATGGCACTGCCGAAATGTCTGGTTTTGCAGAAAACTTTGGTCTACGGCCAAACAGGACGGGAAGGAATTTTAACAACAAACTACTACTTTGTTGCCGATAACGTAGTACACATATACAAATTATCCCCTCCCCCTTCAACTATAATTTTCATTTATAGAAAATTACCCCCACCCCGTTCAACTAGCCTCTTCATTTATAGATATTTCATCTACGTTTCTACAGTGGATTATTAAGATCTTCTTGTCAGGATACTTTATTTATCAAAATTAAGTACTTTACTCTTGTTACAACAAAAAAATGTTTCAGGTAAACTACCCTTTTCCCGTAACCGATCTTCACCAAAATCAATAGGCCTTGAGTTCTCTACAATGTAGGGAAGTATGCAAAACATTATTTGATTGTTTGAATTTATGGCAGTTATCGTTCGTCATAGAAAAAATTACCCTCGTTATCACATAAAACGTTGCAGGTAAACTACCCCTTTCCCTTAACCGATCTTCACCAAAATCAACAGGCCTTGAGCTCTCTACAATGTAGGGATGCATGCAAAACATTATTTGATTTTGTTTGAATGTGCGGCAGTTATCGTTCGTTATAGAAACAATTACTCTAGTTAAAACATTAAAAGTGGCAGGTAAAGTACCCCTTTCCCTTAAACGATCTTCACCAAAATCAATAGGCTTTACAACTCATAGTCCTCTACAACTCAGGCACATATGTAAAAAATTATTTGATTCTGTTTGAATTTTCGGCAGTTATCGTTCTTCATGAAAAACGTCTTGTTACAACATAAAATGTGGCCGGTAAACTACCCCTTTCCCTTAACCGATCTTCAACAAAATCAACAGACCTTGAGTTATCTACAATTGAGAAAGGTATGCACAAAATTATTTGATTCTGTTTAAATGTGCAGCAGTTATCGTTCGTCATAGAAACAATTACTCTTGTTAAAACATAAAATGTGGGAGGTAAACTACCCCTTTCCCTTAACCGATCTTCACCAAAATCAACAGGGCTTCAGTCTTTTACAATTGATGAACGTATGCAAAAAAATATTTGATTCTGTTTGAATGTGCGGCAGTTATCGTTCGTCATAGAAAAACTTACCGTTGTTAAAACATAAAATGTTGCAGGTAAACTACCCCTTTCCCTTAACCGATCTTCACCAAAATCAATAGACATTGAGATCTCTATAACTCAGGAAGGTATGCAAAACAATATTTGATTCTGTTTGAATTTGCGGCTGTTATTGTTTGCCATAGAAAATACCCTTGTTAAAACAAAAAAACGTTGCTGGTAAACTACCCCTTTCCCTTAACCGATATTCACCAAAAACAATAGGTCTTGAGAACTCTACAATTTAGGGCTGTATGCAAAACATTATTTGATTCTGTTTGAATTTGCGGCTGTTATCGTTGCCATAGAAAAAAATTTCCCTTGATTAAAAAAAAATGTTGCAGGTAAACTACTCCTTTCCCTTAACCGATCTTCACCAAAAACAATAGGTCTTGAGTACTCTACAAATCAGGGCTGTATGCAAAAAATTATTTGATTCTGTTTGAATTTGCAGCTGTTATCGTTTGCCATAGAAAAAAACTATAGACAGACAGAGAGACACACAGACACTTTTCGAAAAATGACTTTTTTCATGTTTTGAGGGTAGTACAATCAGAATCTGCAATAATCTCGAACACGATTTTTTTTGCCATCACCATACTTCCATTTCCTTATGGAACATGGAAGTAAAAATTATCCCCATAAAGTTTTGGTAACTGGTGTAAGGATGTTGGGCCTAAAATGAAATATGTGTGCAATGTATAAGTATTTTAGTGTTTGTAAAGAAAGTATTCTTTTTTAAAGAACAAAATGAAATGTGTGTAGTGTATAAGTATTATAGTCTTTGTAAAGTATTAATTTTGAAAGAACTAAATGTTTTATAGCAATGTCTTAGTGACTGTTAGCATTCAGAAAAAACAATTCTGTAACAACACCACACTTCATACGTTGTACATATAGCAAAATTGAAATTTAAAGGCATATGTGCAGAAACCAGTTTCTTCATGGACAAGTCCACTTTGAAATTGTGAATGGTGGGAGGGTAACAGAGAATCAGCTTCAATTCAAGCAAAGGTGTTGCCAACATGCATGTCACGTTTTAGTTACTTTGTTAATTACAGTGTTACGTACTACATCAGTCTATATATTATTACCTTAGTTTATTATTAATTATGTTGTTGTTTGATAGTTCATTTTAATTGTTTAAACGGTACTATTCATGCTAGCTTTAGCACATACTTGAGCGAGCCTGAAGGTTTTTTTATTAATGCCTTGCTTATCTTTACAATAAAAATAAATAAGTATAAAACAAACAGTACAGAAATAATAGTAGACTATTAGTTCGATTATGATATAAAACATATGTGTGTTTCTGTATGTGTGATCGCGTGAGTTTTCGTTTTGAGTAATAATAAAATAAAGTGGAATATTGAAATGAAAAAAAATATTAAAATTTTGATTATCGCATGTTATAACTTTTCACTCTATTTACAGTAAAAGGTCATTTTTCCAGCTGGTAAAACGTAAATGATTTCTTTGTCATTCATCTGTTACTTTTACGAGTTGTAAGATTTGTGGGGCTAAAAGATGTTCTTTAAAGATATTATTTACCTAAAATACTGTATTGACATAACATGATTTTTCGTTCTTCTTAAAACAGATTTTTGTTGTCTAGGATTAAAAGATTTTTTGCAAGTAAGCTAATACCGGTACAAAGAAGTCGTCCCTTTATGATAAACTGCAGAGACAGTTGAGTGTAATTAAGGAGCGGAAGTATTTGCACATTCCATTCCATTCCGATAAGAGTTGGTAGTACGTCTCAACAGCAGACAATTGTAGGACTAAAAAAAAGAGATAGATTTATATCACATTGGATATGTAACAAAGAGAGAGAGAGAGAGAGAGGGAGAGAGAGAGAGAGGGAGAGAGAGAGAGAGAGAGAGAGAGAGAGTGAGTGAGCGAGTGAGACATCCTTGGTAAGCGAAACACAGATTACTAACAAACCTTCCACGCGAGTTTTGGTTACTGTTCGAAATAATATTCATACGTTGGGAGTGAGTGAGTGAGACATCCTTGGTAAGCGAAACACAGATTACTAACAAACCTTCCACGCGAGTTTTGGTTACTGTTCGAAATAATATTCATACGTTGGCTGCACTGACGCTCATAACAACAATTATCTTCTCGGATCTCAAAGCGACTCCCACCACATCACCATTCCCCTCTGACCAAAAGCGTTTCGCTCATTCCCATGCCCTTAACTTTCAATTTTGCTATACATTGGTAGTAACATTGATACATTTTGGTTCGAAGAGTTTCTATATTTGTTAGATTTGACAAAAAAATGTAATTTGTCTTCATCTCTTCTCTCCTATCCCTCCTCACTCTCTCTCTCACGCACACGCGTGGATTCATTTTCTAATTGAAGTTGTAGAAATTGGCTATACAGTGTTAATTATTGGAATAAAATTAATATGTCTTGTATGTTGTTATTTGAGAATACAGAATGAATGATGATGATTTAAGTGTTTGTATTTGGCACCCAACCCTGAACTAAACTGTCCCTGTGAATAAACGGACTTGGCCCTCTCTGTCTTTTGGTAAGTAGTTTTTTAACATCTCTGTTGTCTGTTTGGAATGTGATATGACTCCCACACACTGTCTATCAAGTGTGCATGGTGACTCCGTTTAGTACTGCTACGTTTGGCGACCCTGCCAGTTAAATTTGATTGATCCCTGTTATCCTGTCGGGACCCCTGTTAGAGTTATTTAACGAGTTAGGCTGGTCCAGAGCACAGAAGTGGGTTTGGGAAGGTAACAAATGAGTATATAATAATGTATTAACATAGACGTAGTGTATTGTTCAATATTTGTATTGTATGTATTAATTGTAAAACTGAGAAATAATGGCAGAAGAGGATGTTAAAACCAGTTTGACTGATTCTGCAGTGAAGAGTGATCCGGGGGTGCATTCTACTCCAGTTGCTACGAGGCCAGGGGATCAGTTGAGTGATGTGATGAATGTGCTGCGAATGATGAGGAGTGTGAAACAAGTAAACAATTAAATGAACGGTTTAAAGAATTAAATAAGGGTATTAGAAAGCTCAACGATAAGTTAGATAATGTTATTAAAGAACAAACTGAGAAGTTGAGGAGAAACTGAGCTAGATATGAAAAAAATATAAGAGCTAAATCTGACTACAGATAATAAGATAGACCAGGTTACAGAAAATATGATAGGTGATTCGGTTAATGAAGGTAAGATGTTGAATAATACTCATGATAATCTAAATGAATCTGTGGTTTAAAAGAGCTGCAAAGCATATTCTGGATTCTTCTAGATTGTTTCTGGTCCTTCCAGACATTTACTAAACTACTCTATCAGCATCCAGACATGCTAGTTCATTACACTGCAAGGCAGTGGAGATATAAATACTAGATTTAGGAGCGGCCCAGTTCTGTTACAGCTAGCAATTTATTCAAGTGGAGATCAGAGTATTGTAGCGAAGTGATCATTGTGTTAATTAGTGCGGAACTATAATAAGGTGACATTTATTGTTGTGTGTTGGACAAATTTATCTCGAATTATTCTCAAGAGTGCTTTGTTGATTTATAACCATTGTTTATGTCTACTTGAAGATTGTAAATAGTGACTTTATTTGTGTCAGTTATTGTGTTTCCAATGAAGAACATGACGATCAGGTGTGACCATTGTAACAGTATATTTAGGCACTTGTTGAATGCTATTGGAATTCTAGCTAAGTGATATTGTTCAATTAATATTAGTCTGGACAGTTTTGTAAATTATATTGGGATCATTATTTCAACTTCTTGATTGATAGTGTGAAGACTCATATAAGCATTTTATTATGTCTACTCAGATGAAATACGTAATTATGTTTTGACATGTCTCATTAACACCACCATCCCCACCACCACCATCTGCTAGGTATCTTTTTAATCTAGTAAGTAATTTAGGTCATACAGTTAATATATTGTTATAAAAGGTGCATTAAGAATAGTGTGCTTTGAAGGCTGATAACGTACTTGTACACCTGCTGTGGCATACTGTACGCTTTATTATGGGCAAATCTGCTGTTTAATCCCAAATTGTAAATCTGATGTTTCCGACTAGGAGGCACTGCATTATGCATTCAGTTTAAATGTAGACACATCGGCCTTCCTGCAGGACTTCAACCCAACCCATATCCTCACTACAACAGACTGTGAGAAGTTATTCACCAGACTGTGGAGGTCTAATAACATATTGATATCAGTTATTACAATTAAGTTGATATTTTTTTTTTAACTTATCTAAGTTAAAGAAATTAATAGATAAGTTAAAATTTTTAGATAAGTTAAAGAAATTAATAAGAAAGAAAGAAATAAGCTGATATTGTTGGCAACTAATTGTTGAGTTTTAGACCAAAGCATAAAAAGTTGGGTCCTAATAAAATAATAACCTATTCATTGATAGTTGTTCAAAGATTTTGATTAGTAGATTTGCCTCCGTTCATGAAGTATTAATTTTTTATGTGTTTGAATTAATATGTAATGGCTATGTGGCATGTTATATTTTTTACACACTTTAAAAACTATTTACTACTTATGAATGTTTTTTTCAGCAAGAAGGATTGTGAGATATTGCCAAAAGTTTTACCAAACTTACAGATGCTCCTAACGGATTCATCTCCTCAGGTTCAGAAACGTGTAATACAAGCAGTTATACAAGTGTACAGGGTTGTTTTAAGTTGGATAGCAAAAGGAAAGGTTATTACTGATGACATGCACAAAGTGTGGTCTATTGTTAGCAATATAAAGAAGATGATAGTGGATATGGTTGACAGTGACAATGATGGGTAAGCTTTGTTATTTTCCAATGTTTTTTGTATCATAGACTATACTATTATTTCTTCGTATTGTTTAAATTAGCAGCCATCCTTACTATTTCTTTTATGAATTTGCTAACTGCTATAATTTTTTATTGTTCGACTAAGCTTTTCGTCATTACTGACATCTTCAGGTCTTAAACAACCAGGTTGTTTAAGACCTGAAGATGTCAGTAATGACGAAAAGCTTAGTCGAACAATAAAAAATTATAGCAGTTAGCAAATTCATAAAAGAAATATACTATTATTAAAACTCGTTTGGTATTGACAGATGGAACTGTTGGTTAAACAACTGACTGCTACGTGCCTCTTAACCAATTACCGTACTCAAAACTGTAAACACTAACTGCAGCAACGCACCCTGTTGCCAAGATGTCCCACACGTGCTGTTATGAAAACCAGTGTGGAATGTCGTGCCACTGAGTGAACTGTTAGTGTAGGTTCTATGTAACGAAGTCTGTTTGTTAAGAGTGCTGTGTTTTCGGTTACACTTTTTGATTATTCGTGGATGTATGTTAGTTTAATACTTAAATAGTTGTGTTGCAGATACAAGTTTATTGCTAACTAATTTCTAATTACTTAACTAATTTCTGACTAATTAACTAAGTTTAGTGAAAACATGTGAATCTATTATTAACTAAATAAGCATAAGCATGATTAAATAACATGTTTACCTAAGTATAAATTGACTTTATTTTCTTGTCATTTTACGGAACTTTGTGCATGTGATTTTTATTTTAAAAAAAATTGTATAAATATCTACTTTCTTAAATTTTGAATTCTTTAAAATACGTAACAGCTTTAACCTATACGTGTTTACTTTCAAACAGAAGGTATGTCTGAAAGTGAGGAAACTGGGAAAAATGGTGGTTGATGGCGAATACACCTGGTAAAAGAGAAAACACGTATTTCCGGTCGCGGAGTACCAATTAGAGGGCAGTCCAGAGAATTCGTTTGTTCTCTACGAGATTATTTCGAGAAAGAGAAAGAACATGGTGGGCCTCTGATTTCAGTTAGTCAAGTTGTTGATAGAACAGCAGCTGCACTCTCTATAAGTAAAAATACGGTTGTAACGATAGGTAAGGAGAAGTTTAAACAAAGCGAGGAAGTTTTCAGTTTCCCTTCTAAACTGGAAACACCAGGTAAAAAAAGACAGATAGAAAAACGTGTTACTAATCTGGATGCTTTTACAGAAGATGGGATCCGTCACAACGTATATGAGTATTACAGCTGTAAAGAGTATCCTACTTCAAAAAAGCTACTAGTTACTCTTCATGATGCAGAGCTTTTCACTGGTAGGCATTTGTCTTTACTGTCCGTAATTAAAAATTTGGGATTTAAATTTACTACTGTTTCGGGTAGAAACGCATTAATGGAGCAACAACACGTAGTTGCTTCTCACTGTAGCAGTGGCGGCGCTAACGAAACCCCCCCCCCGCGAAATGAAACTAATTAGGGGGCCTTATAAAAATGGTTAAATTTTGTGTACGTAATAGGGGAAAACAGTCAAATGAGTTTCTATGTACGTGTGTTTCACAACAATGGTTTGTGAATACTTTCTCGTCTATCACAAAGCGTTTGCAATTTGCAAAGGACGTTTTACACGTGTACAAACTCTTAAAATTCATTGTTGCTAAATAGACAAAGTTCTATACAAACTGTAAAAAAACCAAAATAAAAAGAATGATTTATTTTTACGTCAAAGATCTAAATTCAGACTGTGATACAGTACCGCACACAGAGTGTTAAAAATTTATTATTTAAAAACTAATAGCAAAGTAACATTCTAGCTTTTTTTCAAACATTTAAATTAGTTTGTAACTGAATTTGTAAAATTCTTGAATATACTCTATACAAGTTCTCCTTAAGTCTAATCCAATTCAATAACACTCGAACTCAAGTAATGTACAATATTTACAGATGAGGATCAACCAAAGTTCACTGTTTTCCTAAGTCTAGTCTTCTTGTTTTAATAGCTAAGAACTTTTCAACCACTTCGTTGATATTAGTTTTCTGTGTCTCTTCATGCTCAATGCTTAACAGTGCCAAGTCACTCAACCGAGTTTGGGCCATGGTACTTCTTAAGTATGACTTAATTAATTTAAGTTTTGAAAAGCTTCTTTCCGCTGTAGCTGTTGTGACAGCTATGGTTAAATAAAGCTGCAAAGCTGTAGTTAAGTCTGGGAGGCAACTCATAAGGCAGCTGTTTTCTTCAACCAGTAAATTCATCATTTCTCGAATGCTTTTCTTGTGTACAATTTCTTTGGCCATCAGAGCTTTGAAGGATATTACTTGGTCAGGCAGTGATGTGGAAAGGTAACCAGGATACACATTTACCAGAGCCTTACTTTTCTCCACTATTGTCTCTTGTGAGAAGTTTACTAAATTCTGAGGCGTCAGGAATGAAAACCTATCATCAATGCAACTTGTAAAACTATCATCATTTGTAGCTGAGCTATTACAATGTCTAGTGTTGCATTGAAAACTTTTACTTCAAATGATTTCACTAGTCGTCAATTCTATGGTCAACTGATAATTCAACAAAGAAGCATTTTACAACTCGCTTACGCTTATTTTTCATGTTACAAGTTATGTCCCATGACTGGGCCAACTGTTTAGCACCAGCAAGAAAGCCGGCAAAGTCCTTTCTTAAAACTTTTAACTCATCACAAGCGCGGCTTACAAACTGCCACGCTCTGCCTAGGTCAACAGTTGGCCTCTGTAGTGCTTTTGAAGTTATATTTACATTCTCTAAAATCTTAGTTTCAAGGCAGAGCACAACAAGAATAAATTCAAAGTTTTCCAGGTGGTTTCTAATTGCTAATGCTTCTTCTGCCTCGGGGTTTTTTGAGCTGTACAGAATAATTTCTGTCAAACACTTGATCACATTTTTGAAATCATTTCTGAAAGCTAACAGACAGTCGTGTCTAGAAGACCACCTTGTTGGACATATCTTTTTTAAAGTTAGATTTTTGGCAGAGCTGTCTTCTTTAACGGCAGTGTCAAGTTCTTGCCATCTATGTAAGCTTTCACTGAAAAACACATAAGTTTTCTGAACTATGTCATAAAATTGTCTTATTTCAGAAATATTTGATACTGAATCATTGATCACCAAGTTCAGGTTATGTGCAGCACAGTGTACGTAATCTGCGTTTGGGACTATATCCATAATTCTTTTCTGTAACCCAGAGTATTTCCTGCTCATTGTTGCTGCACCGTCATAACCTTGACCTCTACACTTACTGATGTCAATTTCATTTGTTTTCAAAAAGTCTAAAATCTTACTTTGAAACCCCTCACTGTTGGGATCCTTTATTTCTTGAAATCCCAAAAAGGACTCACTAATCACAGTTTTATAATTGCCAGGAGATTCTTCTACTATGTTAATGTATCTGATTACAACACTCATTTGGCCAATCTTAGAAATGTCTTGTGTGCTATCAACAATTATAGAAAAAAAGGAGACGAGTGAATCTGTTTTAGTAAGGCAGTCAACACTGATTTTCCTAGCAAGTTAATGATTTCATTTTGAATGTCATGGTGGAGGTATTTTGATCTGGTTTTTTCATTTTCTAAGTGCACTAAGGAGAGAATCGTAGCGAGAAACTAAAGATAGTATGTTCAAAAAATTTCCACTTTCAGGATTTATTTCATGTAATGATTCTCTTATGGCCACGGCAATGAACACAGTGCCATGGTTCGAATGACATCCACAATCCGTATGAAAATATCTTTCCATTTTTTCCGCTCATCGGAAATTTGATCAGCTACCGTTTTACTCTTTTTCCAAGTGGCATACGTGAGACAAGGTTGTAAATGAGCATTGCTACTTTCATGAACTTTAATTTTTTTTACTGAGACCTTTCCAAACTCTAATATCGCCTTCATGCCAGCTTTGGGCATCAGCATTTTGGCTGAAAAGCCAACATGGTAAACAATAGACTCCATCTAGATTACGAGAGTAACAAAGCCAAAACCTGTGAACAATTTGGCCTGCTGCAGTTTTGAAAGAATAATATGCTGTACTGAAAGACCGCTTAGAAACGGAATCCTTCGGAAAAGGACCCTTTGGTTGACAAGGTTCACTTAACGTTATTAACTTTTTCACCTCGTCTGTCATTGCAGCTTGATTTTTATAGAATGCAATATCTGTCTCAAAACTTTGGCAGTTTGGATCGGAAGGGCCTGCTAAACTAGTTTTATTTGTGTGATTACTTACAACTTCAGTTGGTTCAAACTGATTTTCTGGTCCAGGTATGTCTTCGGACTGGCGAACACATTCAATGCCTAACAGTTGTTCTTCTTGTTCATGTTGCAGTTGCTTATTTGTTTCCGTAGTTGTATCACTTGTATCCGACGGACTAATGTTTAAATCAGGTTTGTTGTCACTGTCACAATCAACTTTAAGTCCGATTTTTGTTTCTTTTTCATTACTTGCACTTGGCCCGGGTTTGGGTTGTTCAACTTCACATTTTGATGACTTTTTTAAAAACTGGTCGAGTTTTGAAAGTTTACTTTTAGATTCTTCTCGTTGTTTTTGCAGTTTCCTTTTCTTAGCACCACTTAAATATTCACGCTTACTTTCCATTTTATAAACTCTGTCTCTAACACTCTAACTATACATAAAATACAAAAACTAAAATTAAATGTTAAGTCATTAAACTTAAACGGCACTAAATTATGAAATGAATGCAATACAGTACTATTGCGCAGGAGATGCGACGCACTACTGAGTACTGAACTACATTGTGTTGTGTTTGTTTACGTCTCCTCAGTGCCGAGTGACTCATCGCACCAGACGTACGGGCACCACAAGAGATAAGATGAAAGTATACAAACTTCTTAGTAAATAATATATTTAAATAATATGCACCATCACAATTCCCTTACCTGCATCGGGCCAGAGTCTTCACGTGAACTCGTATCTATAAGTGATTTAGGGTTAAGTGTTCTTAATAAACTCAACTCGCTTTGCGCTGATTAATTAACTCATCTTTATTTAAACATTTGATATTCTATCTTTCTTTCAAAATGATAACAAAATTATTCTGAAGTTAGTATTTAATTCTGACACATATTAATGTTGCACTACCTGCTCAATTTACTCCCGACAAAACAAAATTCATGGTTTTCCTTAATCTATTTAAAATAAACAACCCATGAGATTATATTAAGTAAAGGCGACCCAGTATGCACACACACACACACACACACACACACACACACACACACACACACACACACACACACACACACACACACACACACACACACACACACACACACACACACACACACACACACACACACACACACACACACACACACACATTCTTTCAAGTTAACACCCCAATTATTTTATTTTAAAATAATTTATAATTATTTAATATGAATTTACGTGTGGTTACGTCCCTCTCTGCCGATCTAGACGTTCAATGTTAGAATCCTGTTGTTTCTGGTGGTTCACTGTTTTATGTTCGAAAAGTTCTTATTTTAAATTTTAATCACGTTTTCACCTTCTTTATAACTTTCACTGTTTTGTCCGAAAAAGTTGTGCTGGTTAATTTTTCCGAGTCACTGCATTATAACTGCTTTTACGTTTTGTTTCTATTAATTTATATCACACTCTAAACCATTTTTTGGTAAAATTTAATAGGTTTTCGGCTTGCAAGCCTTTCACACAGAACCGCGCGGTTTACTTGCTGGGATGCAACAGACGCTGTTTTCTGCACACACAGCACTAAGGAATGTATTCATACGTGCCCAAACCATGGGAACGTTGGCCGAGGGAGTGCACGCATGAAGGTGAATACACGCCCTCGCTAACAATTATACATTCCTGAACCACACCGCGACAGTCTCGACGCAAAAGTCAATTCACCGTATATTCTTGGTCACAATTCCCAATGCGCCCCGTGCACTGACTGTTACCAAATAGTAACTTTCAAATAGATTGGTTTACTGGTTAAAATGATCAAAACCTGTCTCACCCCTTTTGCCCCGTTACAATACCCCCCCCCCAATGAGAGGTTTTCTGCCGAAACAGAAAAACTCATTGCTAAACCCTAAGAGGATCAGTGAGGATATGGCGCCAACAACCCCCCTTTAATTTCTAAACACATCATGGGTAAACTACCCCCCTAGTTAGGCGACCCTGGCTGCACCTGCACGACATTACTGGACTTCTCTGTTCGAGATCCCAACACCGTAACGTCGGACAGTTACTCACCACAGAACCACCTAACCTTGTAACATTCTGAATAAAATTCCAAAACTGGCCTTATACCATACCAGATCCTCAACCGATATATCTCCCCTTACATACATACTGGGTTGCCTTTAGCAAGTACTGGATGCGTACACATACTCATTATTATATCAAACACAACATCTACATCCTACTTCTCGATCTAAAATTCATAGAAATATTTTATATTTTAAATCCAATTCCATTTTTCAACTTGTAATTGTTTGACTTATGTTATTGTTTCAAATCAAATTAAAGTGTTTAAATTTCGTTCAAATAATGCAATAAACCCAAGTCCCTTATCAAAGATTCCCCTTTTAAGATAATTCATATTACTTGCTTTAATTAATGAATTTAATCATATATTTTTTTTTTTTAATTCCAAAATTCTTCAAATGAATTTACAACTCCTCTTAACTAGCTGCTAACAATCATAATAAACAAAATAAAATGAACACCTTATTTTATCATAGACTCCCTCATCACTACATTTGTTTACAACACAATATAAATCAGTTAATACATTAGCAATACACAATCAATAATATATCCTGAACATAAAAACACAACACAATCTGTACTTCAAACAAAACAATTTTTTTTTAATAATTAAATAATAATGTAATAAAATGCAATAATGTTTTATTAAACATATATTCTGACAATTAATAGAAAGAAAAATTTTAAAATAAAATTACATTGATTATTAAGAGAACATATAAATTGATTACATTGACTATTATATAGTTCCTACCAGTCATCAGCTGATGTCTTACTAACAGTTGAATGACCCTTCCGTAGGTACACCGTATACAACTAACACACAGGCATCAAATTATATAATTACAATCATAAAGGTTCTTGTAGATTAAGATCATTACAATTGAATCTAGTACTTAAAATCGTTTGTTCTCATAAGTGAAATACATCACTAATCATCGAATCATAGTTATAGCAACTGTTACTGAACAGGAACTGGGTCACCAAACACCAACTCTCTCTTTAGAGTAAGTGAAATTGAATGTCCCGCTGTTTACAGAGGTCGTCACCCTCTCACTGATTGCTCAGTTACTCTCCTACTACATCATTTTTCTTAATTCCCCCCTTATACCCAGTTACAATTAGGTAACCACCCACCGGATAAACCGGATCGAGCGTTTGCCTTATGCACAGATGCGTTATCTGTGCCCCTGGCTTGTAACGGCCAGCTCCTTTTCCACACACACTATTGTTTCCTGAGGGTGGACTGTAGCGCCCATTTGCATCCCCAAGAACTGAAGTTTATATATATAAAGGGTATAGACGCTGCCTATACCTTTCTTGGTTCAGCGTTATAAAAAAATTCGGCATTACTGGTGTCCGAGGACACCAGTAATCCTACTAATTATTATTTACACACCCTTACCGCGGCACTATCACCCCCTACGATGATAGCTGCTGTTCCATAGTTTGGTGATTCCCCTGAATTGACCCCCCGGTTAATTTCTAAATTCACCAATTTTGAAAATAATATCAAGTATGGCTAGGATACAATCTGCCCAACCACACTTGCTACCAATAATCCAAATCCACGGTCAGGGTTCGGTGACTCCGTGACCGCCCGAAAGTTGGGGAATCACAAGTAAAAGATATATTTGTTTATGATATAGTTACATTTAAAATTTACAATTTGCATTGCATGAAATTTCTAGTCTTGGTTGGGTGTTTTAACACCATACATTTCTTTCTTAACCTTCCCTACACTCCTTCATTAACTTAAAATAGTGAGTACAACAAAATATTTACTTATTCATCTGAACTAATCTATTCCTACTTACATATCCTATCACCAACTAACGATTGAATCTTTAATTACAATTTAATTGACCATTTAATAAAAAGAAGATTTACTCTCTTTCACTTCATTAAAATAAACATTTAATCTACATCTGAATAAAATTACAAACATTACAAATTTTAGGTTTAGTTTCAAATTCTATTAACTCGTGACCTTGTTACATTCTAGTATTACATTTCAATTATGAATTTCTATTAATTATTTTCATTATCAATTGGTTTGGGTGATTCTCAGTTATCCACAATGATCTAACTTTACTGAAAAGGCATTAAAATATAATCTTACCCCATTCTTCCTTCTAACCACCATTTACAGATTTACATAGGGTGACACCAATCTCTCAAAAATATTTACCTAATTAACTTCTCTAACTTCACTTAAATCATTCTCCTCTTATTACAAAATACCCAATACCCTCTTTGTACTTAGGATGTGTGTTCCCTTCCCGTATACTCATTCCTTTATTAGTTCCTGGCCCTTTCCCAGGTAACTCCGCCAAACCTCAATTAAAACTATTCACCTCCCGCCACAACGCCTTGCGTTAAGGACTCCTTATCACATCACCCTCTTTACAGATTTTCACCATCAATTATTTACTCTCCAATTACATCACTCATTACATATATGCACTATCACTAATGTGTCCCTACTACTGACCCTGTTTCTGTATTACTTTTATTCCCAAAAATCTTATATCGTGTAACCCCCATTGAAAATATCTTTAATCTGATTCAATGCCTTATTGAAATAGTTATCACCCAAACTCTATTTTTTATAACATTTCACATTAAGTTAACCATTGAAAACTACCTTATAAAACTCATAACTAACTCAAAATAGTATCATCATTTAATTAAAACCTTTGTAACTCATTTAAAATTTATTATTCCAACATTTTACTCTATTTCCACTGCCTTATATAATTCCTACCTCTATATGGTCAATCATTCACTTAAGTAAAAATACTAATACTGTCATAGACTCAAAATTATAAACATTCCTTACCACAAACATCATGTACAACCATATGTACCTTCTGAAACATAACAATCATATGATTCCACAACTAAACACAGTTTACATTTATTCATTTACTATTTATTATCAATTTCAAATCTCAGAAACATCATCTAAATTCATTATCCGAAATTTATCTTTACCACATTAATTAATTAATTAATTCATCTCAAATTCTTTAATTCAATCAATTATTGAAAACACAACATTACTTTAATTACCTTACTCCAAAACAGTTACAATTCATTTATTACAAACTCTCATTATTTATTTAGTCTACTAAAATATTATTATTATTAAATCGATTTCTACTACATACACACATTGTCTACATAAAATACATTTTACAACACAAACACAATTAAATTCACTATAAATTTATTTACAATTTTCTGTCATTATTTTTTTCTGTTTACCACACCTCATTACATAATCTAGCCAGGTCATTACCATAAACTAAAATAATTAAAATGTCCATTCACTGATTTTTTATTTAATCCCCATGATCGTATAATAGTCTTACTTTTATATAACAATTATCGTCTTTAATTACACGCCTATCATTATTACTATTTATATAATAACCCTTGCATATTAAATTTTTCCCTCTATCATAAGAATAATGCACCAGATTATTCTCCTCTATTACCTCATAAAACCCGTTTGCTCTGGTATTTGTGGTCCTGTCTCCGTCAGTATTTTTGGTCAACATAAGGTGAGTTATTTTATCATATTCTTCTACTATATCAATCACATTATAAGGTAAGTTTTTATCATTTACAACCGTATCATCAAAATAATCATCCATCTCTATTTCACAAGGTAAGTATTTTATATTGTCTATTTCCTTCGATTCTAACCTCTCTTTCGACTCTTTATAACTCCTACTTAACATAAATAACTCTATTTCCTCATCTACACACAACTCTCTCTCTAAATATCTCTCACCATAACGCCATATCACTTTGTCTCTCTCACTCCATGCAGAGGGTACTGCTATATTAAAACACCTCCTGGTTTCTCCAAGAACAACACAAAAATTCAAAAGACAATTATTGGTAGAACATTTATCTACCCAATACATTCGTGAAGACCTTTCTTCACCCCCCACAACACCATGGGAAAATTTTACCCTCTGCCACCCATCTACCTGTAAACTCTCTTCATACTCTCTCTCTAACTGATAAACATTTGTTTGTACCCCTTTACAACCCATTACTCTCTCACTCTCACTAACTATCTCTACATCATCACTATCTATTTTCATTATATCACCTTTTAATAGCTCGTTTTCCACTATCTTATCACTATTACTTATTAATTCATTTTTACCTCTGTCACTTACCTTTGTATTAACTATCTTATTTACTTTACTTTTAATCTGTTCCTCTACTGACTCTATCACTTGTTCCTTAAGTGTCATTAACCGTTCGTTAATCTCGCTTAGATGTTTATTCAAATTACTTTCGTTTCTTATATTTTGCTGTTCCATCTCCCCCTTTATTTCATTAAATTTAGCATCAAACTTATTATTCTGTTCATTCAATTTACTATCATTAATATCAAAACGTTCGTTAATCTCACCCCTTAATTCATTAAATTTTTTATCATTACTATCAAAACGACCATTTATGTTTATAGTATGCTTTTCTAACATTACTTGTATCATTTTGAACATTTCATAACTTATCGTCAGACGTTTTACTTTGGACCGGCGTCGACTGACTCGTTATGCCTTCCATTAATTTTGACTCGGTCAAATTACTTTCACTTATTAACATTACCTCTGTTTGAATTCCTGAATCGCTTTTATCAGCCAATTCAGTTGACATACTTTCAAACATCGATTTATTTTCGGCTTCGTCGCCTACAATTACGTCAGTTTCATTTATCATTTTCGTTATTTCCTGCCATTTTTATAAATTTACTGATTTTCATTTAAACGAGTCTCTTAACTTACATATAAAACATCTTACACTTAACTCAAAATCATTTTATCACTCACTTAACCTAACATCATTTTTTGTACGTAGTTTATACGTATTACTGCTCAACTTCTAAATCACTTATTTACGAGTAGACGTGGTCTGTACAACATTTAATTTGTACAAACTGTGCCTGTTCGGTCGCGCCATTGTAAGTATACAAACTTCTTAGTAAATAATATACACCATCACAATTCCCTTACCTGCATCGGGCCAGAGTCTTCACGTGAACTCGTATCTATAAGTGATTTAGGGTTAAGTGTTCTTAATAAACTCAACTCGCTTTGCACTGATTAATTAACTCATCTTTATTTAAACATTTGATATTCTATCTTTCTTTCAAAATGATAACAAAATTATTCTGAAGTTAGTATTTAATTCTGTCACATATTAATGTTGCACTACCTGCTCAATTTACTCCCGACAAAACAAAATTCATGCGTTTCCTTAATCTATTTAAAATAAACAACCCATGAGATTATATTAAGTAAAGGTGACCCAGTATTTACACACACACACACACACACACACGCACGCACGCACGCACGCACGCACGCACGCACGCACGCACGCACGCACGCACGCACGCACGCACGCACGCACGCACGCACGCACGCACGCACGCACGCACGCACACACACACACACATCTTTCAAGTTAACACCCCAATTAATTATTTTATTTTAAAATAATTTATAATTATTTAATATGAATTTACGTGTGGTTACGTCCCTCTCTGCCGATCTAGACGTTTAATGTTGGAATCCTGTTGTTTCTGGTGGTTCACTGTTTTATGTTCGAAAAGTTCTCATTTTAAATTTTAATCACGTTTTCACCTTCTTTATAACTTTCACTGTTTTGTCCGAAAAAGTTGTGCTGGTTAATTTTTCCGAGTCACTGCATTATAACTGCTTTTACATTTTGTTTCTATTAATTTATATCACACTCTAAACCATTTTTGATAAAATTTAATAGGTTTTCGGCTTGCAAGCCTTTCACACAGAACCGCGCGGTTCACTTGCTGGGATGCAACAGACGCTGTTTTCTGCACACACAGCACTAAGGAATGTATTCATACGTGCCCAAACCATGGGAACGTTGGCCGAGGGAGTGCACGCATGAAGGTGAATACGCGCCCTCGCTAACAATTATACATTCCTGAACCACACTGCGACAGTCTTGACGCAAAAGTCAATTCACCGTATATTTTTGGTCACAATTCCCAATGCGCCCCTTGCACTGACTGTTACCGAATAGTAACTTTCAAATAGGTTGGTTTACTGGTTAAAATGATCAAAACCTGTCTCACCCCTTTTGACCCGTTACAAAGATAAGCTTCGCTTACAAACTACAAACAGTAATGTCATTTCGGAAAACGTAGTTTTTTTGTATGTCTATACACTTAAATAAAACGTATATTTCGTATTTTAAATATAAATTAGCTGGTAGTCGTGTCCCATTAAAACTTTTTTTCCTATTATAGCTCGTTTCATATTTTTTTCTAGGGGCCAGGGGGGCGGGGCCCCCCCAGAGGGGGCCTTATCGCCGCCACTGCACTGTAGATTTCTTAGGCGTATAATAAATGAAAATTTTAATAACGTCGTCTGGGTTGAAGAAACATGGGTGAACGCAGGAAATTCTTTAAAAACGTGTTGGTCGGATAATTCTACGGCAGGAACTATGCCAGTGCGAATTGGAAAAGTTGGAAGACTTATAATTATCCACGCCGAAATTCTCAGGTGTTTATTCCCAATTGCCTCTATATATTTAAATTGAAAAAGACTTCTGACTATCACAAAGAAATGAATCACAAAAATTTTAAATGTGGTTTGAAGAATTCCTGTTAAAGAATATTCCTCCCAATTCAGTGATCGTGATGTACAACGCCCCATACCATTCAGTGATTAAAGACAAGGCTACAACAATGGCTTCAAAAAAAGAAGATGTGGTTGAATGGTTAAAACGTCGAAACATTCCATTGACAGAGGATATGAAGAAGGCTGAGTTGATGGAATTACTACTATTTAATAAACCAAAGTTTCCTGTGTATATTGTTGACGAGTTGGCTGAAAGTTACGGTCATAAAGTCATCCGGTTGCCTCCGTATCATTGTCACTTTAACGCCATAGAACTGATATGGGCTAGGGTTAAAAAATACGTTGCCACAAATAATACAAAATTCATGATGACTGAAGTTGAAAAATTAACAAATGAATTCATACAAATGATTACTGGAGAAGATTGGAAGAAGATAGTCGAACACACCAAGCCAGTTATTGATGACGCTTGGAAAAATGAAGGTATAGTGTTGCATAACACGATTCATGTCATTTCACAAAACAAGATTTTTACACGATTGTGAACAGGTTAGTGTGCACTATGATTAAGGTAATGTACAGTATAATACGTATATGTTATTGCAACCATACATTAAATAATCATATTCACTACGATATAAGCTACGCGACTTCACTACAAAAGCATCTCTGGATGTAGTACTGTAATAAAAGTACATTAAGAGATATCATATCATGTTTTAAAAGTAAACTGTTTTGTCTTGAAAAGCAGTATTAAATGACCTCGAGTGTAAATGTGTTGTAAGTTGTTTGTATGTGAATCATTGTTTCGTGTTTATCCACTTGTAGAAGTCACGTGGTCAGAGTGTGGCAACGTGTTGTTTCTGTTTCATTACAAATGTCAATACCAAACAAGTTTTAATAATAGTGTATATATTATCACATGATCTGATACCCTGTTCCTTTCTTATATTTTATTTATGGTATGTGGTTATATTGTTAAAAAATAATCTTCCTGGATTTATGTTGTTAAATGCCCCAAGTTGTTGGCACCAATTTATAATATTCCACGATATATACCCGTTTAAGATTGGTTAAAAGCCACACGTTGCTTGTGTCATAGGTTAAATACCGGAGTTATACCCTTTAATTCCTCATTACATTATAGGTGGTAATATGTTGAATAATGTTTTCTTTAACTGTAGTGTGATTGTTGTCAGAATTAATTAAGTTATATTATCGTTGTTATTATACGAGTTTGTATATTGAACGCCTTTACTAATGGAACGAAATGAGTAAATTTTACCACTAGCATGAGTCACTTGGATCTGACGGTGGCCTAATTGAATAACATCACTCAATGTTGCTTTGGAATTATTTGTTTTATTGGTTGAAAGAATTATGTTGATATTATATGTAAATACTCACTTTGAACGGAGATTGTTCATTCGTGATGACAATGTTAATAAAATATTGACGATAATAAAATTTAAAACATTTGAATAGCTTCACTGCTGCCGGTGATGAGTGTTACCACCTGATCTCAGACGTAACCATAACCTCTGTTTGACTGTGAAAAAATTTTTTACCGAATGAAAATAAATACATGTTCCATTAATGTTGAAAAAGGCGATTTATTTATCGTTTTATCTGATCCTTAATCCTTATTGAAAACAATACATTTAGTTATCCTTACTGTACAATAAATCATTACATTTTCTGAAAGTAGTATCCCAGGGTTGGTACATTGTATACAAATGGTTGGTCGACAAAATCGTCAAAGTTCGTTTTAAACAATGGGTTCTTTGAAACTGCAAAATACGTAACTATAAGATGTCAATTATTACTATAAAGTCTCATAATAGGAGAGTGATTACATTAAATATAGAAAATCTTAAACTAATATTGTTAAGTTCTCAAGACGACTGGCGTCTAATGTTGAGGTTGAACTGGGTTTCGAGGTTATACACAATTAACCTTGATTTGTGAATAAATATTTCTAACAGTGAATAGATTTACTATATTAATAAAGTTCAGAGTCAGTTTAGTGTTCATAATAGTTCAATATGTTATATAAATTTATCGTATAGGTTGATAATTCTAGTAAGTATAATTAATTGTCACTATACTTTCCTCAAATCACTTAATTGCAATTTATTATACACTATGCAATTAGATATATACACTGTTAAACCTTCAATAACTTTTGTTGTTTTATAATTCATAACACTTGATAACACTTTGAGTAACTTCGAGTAATTAGGTTAGAATGCCCCATGTTTAAATTCGAAACCCGCACTGCATTGTGGGTGAATCTCACACCACTTTAACTTAGCGTGGAGCTGTCCATCTGTGGACACTCATCACTGGCAGCAGTGAAGCTATTCAAATGTTTTAAATTTTATTATCAACAATATTTTGAATCTGGTGAAGAACTGTCAAATATTTTCCCGTGTCTCTCTCACTGTTCCCTAAACGTTCACCCCACAAATCTCGCTATAGGTGATCTGATTGGCCAACATTGATGACATTCCTGGGTGGACGTATCCTCCCCGCTTTATTAAAACTATTTAATTTTGTTTAAAGCGTGGGTCTTCGAGTTCGAGAGTTCAAAAGTGATGCCAAACTTTTTACACAAATATATCAAAATAATTTATAACTGATATTACTTCCTTATGCTACTTACGAATGCTTATATATTATTACCGTGGTCTGGCATTTGTTTTGATACACATTTTGATATCCCACAATACATAATTCGGTTTCCAATTAACAAAGATAGTAATTCTTACTTATTACTTATTACCTATTACAGTATTTTGATTAAAATCTTTCTTACCACTATTATATTAACATTTTGATGTGACATAAGTTGAATATACTTATCACAAAGTCCTTAGATGTGATAATTTAACAACATAAACATATAATTTTGACATAAATATAGAATACCGTTACTTGGCTAGGCTTTATGAGGCCTATATCATCATGAGTTAGTTTAACTAATTATATTACACTGGTTGTATGTTAATGGTTTATTACATTTTATACACAATTTGAGTTGACTCTATCAAGTTTTGGTTAATTTTCTTGCTTAAGACATGCCTTGTTTCTTGTATATTATCACTTAAATTACATGAGCTCTTGTACAAGCAGGCAGCTTATTATTTCTACTTAGGCCTACTTCTATTTATTACACTTGTTATATTATAAACATCTTATTTCTGATTCATCATTTGAGTTTCTTGTAATTGTTACAATGGTTTATTACATCTACTTATTCTTATTTGTTTGTTAATTTATACATTATGAACCCTGTATCTAGGTGTATCAGGTCATGTTCATTAAAAACTATTAATTGATTATTCCTTTGATATTTATTGTTTGATATTTTGACCAATAGTTAGTTTAATTATCACTGGTTGTTTTAACACTAGTTACATGTATTAATTCTTGGTATTTCTATGGTTTTTTAATGTGTCATGTGAGTTCTGCATTCCTTCTCACATTTCATTATGTTGTTTCACCTTAATTATAATAATTACAATATTGTGGTGATATAATATCTGTCTTAGAATCATCCTTAGATGATCTAGTTACTTCTAGGTATAACCCTTCACAGTTTTGCATTCATTTTACTATAGATTTTGGTATTTATTAGTGCAAATTCCCAGCTACTTAGGTTAGGTTGTCTACCTTCATCTTTACTGAATATTTACTTTACTTACTTTGTCTTATATAGTCATTTTACTCATTTCTTAACAGTTTAAAACATTTCACATATATCAACTTCTGGTCATCATAATGTTGATTAATTGACGTCTGTTTTGTTGTATTTGATCATTAAAACCCCATGATTTTTTGGTACAGCTAGGCATCTGATTATTTGTACTTATTTTTAAATAATATCTTTGTCATTAATTTAACATCTTCTTCCTAATTAAATCTCCCAGTGATTAATAAGATTTACAATATGTTTTGTCATCTTGACTTTTTTTAAATTTTTGTTGTTATTTCAATTACTGATTCTTGCATTTTGTTGCAATAGGTCATGTTCATTATAGGTATATTATTAATGTTCCCTTCAGTGACAAGTAATAATTTATAGATCAATAGTTAGTATACATATCACTGGTTATCTTGATATTATCTACTGTCTCTTTTTATTATTATTTCTATGGGTTTCTGGAGTACAATTCGAGCCTTTTATACTCGGTCATTTTCATTCAGTTAATTTATATTATCTTCAACAATTATTCCATCTCAGGGACTTAATCTCTGTCTTAGAAATGTCTGTATCTCATTTAGTTTAATCTTAGTATGATACATCATAGCATTATGTCATTTTTAACATCTATTTTATTATTTATCAGTGTAAATTTACAACTGTTTAGGTTAAGTTGACCCTTTTCCATTTCATTGACTACTTTTATTTCACCTACTTGATTTATATTAATTACATTACTCACTTCTTCTATTTATGAATGGTATTCTCTACCATTTATTGTTCTAATCGCCATTATTCAGTGTTTCTTATAATCTATTTACATTTTGTTTGTTAATTAGTTCTTTCTGATATACGTTCAGTTACATTAATTATTTTGTTTAATGATACGATACAATCTTATTGTTTTTTCTTATACATTATTATACATTTCATTTTTACATGGTTGTTACCTCACTCTCCTCATCTTGTTGGGTACTTGTGTAGTCACTGTTGGTCTTGTCTTTAAGTCAGTTTGTCTTTAGTATTATAACTTTTGTGCTCATCGACAATTAAATTATATTTTATTCCTAATCATTATCTTCATAATAACTCGTTTTTCTTCAAGGTGTTATACCTTATTGTTTTTTATGGTACCTTTACTGTTTTATATAGTTCATCTGTTTTTTGTGATCTTGTGACGTTTTGTAATGTTACAATATATATGTATTGCAACAGATCAAACTTTATTATTCTAATAAGGATATTGTCAGTGTGTAGAAATCGATAAAAGTCTGTTATGGAGGAGATGAAATATTATTTATTACATACAAATATTGTTTATAAAGATGTATAATGTTTTTTAAATTGTCATGTATTGATAGTATATTAAATTGTTTGTATTTTCGATTAATATGAATCGATTTTACTTGTTTGCTGCAACGTCCTCCTCTCGTCTCGTCGGTCCCGTCTCGTCGTCCTCTTCTACAGCTTCACTCCTTCCTGGTGTCCTGGCGTCTCGTCGTCCTTGTACAGCAAGAAGCTCCAGCGGCGATATTTCAGAGTCCCGTAGTTATGTTTAACTGCTTCCACAATATCTTGTAGTGTCTTTAAGTTCCCTATGCGGATATCTTAACTTACACGACACAGCACTGAATTTTATTTTAAATTTTATTTACTTATTTATCCTCTTGGTTCTTACCGCAAAACTTCGTTAAGAATTACAACGTTTATAGTTTTCTTTATATAAAATATTCCTCTATTCCCTCTTGTTCTTACCGCAAAACTTCGTTAAGAATTTTAAGGTTTATGGTTTATTTTATATAAGATCTTTTTACATTTGTAAGAGAATAACTCTCTTACCCGGGGCACAACTTCCCCTAGCAACGTCGACAGACAGACTGTGTTCAACCTAGCTCTGCAACGTATGAATCTCACTGAATTTGGTGTAATTTGATAGGCCAAGCCCAAGTCACATGATTGATGGAACAACCAGATACACAAAATTCATGAAAAACTTTGTATAATTTTGCATAGTCCTGCATGGAAATTATCTACAATTATTATTACCCTATCATTGATAAGAGTTACACTTGAGTTTTGCTTTACTTAAAAAATCATATTTCTAAAATAATTACAAACCTCAGAGTATACACAAATCAAAGCTATTTATTTAAATAATTCCTTGTCAAATTTTCATGTAAATCGGTTAACTACCACTGCCGCTATATCGATCGCAGATTATCACACCCGCACACGCGCACCATTTCATACAAAAAATACATGACAATATAGTACAATTTTTTTATGAAGAGTTTGGTGTAACATATATGCTTATCATTTTTTAAATACAAAACTTATGACTAAAAAACAAAATATTACACAAAACAAATTTAAACAAGAAAATGCTTGTCATTCATGTACTCTGATATAAACAGCATATCTTATCATCCTGTGTTCTGTTGCAGGATTAACCCCTCCACGTGTAAAAAAAAAAATTTTTATATGGAATACAATTTTTTTTTTTAACCTAAATTGACATAATTTTTTCCCAATAATCATAATCATAACATAATAACTTCAAAAATCAAAATAACTGAATAGCTTCTATCAAACAACATTTCCCCAACTGTCACTTTGACAACTCTGATTGTAAACAAACAAAAGCACATGGCTGCTTATCACCAAACATTGCTGAACACTGATAAGGATGTCAATGTCAGACATCATTCGGCTATATCTACAGTTCAACCATACATTTTTCAACATGATTACAATTATTCTTATTTTACACATAATTTTATACAATTTCCTACCAGTCATTCTACTTATATTCTGGCATTCTAGTTTAATTATTTGTATTATCCTTCTTTTAATTTTTAATTTATCGCACAGACTCATGCCGCGCAACCTTTCTCGTTTTTTGATTGCTCTACGCTTGCATTTGTTTCGGTAATTGCCGATACATTTCTTTGATTTAATTTTTAAAGGTTTATATGTAATGCCAGTTGTATTACCCAGGCTACACATAATATAATCTCCTTTGTACAATATGAACTCATTGTTTGATTGAAATTTTTCTGGTATTATCTCAAACATTATTTTCATCAAGTTTTTACAGTGATCAGTATCTAAGTGCACTTTAAAATTTTTTAATGTCTCGGATTTGTCTGCATACACATTCATAAAAGACGAACACATATTGCTGTACAGTGAATCTCTGACTGTATACATAACACCTGCATTTCGTTTCTTATGTGGCTGAAAACACTCAGACAGTTCTGGTCTTCTGTCAGAATTAACCTTACCTGTGTGCTTTTCCTCAAATGCACCAGCTTCAGGAACAAAACTACTTTGTTTACCCAAGTATTCATCAAATATCTTATTTACATATTCATTTTTACAACTGTATGGACTTCTCAAGTGTTTATACATTTCCTTATTGACTGATAAAACATTACCAGAATGGATCTGCATCTTACAGACACGGAACAGCAAATAACATTTATTGTTTTTAAATACTCCACCGTTTACCCTTTTATCATACCAATCTGGATAGATGTAAACCAACACTTTGATAAGGTTTTCCCTATTTCTCATTTCATATTTATTTAAAATATTATTTGTAATTTTATGTTCATAAACGTTGGTAATTGTGTGCTGTGTGTTGAAAATTGATTCATATTTATTTAAAAGATTATTTAAATGCTTTCGTTGACCATCCGTTATCTCCTTATCAGGTGCACCACCCTTAGCTGCTATCTTATCTATGCGATTACCGGCTGGTTCCTGTATGTCGACGGGACTATACCGGTCAGTCGCATTGTTACATTCATTTTCCTGCCTAAGAGAATAATTCAACTTAATTTTGGCTTCACATTCCCTGCTGTGAGATTTATTCTTTTCTAAGGTGGTCTCACTACTACTACAAATTAATTCTAATTTATCAGCTATACGTTTTTCGGTTAACTCTAAAAGTTGTTTATTTTGTTTAGCCTGTTCATGAACGGCTGTATAAATATTTTTATTCTCATCATGAAGTGATTGTAATGACTTATTTTGCTTTAATGCTACTTCTTTACTAGATTTAATTTCTTCCGACATTTTCTGCAGATTAGATTTACTTTCTTCTGACAGCTTTTGTATATTAGATTTACTTTCTTCGGACAGCTTTTGTATTTTTGCCAATAATGCCGCCAATGTATTTTGTAATTCTAGTGATTCGGCCATATTGATTATTTATTTTTAAATTTATAAGATATATAGTTTTATTTATAGTAACGGCAATATTTTTTTATACGTATTATTTCTAATAATGTCCGTTTATGTTATTATTATTATAGTTCAGTCTCACAATCAAATGTAAACACTTAATCTAACACAGATAACAATAATAATTCAACCTCCATACAGATAATAACTCTATTGTTCAAATATCTGATAAGAGAGAGTATTCCAACTTTTATCTACCCTCCCTGACAACATAGAACAGCACCTATAAATAGTTCAATGAATTTAGTCTCTACACACTCAAATAAATATTTTTTTTTTTTTTAAATTAATTCATTAATCGAGCCCAACATTGGCAAGCGCCAAATATCCTTATGCAACAGATCAAACTTTATTATTCTAATAAGGATATTGTGAGTGTGAAGAAATCGATAAAAGTCTGTAATGGAGGAGATGAAATATTATTTATTACATACAAATATTGTTTATAAAGATGTATAATGTTTTTTAAATTGTCATGTATTGATAGTATATTAAATTGTTTGTATTGTTCGATTAATATGAATCGATTTTACTTGTTTGCTGCAACGTCCTCCTCTCGTCTCGTCGGTCCTGTCTCGTCGTCCTTGTACAGCAAGAAGCTCCAGCAGCGATATTTCAGAGTCCTGTAGTTATGTTTAACTGCTTCCACGATATCTTGTAGTGTCTTTAAGTTCCCTATGCGGATATCTTAACTTACACGACACAGCACTGAATTTTATTTTAAATTTTATTTACTTATTTATCCTCTTGGTTCTTACCGCAAAACTTCGTTAAGAATTACAAGGTTTATAGTTTTCTTTATATAAAATATTCCTCTATTCCCTCTTGTTCTTACCGCAAAACTTCGTTAAGAATTTTAAGGTTTATGGTTTATTTTATATAAGATCTTTTTACATTTGTAAGAGAATAACTCTCTTACCCGGGGCACAACTTCCCCTAGCAACGTCGACAGACAGACTGTGTTCAACCTAGCTCTGCAACGTATGAATCTCACTGAATTTGGTGTAATTTGATAGGCCAAGCCCAAGTCACATGATTGATGGAACAACCAGATACACAAAATTCATGAAAAACTTTGTATAATTTTGCATAGTCCTGCATGGAAATTATCTACAATTATTATTACCCTATCATTGATAAGAGTTACACTTGAGTTTTGCTTTACTTAAAAAATCATATTTCTAAAATAATTACAAACCTCAGAGTATACACAAATCGAAGCTATTTATTTAAATAATTCCTTGTCAAATTTTCATGTAAATCGGTTAACTACCACTGCCGCTATATTGATCGCAGATTATCACACCCGCACACGCGCACCATTTCATACAAAAAATACATGACGATATAGTACAATTTTTTTATGAAGAGTTTGGTGTAACATATATGCTTATCATTTTTTAAATACAAAACTTATGACTAAAAAACAAAATATTACACAAAACAAATTTAAACAAGAAAATGCTTGTCATTCATGTACTCTGATATAAACAGCATATCTTATCATCCTGTGTTCTGTTGCAGTATATTATAACAACACCACACAGGTTGCAAATTTATTTGTGTTTGAGGAGCCCCACGCATTTGTAGCGCCAATTATTTATAACACTACAATTTACAAATTTAAATGTAATTTAATTTGTGGAGTGCCAAAATTTATATAACATTACTGGTGAGAAGTTACTCACCTTTATCACATTTATTAATTATTATATAAAACAAACTTTCCTTGATTAGCCCAGGATTCGGCACACGAACTGTGAACTGTAAGCGTGACTTAGGGTTGACTTCAGTAATGTATTCGACTCTCATTTGTTTGTTAACTAACTCAGCTTTTATTAAACATTTTTATCAGGCATTTGTTTTTAAACAATAATATAACTTCGGTTGTTTATGATCTTTATAATTCCAATTCAAACTACAGTAGAACCTCATTATAACGGACTAATTGGGGTTAAAGGTTGTCTGTTGTAATGAAAGTCCGTTATATAACAAATAAGTCTTGTTAGGTCATATTTACATCAATCAAACCTGGTAAATTAGTATAAAACATGTTTATTTTTACTTGACGTCATTTTACATAGCATACATGACAAATGAGATCATACTGTTCATATTTACATTATAGACCAGAATTGAAACTTTATATACATTCTGTTGTTTTATTATCTTGAACAAGAAGGGCCTGGTTCATTATTATTCATTAGGTCGTTAGGTTATTACTACTAACATTAACTGGTTTAAAAAAAGTATTGATTTTTTGTTGTGTTTGTTTGTTATTTATTTCGTTGGTCAGTAACTGACGAATATGCTGCAAGTGTTCATAGTAAGCAAACACATTTTTATTTTTTGATTGTTCAACATATTCAATGACAAAATTTAAATGATCTTTCACTTCACTCACTTTTATTGTTGCCTGAGTATTGTCTTCCTCTTGTAAGTCTTCCTCCTCGTCCTCCAAAGAGTCTTCTTTCTCAGTGACACTGCTAACAATCTCCTCTTCCGTCAACAAGTGGAATCCAGGGTCATCTTCATCTTCTTCAAGCCAGGTCTCCACATCTTCCAATAAAACTTCTTCCTCCCCTCCTCTTTGCAAAGTTTCACGGAAATCTTCTATCTCACAATTTTCTATTTTTAACATGCTTCTTTTTTCTTTAACAGTTTTTCCCATGAGTTCACCAAAGTAGTTGGTTTAATTTCTTTTACAGCATCAGCAAAGTTGTGAATCATAGATCGAATGTTGTAGGCCTTCAAGTTTTGAAGAGTCTTTTGGCCCCTTCTATCTTCTTCAGCAGCGGATGGCTCATCAACTTCTAAGATTTCATTGAGAAATTTTTTCTATAAAGCCGCTTGGCAGTATAAATTACTCCTTGGTCCATGGGCTGAAACATGGATGTTGTGTTTGAAGGCAGGAACTTACACTTTATCTTACTGTCTCGACTGCAGAGTTTGTCAACATCAGGGTGGGTTGGTGCGTTATCCAAAAGAACCAAAGCTTTTATTTTTTCTTTTGGAATGTTCAAAATTTCCATTTGGTGGTTTATAATTGCTGGCACAGCTTTCTTATAAAACCAATCACTTGTTATTTCAGTTGTAAACCAAGCATTTCGGGAACTATAATAGTGAACTGGTAAATTGCCCATCACATTTTTAAGTCCCTTGGTTTTTTGCTTTTACCAACGATAGCATGTTTAAGCATATGAGTGCCGTCTGCATTTGCACACAACAAAACTGCCACACGCTCCTTGCTGACTTTTCTACCAGGCATAGTTTTTTCGGCTTTTGAAGCTTGTGTATTGTCAGGTAGAGTTCTCCAAAACAAACCTGTCTCATCAAAGTTATAAATTTGGCTCAATTGATAACCTTCTTTTTTAATCAAATCGTCTAATTCTTTTATAAAAGGCTCAACAGCTTCAAAGTCTGCGCTAAGAATTTCCCCACTAATTTTCTTGTTTGAAATGTTGTGACGTCGACAAAACCTAAATAGCCAACCAGAGCTCGCTTTAAACTGTTCAAGTCCCATCTGTTTGGTGAGTCTTTCAGCAGCCGCTTGAATTTCAATTCCTCTAACAGCCATTCCACATGAACGAAGCTGAGAGATCCACTTGTAGACTGCATCATCCAGTGTTGCCATAGAAGGCAGCCGCATACGCTTAGCTGCACTCTTCTCCTTTTCTACATTGAACTTGAGAACGCAGTTACGAATGTCATTTTTTGATTTTTTAATGTCCGATACGGTTTGTTTTTCGATTTCATACGACAAATGCTAGAAACAGACGCTCCTTTTTCTAATTTTTCTATAATGGAGAGTTTATCTTGAAGACTGAGCGCCTTACGCTTCCGTTTCTGACCTACACTTGGCTTACTTAACGACATGATTTGAATAAATTAAAAAAAGTTATAGGCAGGCCGTGTGACTGTGCGCGACAAACAACTGAACAATACTGACCAGTAGTGGTGGGAGTGAAAATATACCTGTCTAAGGTGTTAACCTTTCTTTGTTTTCAACTCCCTTTCCCTTACCATTCAAACAAACAGTTTCCTGTATTTGTTGTTATTATCTCAACAGTTAATTCTCAAAGCAGTTAATTCAATGGTGGATTGGGGTTGGGTTTTAACTTTCAAAGATTTATACCTGACAAGGGTGTTTGTCTCTGAAAACTGTCATTCGGCACTGGTGGGCAGACGTGAGTCATTCCGGTGCATTGACTTAGTTACTAGGGGGTGGGGGTACGACGTACAAGACGTGTCCATTATAAAAGAAGTCCGTAGTAACGGGGTCCGTTATAACGAGGTTCTACTGTACTTCAACTTTGAGGTCGAAACCCCAGTTAATACAAACACATAGTGTTCAGTCTTACGTAACATTGAAAAATGAATATATTTACTTACTATAATTAGATGAAATATTATGTTATATAAGACAACCCAGTAATTGCTCATACTCTCATTCACACAGTATTTAAATTTTCCCCATAGTTTAGAGCTCTTACAATTTTGGTTTATGATAACGTTACTTGGCCATCGTCGTCTCCTCCAACACGTGCTGCACTTCGTATGTTTTTGTCTGTTCACCACATTACTCACGGCACTTTTAGAATTTAATTGTTTATTTACTGTTGTGCGGGTGTTTGCACGTTAAATTACTTTAAATGATACTTTTTACCACATTTTGAAGGTCTTGCAAAGATTTTTGGCTCGCGAGCCTGTTGTGTTCATCCGGCCGGATGGATGATTGGTAAACCACAACTGACGCCAACCCCGGCGTCTAAAATGGCCACTTCTTCTACATGTTCATCAACTTGTGCTGTGATTTGCTAAACAGAATCACGTGACACAATAATTAGTTGTCACGTGGTATCACTTGTGGTGCGAGTCTGTGTATCATTATTCTGCGTTTTGGGGCTCACAAAAAGTCCGTGACAAAAACTATGGTTGGGCAAGCAGGCGCGCACTCATTCACATTCCTGGGCACCTGGAAAACTGTGCTTATTGCAGGGCGTACTGACAAAATGTGCGACTTGGTGCCCCGACAAGGAATGTTTATTGATCTAAACTGAGGCCCTGTGTGGGTAAACCTTGTGTGTCGCATTTACAATTACAATAAAATTCATCATCCCATTCTGTCCCGTTACACTGGTAAAGTGTACCAATTAATGGAGTTTGGGTGTAATGGTAATAAGAGTAGTCATTGATTGAATTGTAAAGAGTTTTCATAATTTTTATTTATAAAACACAAGCGTGTTTAAAAATCTCACTTACTTCGCCATAAATATTCATTATTGTTCGCTTGAAATGTTCAAATGTTGCAGAACATTTATCATTAAATAAATATTATATTCTACAGTAACAAAATTATATTCTAAATACTTATTTGTTAATATTAAAATTCGACTGCTCAGTCTGACAGTGTGCTTTACTGCAGTTTCATTTTTTGTTTTATTATTAGTTTTTTTTTATAACTTTCAACTACGTTAATTTATGTATTGCATACATAGTATAACTTAACGGGTGTCTCCTCGTTAAACCTTTCTCCGATTAGTGCCAATTTATTATGTATCTTATTTTAATATGTGTTATAATAATGTTAAGTATATCTTCTTTCCTCTCTATTTATTATAATTGTGTTATTGTGGGTGAAAATTATGTGTATAGGGTGTAATTCGAATTTTTCGCTCAAGCCTATTCTGCGTTGGAGAGAAGAGAAAGAATTTTTATTGTATTCTCCTCTCTTTAATACCTAAGCAGTCCGCGAATAGCGCTGTGTGGTTCCCAGCCAACGGAAATTTGTAGGTTAACCCACCGCGTACGGTGATTATTAGTTACACTCTTTACTTATCTTATATCTTGTTCACACTACACTAAATCTTATATAAATGAGAAGATATCGGAATTCTGAAAGGTTTCTTTATTAATATTTAATATTTCTTGTCCAACAAAGTTGCTTCTTTTACGTTAGATACAAAAGGCTATAATTCAGAAGTAATCGATTATCGATCGGATTCAAGGTTTTATATTATTTTTAGTTACGATTTTATATTTCTTTAAATACAGGGCGTGAAGGTTCTTTCAACTGTTAGTAAGATCAGAAAATGCATAAATAGGAATACAAGGTATTACAATATAGAGTTAAGTTTTTATTAAATAATATTTAAAATAATTGTAGATTTACCGTCCGCTCGGCATCATGACTCGATAAGGCCGTGTACAGATAACCTATTCGTCTTGTTTGGTCAATAACAGCATGAAGATGAATCTGCTCTCGTCAGTCTTCGCTCCAAGTTGAAATAAAGTTTAATTCCTGGTCCTGGGATGATGCAGAAATACCGCTCCTTTTATTCACCAATGTCCGAGTTTGTGGTTACGTGCTTCGACGACTTTCGATTCCAATTATGTTTTTCTATTGAATGGTGTAAACTGAAGTTCCGATATAATTTGGTGTTTATTTTCGTTCCTTTTACGTTATAGGATTATATCCCTTTATGCAGGTAGTTATTTCTCTGGTTTTGTTAGTCAATTAAGTTAACATTTGTTCATTTTATTGAATTTTGCAATCAGAGTTCTTCCTTTTTATTTTTCTTTACTTTCACGTATAAGTTTTTAGATTGTCCAATTGTATAATACGGTTTAATGATAGTTGATCATACTATTGTGATTTATTGTTCATTTTGCTTAAATTTGGATGGACTTTGTATTTAAATTAAATCAAATTTTTTCTGAGCGTCTTTTAACTAAACCGTCTTCGTTCATGTAAATTTATCCAATAATCAAATCAACAAATTCTATCTACTTTGTCGTCCCTAGCAACCATCTTTTTTATTCTTATTCGATATTATGTTATATGATAATCATTTCATACAATGTTCTTCCACTCATAACAAAAAAATCCCTTTCTAAATTTCCATTATATCCGAATATAATTTTACTTATGGCTTGTTTACTAATTCTTATATAATTTTGCTGTCTTTTCCTTTTAGTCTATTTATTTTAACAAATATTATTTTTCTGTTACTAAACATTATCTGTCGGTATCATTGCACTATGGCATTATAAGAATTTATTTAATTTGAGTTTATGTATTTGTTATTATCAATTATTATTAACTTCTCCTAACTCATTAGATTTTATTTAGTATTTGTTACTAATTTCTTTACCTAACCTTTCTGATCTGACTTACTATATAATGTTACTGGTTGTTAGGCCTATCAGTATACCTTGATCTACTTCTGAATTTAACTTGTTACTATCTGCAATATTATAGAATCTTTTATCTATTTATGACATGGTGGTATTAAACTCTTTTGTATCTCGTTAACAATTATAGCCTTTTTGGCCAAGTTTACAATTATAATCATCTTATTATCTAAGTACATGTATTCAAATAATTAACTCTATAAAATCTAACAAAAGCTTTATCGTGACCTACGGATAACACATAAAATGAAATTAATTAGTAATCAATTACTGAGTTCAACAACAGCTCTATAATGGTAAATTGATAACACATAATACTTAATTATCTGGTATTCTATTAACAGAAAACTTTCACTTGCTAACACAAAATATAACATCACTATCATGATAACAATATAACATGATACAATTAATAACAAGTACATTTGAGTAACTTAAGTCATACACCATTTACTCATTCTCATCTACTTTAAAACATAAATTATTATGAAACAGTCAAAATTAGTTTTTACATTATGTGTCAATGTCTGTTGTTTACCTCTCACTGAACCTTGAGGTTTATTATTATTAACATTATCACTTGCTTATCTTTTTACCTTGTATTCTTATTTTATTGAAACAATCATGGGTTGGGTTTCTGACCTTTTACAAGTGTGGATAATTAATAAATTTTCTTCTCTATTCTAAATCTTATAAGTTGATTTATGTAACGTCGAGGACCGTATTTCTGTTACGTTACATATGCTTCCCCTCCTAAAGAAGTTTAGTTTACCTGAATATAATTTGGGTCAAAATAAACTTATATCTTTTTCATGCCTTTGAATATCCTCCTTATATTCATCGTAAAGTTTTAATGGTAATTGATGAAATTCTTAATGTAGCATTTTGGATTTGTACTCGCCTTTCTCTATTTGATGACAATTCATTAATTATATTAATACTCTTGGCTTGTTTCTCTTAAACATCACTTGTCAATGATTGGTCACAATAATCAGTAAAACTTAAGTTGAATTTTCTCCTATTTCTAGTTACTTCTAGAAATGCGTTTCTCCATTGACCTTCTGTCAGCTATCTTCCTTCTGTTTTCTTCCTTCATACTTTTGGAATCTGATGTCAATCTTCGCAGCGGTTCTATTATCCCTTAAATATTAAATTTCCCTAACATTCCCTAACATGTGAGCTGGTACAGTTCAGAGAGGCAGTGTTGGGCTTCATACTCTGCTGACCACACTACACTTCAATATAATACTGCTGGAATTCATCTACAGTCAGCTATAAAAAATACAATAATATCATAGTAGTCTCTTTATTTAACTAATAATAAACATCTTGGGGATTCGTTACGCTGTCGCGTTTTATATTTCAGTATTCATATATTCCTTTGTTCTTGATTCCATCTTATTTTCATTAGCTATTTTCAGATAACATTTTTGACAGTCATTATTTGTAACTACTTTTGATCTTCTTTTTTGTGACAGAAATTCTACGTACTATCTCTTTATTTATTATTTTCATTTCCAAGAAATTCTAAATTGTAATTGCATTGACTATCATCATTACTTAGTTTCATCTTAATTACAGTCATTAAATTATCCATTGTTCTTCTTATTTTACCATCTTGTCTGATCACCTTACCATTAATTATGTTGATGTATATTTTTTTTCTTATTCCATTTTAAATCATACTGGTTATAAACAATTATGTAATCTGTTCTTAAATTCTCTAGGCATTTTGGCATGTATCTTAAATCATATTGTTTTTAATTATTTTGTATAAGTTTTTCTTCATATAGTTTTTTAACATTGGGTTTTTATTCTCAGATATTTAAAATAATTTCTTTGTAAACACATAGCAAGACGTTCTTACTTCCTTTTTGAATCTTGGGGTTTTATTCTTAAATCTTCAAAATAATTTCTTTGTAAACACATAGCAAGACGTTCTTACTTCTTTTTGAATTTTTTGGGGTCTTATTCTTAACTTTTTGTTCGTCTTGTTAGTCGTCGATGATTGGTGATGGTAGTTATGGTCTGGTCATTTGTACGTCTAGTTATCGGTCGTTGGTCCCCAAGAGATTGGTTCAGTGATGGGTATTCTTCAGTTCTCACTGCCTCTATTAGTTTAAATGAGGGCTTCCCTCATCCTCTCTATTTTCCAGTGGGTTCTGAGGCTGGTTCTGTAATGGCTCATGTCTGTCCTCTGAATTATGGTCCGTTGACCTATAATTTCTTCCATTTTGGTATTCGTCCTCACGTCGTGACTGATTATAGTAGTTGTTATAATGGTGTGTCCTCGGGTAATACCGTCTCTGATTATTTTGAGGTCGGGAGTATATATAATTCACATGATGTCTGTAGTTATTGGGTCGGTTGTCCCCATCTCCTCTATTATTCCGATTATCGCGGTAATTATAATAATTATTACCCCGATAATTATTATTCCTCTGATTATTATTTGGGTGGTTATTCTGGGTTCTATTCGGGTTATTATTCTGATTCGGTTGATTGTGATTAGTATGATTGGAATTTTGTTGTTGGTCGTTGCCATTGTATCTATGGTATTTAGTATTTAGTATTCGGTTCCGTTGATAATGGGTCTCATGTTCATAATTTTCCAGAAATTTTGCCATGGCTGGAATAGTTTTAATCTGGCTACACATACGAGCGTTCTTTGTCCCTTCATCATAATGGTAGGAGAGCTGTATTACCAAACACTCCTCTGGAATTCTGGGCTCTAGATTACGGGCCATGCACACCTTGCCTAGGAAGTATGATGTGGGAGACTGTCCTACGTTTGCCTCATATCGACCGTTGCTTAAATTATTCCTGAATATATTTTGGGTCGACTCCGACCAGTACTTTTCCCTGAATTGTTTTTTGAATTCTGTTATGTCTTGTATATCGGGACGCACTGCCGTCCACCAATTGTCGTATGTATCCTTAAACATATCATCGATCATACCTCGGATTATACTCCAACGGTTCTCTCTATTCTGTGTTATCATTTCTTCCAACCTTTTCAAAAACTCCATAGGGTTACGTTTATAACTCCGAAAATTAATTGACTCCCGGTTATCGTTGTTGATAATATGATTATGCTGGCATGTTCTATCCCGCCATGAATCCATTTCTTCTTGGGTCTGTATTTCGCGTCGGCGGATTTCCTCGATTTTACTTTTATTCGTATTAATTTGGCTTTCTACGTTGTTTAAATTATCATATACTCTTTCCAGTCGTTCTCCCATGTCAGTCTGTACTTGTTTTATTCCTTCCTTATTCTCCTCCCGTATTTGATTGTACCTCTTGTTTAATTTGCTCGCATCTTTCTACAGTCTCCTGTTGTTGGAGTCCTTCGACCATTGTTTTATTTTCATTTTGTATGTCATTAATTTTATTTTGTATTTCCTCACGGACCTGTATTACTGTTTCGTTAGTTTTTTCTAACTTCTCATTTGTTTCGGCTATTTCTAGTTTCCTTTCCTCATTAATTTTGTCCACCTTTTGGTTAATTGTCACATGGACATTCTCAATTCTTTCATTAATCTGCCTTAAATTTTCTTCATTTATTTGTCTGATCTCCTCCTTCATTTGTCTTAACCCCTCATCATTCCTGTCAAACCTTTCATTAATTTGGATTAAGCTCTCATTGTTTTTATCGAACTTCTCGTTCATCAGTTTTGAGGTTTCCTCCTGTCTCCTAAAATTTTCTTTGTTTTCCTCATTTATTTTGTCGAATTTTTCCTCCTGTCTCTTTGAGTTTTCCTCCTGTTTCCTAAAATTCTCCTTGTTTTCTTCCTTCTGTTTACTAAATTGTTCTACCATGAATTTCATCATTTCCTGCCAACTTGGTTCTTCTCTGGCTCCCGCTTTATCTATATGGTCCCCTTGGGCATCTTCTATTATTTCCTTTTCCTTGTTCACAATTACTTCAGTTTCTTCTCTATCGCCTGTCTGTTGTTCCATTTCACTATCTGTGACTACTTCTATTTCTTCTTCCGTTTCTCGTTCCTTCGTCATCCTTTTAGAAAATCCTCTGGTATGCATTTTTTATCTCCAACAGTTGCCTGCTCGAGTTAAGTACTATTTATACAATCAAGGTTTTACTTAACTTAAGCCCTACACTAGCTGAGCACCAATTTATAACTTAACGGGCGTCTCCTCGTTTAAACCTCTCTCCGTTTAGTGCCAATTTATATCTTATCCTGTGTAGTGTCTTTTCTCCCGTATCACTGTCTTTTAAAGTCCCACGTTGCGACTCCAATTTATAACTTATCGGGTGTTTCCTCGTTTAACCTCTCTCCGATTAGTGCGAATTTATTATGTATCTTATTTTAATATGTGTTATAATAATGTTAAGTATATCTTCTTTCCTCTCTATTTATTATAATTGTGTTATTGTGGGTGAAAATTATGTGTATAGGGTGTAATTCGATTTTTTCGCTCAAGCCTATTCTGCGTTGGAGAGAAGAGAAAGAATTTTTATTGTATTCTCCTCTCTTTAATACCTAAGCAGTCCGCGAATAGCGCTGTGGTTCCCAGCCAATGGAAATTTGTAGGTTAACCCACCGCGTACGGTGATTATTAGTTACACTCTTTACTTATCTTATATCTTGTTCACACTATACTAAATCTTATATAAATGAGAAGATATCGGAATTCTGAAAGGATTCTTTATTAATATTGTAACACCACAAAATGTTACATAACCAAGACACACACCAGAAGGGTAAAATATTACACTAAAGTTATAGAAGTGAATCATTTGTAATGAATGTAGCAAAGAAGAGAAGGACCAGCAAAGAAGAAAAAAGAGGAAGGATCCCAAGAAGCAGTGATGAATACACTGCATGACACTACAACAAACACAATGACTGACTTTAACTAATGGACATGCAAAGTTCACAATAAGCTGTCAAGCGAACCAGTTCATGACATTAATGTGTAGAGTCATGTAAATAGAAACTAACTAACAAATGACTTGAATAAAAGTAATAACTATAACAGCATTTTGGCTGAAATTAGAAGAACTATGATAAATAAATAACAAAGCCTATGACTATACTAGCTATAGCCATAAGGATATATAAAGACTAGCTTTACAAACCCAGATGTAACATTATTGGATAAAGATAATTATAAAAGGAAGTCTTATGTGTATAAGCAACTTCCTGATTAAACGAAATGTAATTAGTAATAATAATTAAGGAATAAACATGGTGCTATGAATGTATCTAGACCATACATAAACGAATTTATGTCAATAAGTTAATAGGGAAACAGGACTCCTAATGAACATTAAATTTACTGAACAATAAATATAATTAAATGAGATGTGAAATACCACCACTCAATTATTATTGTATACCTTTAAATTGAGTAGGCCAAGTAAAATGTATTTAGAGAATAAGGAATTTTCATAATAACGTATTATCATAATTATATTAAGATTTAATATTGTTCAGCTATAAATAACTTTTAATTGTAATCATATATGTATTATTATTCAAATAATAACGTTCTAAAGAGAACACAGTGTAAATAACAAAATGTAAAAAGATAAGAAATGGTCGCATTGTGCATTATTAGCAGACGACAATAAGAAACCATGTTTCAAAACACTATTTGTATGTATTGTCAGAGAAAGCGAGGTTAAAACCGGCATTAAGCCATATCACATTAAAGAGCAGAGACTAAACTTTAATTTGATAATAATAACGTAGAGATCGGAATTATAATAAGTGCATAGTGAGTGTTAGCATCATTTTTTTATCAAAATTAAGAAATTGTCAGTGAATACGGACAACAATGACAGTTAGGCGAAAGATACGCTCCGGTGGCGGTTAACAAAAACAATACGTCATCGTAACGGTTTGTTGTACCAATCAAAAAAGAGTTTACTTAGTGACTTTTGTCCCTAACGGCGATGAAGACGAAGGGTATATAACCAGAGACGCTGAGAAATTCGATTATTCGCTACCTTCATCTCGAGCCATCCAGTTGCCGCTCGACAGTATCTTAAATTTTAATGACTTAATACAATATAATAGTAGTAAATACTTCAAAATTTACCAAAATAATTAACAGTACAGCGATTCATCACACGAAAAGTGCGTCGACAAGTAATAGTGAATATTTTTAATTAGTGCGTGTGTTTGGCACGAGCGAAAGCATTTTAACCTGTAAGGTAAACAACCCAGTTTCATTAAGAAGAGGGTATATTTCTCGTTCTAAGTGCGAATAAAGTGCAGTTAGATAGTGATCATTATATCCGATCACTAAAGTGTTTAATTGTTAATCTATAAGATTAAAAAGAAGCAAGGTAATACAGTAACCAATTTTATTGTTTATCTGTTTTCACTGATCATAATTATCAACACTCTTGTACTGACGCAAAGACAACCAAACTTTTAATAGCAAACACTGTATCAATTTATTTAGAGGATTAAATAATCCAATGTAAGGATATTTGTGTGAGAGTTGAGTATTATAATATTTGTTAGGATATAAGCATACGAAACGATCGTTAACCTCAAAAATAATTGCGAGTTTCTTAAAAAGAGGCCAAATATGAATTATCATCACAGTAATGTCTATCAAGGCAACTAATAACGTTCTATTTGTATTTTCAAGAACCTACCCGTGAGGTAACTTATAAAATAAAATTAAAATTTGTTAATAATTATAAGAGTTTTATATTGTTCTAAATTGAGCTAGGCCAGATAGTAGATGGGTAACTTACCATCCAAATTGTATTACTGTAACAATTGTATTTTCCACTTGAGTTGATTTTAAAGGGTATAATAAACCCGTAATGTTATACAGCATAAAATTTGGTTCCAATTATTTCATTTAGATAAGTAGTGCTCAGCATAGAGTACATTGAGATAATTTTGAGCAGAAATCTTACAGTACTATATCTGAATTATTTTAAATGCCCTAAGCATTTAAACAAGATATAAAGTGAACACATACTATTTTAAAATTTAGCAACTTGTTTTTTCATGGGAATCTTTCATGAAGTAAACCCATGTGGCGCCCACATTACATACAAGGAGTTGTATAACCTTGTTATAAAGTATAAGCTGGTTATAAGAGAATTTTGACAGTTTATTCTGGGTAAGTGAACGTCAGAACTTCAAGTACTACTACCAGGTACGTGAAAGTGTTTTTTTTGTTAATCTATTTGTCCAGACAACACTTGACGGTACTTACACTGACAACATTTAACCAAGAAGAGGAGTTCCGCTTCAAGATCGACGCTACCGTTACATTCATTTACCGACCAGCAATTATTATTTTATCCATAAAAATTATCACACTATAATTACATAAATAATATTTACCAATTACATAAAAGCAAAATACTGCATACAAAATAGAGACTTCATTAAACATTTTTTTTTTACCTGAAACTACAAGAATTTACACAGGTAATAAAAGTCATATTACAATATTTAATATTTCTTGTCCAACAAAGTTGCTTCTTTTACGTTAGATACAAAAGGCTATAATTCAGAAGGAATCGATTATCGATCGGATTCAAGGTTTTATATTATTTTTAGTTACGATTTTATATTTCTTTAAATACAGGGCGTGAAGGTTCTTTCAACTGTTAATAAGATCAGAAAATGCATAAATAGGAATACAAGGTATTACAATATAGAGTTAAGTTTTTATTAAATAATATTTAAAATAATTGTAGATTTACCGTCCGCTCGGCATCGTGACTCGATAAGGCCGTGTACAGATAACCTATTCGTCTTGTTTGGTCAATAACAGCATGAAGATGAATCTGCTCTCGTCAGTCTTCGCTCCAAGTTGAAATAAAGTTTAATTCCTGGTCCTGGGATGATGCAGAAATACCGCTCCTTTTATTCACCAATGTCCGAGTTTGTGGTTACGTGCTTCGACGACTTTCGATTCCAATTACGTTTTTCTATTGAATGGTGTAAACTGAAGTTCCGATATAATTTGGTGTTCCTTTTGTAATGATGTAATTTTCGTTCCTTTTACGTTATAGGATTATATCCCTTTATGCAGGTAGTTATTTCTCTGGTTTTGTTAGTCGATTAAGTTAACATTTGTTCATTTTATTGAATTTTGCAATCAGAGTTCTTCCTTTTTATTTTTCTTTACTTTCACGTATAAGTTTTTAGATTGTCCAATTGTATAATACGGTTTAATGATAGTTGATCATACTATTGTGATTTATTGTTCATTTTGCTTAAATTTGGATGGACTTTGTATTTAAATTAAATCAAATTTTTTCTGAGCGTCTTTTAACTAAACCGTCTTCGTTCATGTAAATTTATCCAATAATCAAATCAACAAATTCTATCTACTTTGTCATCCCTAGCAACCATCTTTTTTATTCTTATTCGATATTATGTTATATGATAATCATTTCATACAATGTTCTTCCACTCATCAAAATAATCCCTTTCTAAATTTCCATTATATCTGAATATAATTTTACTTATGGCTTGTTTACTAATTCTTATATAATTTTGCTGTCTTTTCCATTTAGTCTATTTATTTTAACAAATATTATTTTTCTGTTACTAAACATTATCTGTCGGTATCATTGCACTATGGCATTATAAGAATTTATTTAATTTGAGTTTATGTATTTGTTATTATCAATTATTATTAACTTCTCCTAACTCATTAGATTTTATTTAGTATTTGTTACTAATTTCTTTACCTAACCTTTCTGATCTGACTTACTATATAATGTTACTGGTTGTTAGGCCTATCAGTATACCTTGATCTACTTCTGAATTTAACTTGTTACTATCTGCAATATTATAGAATCTTTTATCTATTTATGACATGGTGGTATTAAACTCTTTTGTATCTCGTTAACAATTATAGCCTTTTTGGCCAAGTTTACAATTATAATCATCTTATTATCTAAGTACATGTATTCAAATAATTAACTCTATAAAATCTAACAAAAGCTTTATCGTGACCTACGGATAACACATAAAATGAAATTAATTAGTAATCAATTACTGAGTTCAACAACAGCTCTATAATGGTAAATTGATAACACATAATACTTAATTATCTGGTATTCTATTAACAGAAAACTTTCACTTGCTAACACAAAATATAACATCACTATCATGATAACAATATAACATGATACAATTAATAACAAGTACATTTGAGTAACTTAAGTCATACACCATTTACTCATTCTCATCTACTTTAAAACATAAATTATTATGAAACAGTCAAAATTAGTTTTTACATTATGTGTCAATGTCTGTTGTTTACCTCTCACTGAACCTTGAGGTTTATTATTATTAACATTATCACTTGCTTATCTTTTTACCTTGTATTCTTATTTTATTGAAACAATCATGGGTTGGGTTTCTGACCTTTTACAAGTGTGGATAATTAATAAATTTTCTTCTCTATTCTAAATCTTATAAGTTGATTTATGTAACGTCGAGGACCGTATTTCCGTTACGTTACAATAGTAATCATTGATTGCTCTACAAACTTTAAAATAAAATTGAAATTGACTAAATTAATCGTTAAACATCAAAGAAAATATTTTATTAAATTGAAATCAGATTGTCTGAACCTCTTTATCTACATTTTACATAAACTCTTATTCATGTTTAAATTTCAAAATGTCTATTAAATGTCTTTAATCTCTCATTTAAAATTTATAAATGGATTATCTGTCACCTCGATTTTGTAGCTCATACTCATGTCCTCCGTTGATCCGTAGGTCCTCTTCTGATGGAGTTCCCTGCACGTCCCCAGGTTCCACTTGTCGAACTCCAGTTACTCGTCTATCATGGTCCCATCTGGTTGATGTAGTATAGTGTGAGAGGTTTCTCTGCACCTGCTGCTGTAGTTCTAGCAGACGCCTCTATTGTTCAGCATAGTGTTCCTCTGCATGATGTATCATAGTAGCTTGTCTTGACTGACGGACGTTTGTGTGTGTAGACATCGTAAACTATGTTCTATATTTGTATTTGGAAACAGATTAAGAGTTACTGTTTTACACTTATGACGGACATAGCGTCTGTCCGCATCTACTGTTCAATTAACAAAATTTAAAAATTCACGTCGCCAATGGACAGAGCATCCCGCCGCTACGAAGACTGATCGAGAAGAAGGCTGGCTTCTCTCATGCCCTGTTTATAATCGAGCATCGTACATCTCCTGTTGGGACAGAATTCTGCCTGTTTGAAATTGTTCAGTGGCGTAAGTTCTCCCACTCTCGTCCCATTTCATATTATCGCACATTTCTACCAATGGCAAAGTCTAATGTGAACTACACGTTGCTCTAACGATGGATGATTTAATTACACATGTCCAACATAATTACCATCGTAATAGGATAATCCGTGTAATCACTACGCACTTAAAATTGCACTGAATTCACACTGCGCGTCCTTTTCACGCCATTTTCTCACTACACATGCATATTAATTTTATACATATTTAGGAGTCTGAATTTTTTCTACCATTTATGGTTTTCTTATAATTAAATAAAAACTGTAATTTGACAATTATTCAGGGTGAGATTGCAAACTTTCATGCTCGAACTGGCCTCACTCACACACATCACTTACTACTGTACACACTCTCAGCGCCAGTCGTGTGAGTTTTCAGGTCAGTTCCTGTCTGTCTACATTCCGTATTTTTAACATAAACTTAGCTTTCAATCTCATACCTGCTTATTTATTACATATTTATAACTTTAATTTAAACATTTATTTTATCTATTAAATGCACAGTACAGCATACGATTGTACTGTCTCATTTTTCCTCTGCTTGATACAAAAAATTTAATAAATTCAGTTATTAAAATTTTTGTCTTATCATTAGACACATCATATTTTGATATTTCGTATTATTTATTTCTACACTCATTCATATAATAAAAAAAACAATAATAATAAATAGTAACCGTTTCAATTCACCCTTAGTTGGAGGATTGAGCAAGTAATGTTTCCCCTCCCTATACAGATGTTGTTGACTGGTGTAGTCATAGCTTAACAATCATTCCCCTTTAAACTGGTCCCACTGACGTATTTATTTTATGTGTAGAACTTCCTAAACGAGCTGCTTTCTCGAAAAATGGTAAATCTCTGCCCATTAACATATTATGCCATCCTTCACTCTGGAATTTTACATTTCCTTAATCATAACATTCCTTAACATTTTCTTAACATTAACATTCTTTAACCTTTCTTAACATTAACAAGAACATTCCTTACATTTTTTTAACATTAACATTCTTTACATTTCTTTAAACATAACATTCTTTATCATTTCTTACCTTTCTTTAAACATAACATTCCTTCCATTCCTTAACCTTTTCTTAACATTAACAATAACATTGCTTACATTCCTTAACCTTTTCTTAACATCAACAATAATATTCCTTACATTTCTTACATTTATTTAACATTAACATTTATTTCTTACATTTCTTTAACATTAACCTTCCTTCCATTTCTTACCTTTCTTTAAACATAACATTCCTTACATTTCTTTAACATTAACATTCCTTTTTACTTGATTCCTTATCTTATTAATAATTAACAGTAATATTTTCAAAATAATTATTTATATTCAGGCGTTGAGTGCGGTTTGATTTACACCCTCCATAACTTAGACTACACAATAGTTCGTCGTATACAGTTATTTCCGCTTATTCAGTCCTCGTTACTGTGTGTATTTACCGCGTGACCCACTTGTCTATAGGGTGAACATTTCCTTCTCCCTGTCGGCCACACGGAATCTCCCCTTCGTTTCTCTTTACAAACGCCTTGCTCGCTCTCATTAGTTTGGGTTAGTGAACCTACCTGAACAGCTGACCACTTCTTCGTGCGTGTTTTATGATACTCTCTGTAGTTTTTATAATTATATAGTCACAATTATTGTTAATATAATTATCGCTCGCTCTGTACTTACCGTGCGTATTCTCATCGCAAATGTTGTGTTTTAATTGTGTTACACGTATTGCTTTCTTACGTGTTTTAATACTGCGTGTGTACCCTGCTAATTGGATATTCTTGCTACCCAGGTACGATTGTTTATATTCTGCTTTTAAATCTTCTGTTTGTTTATCTATTATTTCATATATTTCTTCTGTTTGTTTATCTATTATTTCACATATATTTTCTGTTTGTTTATCTATTATTTCACATATATTTTCTGTTTGTTTATCTATTATTTCACATATATTTTCTGTTTGTTTTGTGCTTATTTTGAAACTTATACAACTTAGTGCAAATAATAAAATACTCTTCGAGTCCCTAGTTCGGGGCCAATGAAACTACTCAATTTATTTTAATTGATATTTATAATGTCTTTATCTTACCTTCGGGTTCTCTTCCAAGGTCGTACAGATGAAAAAATCAGCTGCAGACAAGGTTATTTGGGGTTGAAGTTTCAAAATAATTGCGCTAACACCAATTTTTGTATTCTAAAACAGCTAGCTTTCTTTAATGCAGTGTTTGCTTTCAATTTATCTCTACATCATAATTTCAATACAAAAAAACAATAAGGCATGAATACTTAATCAGTTGATCTAAACTCGTATGAAAATGACTTAGCAATAACGCAATATAAAATAACTTAACCAGCACTTTGCAACGCTCTCTCACTCATACTTTTATTTTTTCTTTATTTTTTTTCTTTTGAAAAACCCCGTGATTTAAACTGTGTTTATTTTTAATTTCTATATTTATAGAATAGTTCTGATAGGGTTATGTAGAGTACTTAACAATCCATGGCGTTAATCAGTTCCATCACCGCCTCGTGTTGTTGGCTGTTTCTGGTCACAAATATTATTTCCCCAGTTCACAAACTTTCACACTACCACAACGTACTCCGTTATATTTAATTCACCATATTTTACGATTTCGTTAACAATCGTTACACTTTTATGAACTTTTAGTCGGCCGACTTTTGTGTTAAACAGTTGCTCGAGCTCTTACGTATTTAATTATTTGACCGCGCGCGGCCATGAGTTGCAGTTGAACTAACTCATTGTGGCTCTAGTGCAGCAATGCACGGAGTTTTTTATCTGGTCACGTGGTCGTCAGTCTGCGCTTCTATTGGTGCTTTTTTAAAAGAGCGCTATAACGCAGGCCTAAGATTTAGCAATACTTTGCCGCCTGGTGCAATATGAAGTTACATTATTTTCTTCCGTGATTTACGGCTGACGCAAAATTGTGTGTTGTTTCATCATCTGGCTGGACTGTTTGAGTGCAGAGGTAAAACACAGACGTTTTGTTGTATAATAAACACTGCATACTGGGTTGACTAACTCGGGGTTCCAAAAAGGTGAACAATGACTGCATGGGGAATATGATTTTTAAAATGTTACCTTGGCCCTACAATTTCGTACCGTTACAATACCCCCCCCCAATGAGAGGTTGAAGGCCGAAGCCTACAAACTCTCATTGCCTAAAACCTAAGAGGATCAGTGAGGATATGGCGCCACAACCCCCCTGAACTCTCTACTAAAATAATGGGTACTTACCCCCCTAGTCTGGTGACTGCGGCAGCACCCATCCGATCTTACTGGACTTCTCTACTTGAGATCCCAACACTATAAGCTCGGACAGATGCCCGCCACAGTATCACCTGGCTCTGTAACATTTAATTAAAAAATTAACAAACGGCCTTCCATCACTCCATATCCACAACTGATTTGTATCCTCTTAGTAATACTGGTTCATTCTCAAAGTACTGGTTCTTTTATTTGCAAAGTACTAGCTTGGTCTAAAATTGATAATATAAACTTACTATCTACTTACAGTTTAATCATATAAATTTCATACAAATGGAATAATGTTCACAATATTATTACTCCTCCAACATAACATTGATTATATAAAATACCAACCAAAATTTGTTTTTGTTTTTTTTTCTCTACTACCCCCCTTTTAATCCCTTAACCCCTGATACCCGTTACAATCTACTGCGTTCAGCACTAGGCTTCTTGGCCCTTGCAGACCTCAACCTAGCCGTGATCACATCTCCCTCGTGACCTGTAACTGGGTCACCCCCTAATCCACACTCACTATTACCCCCCTGGACTGTAGTGCTCAGTTGGTTCCACAAGGACTGATGCGGAAGGGGTGGACATTTTTTCTTTTATTCCACCCCATCCTTGCTTTGGCGTTACAATAAAAATTCAGTGTAACACTTACTAAGACTGAATGATACGCCCCTAATAGACTACCACCCCTGTCTGGGTGAAAATAGCCCTGTTCCAAAATTGGGTAGATTCCCCAAAAAATAACCCCCCTACTAAATCTAACAAACCACCGGGTTAACAAAACAAAACAAACCACAAGCCGGTTATATCAAGTAAAATTTATGATTTGTCACAATTAACTACTTTCACGGTCATGATCCGGTGAGGTCATGGCCGCACTTAGGTGGGGAATCTATAATTAAACATAACACATAGATTTACATTGATAAAGGTTTAAATGAACAGTTATATGTACATCTTATTTTCCCAAACACTATCTCCGCTTGAACGTTCTTTCAGTTTTCAATTTTAAATGAATACTTCAATCATTGTTTTTCATCAGTTATTATTTAATCTACAATTACATTTGGAATTTGGATCAGAATAAATTTAAATTTATTATTAAAAATCATCTTTTTAATTAATTTAATTACCAAATTAATTAAATTTAAATCCTCATATCATCTCATTTGTTCAGAGCAAAAATATTAATTGCATTACAATCAAAACACTACGTCATTTCCTTTTGTTATTCATAAAAAGCTACCTTCATTTCAACACATCTTACATTTCTTTTGTTTCATAATAAGATTTTACTGCTGGCAATGATTCAGCAGAATACAACATTCTTGTTGTTGTCAACTTCAACACCTGGCTTTAAACATTAGTCAAAACATACAACACACCTGTTTACATAAACAGTTGTATGCCAGACTGTTGTTATAAACACTCTCAGTCTCAACATTCATGATTACATCATATACTGACACATATACTTACTTCAACTTTTAATTTCTACAAATCTTTTAGTTAACATATTTATCAACTACTATTTTTGTACCAATTCATACCCAAATTAATTTTACTTCATTAATAAAATTGACCTTTTTAAATGATTTTAATAACCTCCACTCAAAACAATTTGGCTTTAGTTACCTTGTTTAAAACACTTTTAATATAAACACATAATACAAAATAAAATTTATTAATACCTTCTGTTAATTATTATTGTTAATTAACAAAATAACATAATATGATTATTAAAATCAATTTCTACTATATGATTATTAAAATCAATTTCTACTATTTTACCAACTCGACGGCAGCCATTTGCAATTGTCGTCATCACTCAAGAACACCGCCTTCTAGTTCCGTCAGTGATACGGTTCGACAACAAATTATTTTATTTCAATTTCTATTCAATATATGTACCTAGTATTAAGAATTACTTGTTGTAAAGTTATACTTTTTTAATATTGGCCCGATTTCTCTGACTTTAACCATAATTAGCTGTTAAAAGAACCTGATTGAATTTTATATATCAAAAACTTGTAACTTTTCGATACCCTGAGAGTCGATTTTATAATCGACAAGAGTCTTATAATCAATTATCCAATAAAACATTTATACTTTTCATACCAAAATAGTTCTTTCTTTATTAAAACGTAACAATTTACAATTAATATAATTTAAACGATAAACTCCAAGAATTTCACCACATCAGAAGGAAGATAACCTCCAAAACGAAAAGTAAACAAATATCGATTGTTCCTGGAGACAATCTTATAAGTGGTTGAAGTTTATTGAAAATACAAGAACATTAATAAAATTTCCTAGAGAAGTGAGACACGTTTCAAAACTTCATGAAACACAATTAATTAATTAATCTATAAAAAAGAAATTTTTTTTTAATTATAAAATTTTTTTTTAAACACAATTTTTATTTCGTTCACAAACATTTCTAAAAACATTTTTGTTACACTACTCCTATATAGATTTAACACTATATAACAGGTTTCGTTACAATTGGACTCGATCAACAGTGAAACTAAAGGAAGAGTTTCAGACCAGGCAGACTTTGAAAACCACACCAAGTAAACACCAGAATTGAGTCTTATTACAGTACATATTGCTGTTGCTTTGAGATGAAAGACAATTACATGACACTTTTCAGACCGTACCAGTCAGTGAACTGAGTTTAAGAACGCTGTTTCTAGTGGATTCATGAGCGCCTGTTTGTTTAGCATGTCATCCAAATTGACGATTAAACAGTTCCAAATTCTGGCATCTCAGCGGGGTATAAATATAAGCATTCAGTGACGGTCAGCTTCAGTTTTACATTGGTGATTACCCGGTGGGTTTAAGTGGCAATTTATTCAAGTGAGGTTCAAAGTATCGTGGGGAAGTGTTATTGTGTTATTGTTGTGCAGGACTCTATTAGTTGACATTATTATTGCGAGGGGACAAATTTAACTGAATTATTGTACAAGTATAACATTGTTGAATATCTTGTTGATTTCAAAATGTTAATTATGATTCTAAATTGTGATGAGTGACTTAATTGGTGTATTGTATTTTGTTTTCCACTGTACCATATGGTGATCAGTGAGACCATCGTAACAGTGGGTCAGAAGTGTGACAGAACTGTTAACAGTAGAAACAGTGGACACTTTGTACAAGACTAGTGTAATTCATAATTAATATGTAAACATGGATACCAGTCAGATGATGGAAGCTTTCCAAGCGCTGCTGTGACAGATACAGGAACAACAAAAAGAAGAATACTGAGGGGAAAGAGAAGAAGCAGAAAAATAACAGGGTGGTGTAACGCCTCTCCTGCAAAGACATTATAACATCGGGAACCAGTTAAATTGTTCGCTGTTAATTAAACTAGCTGCCGTAGTTAGTAAAATTTACTTACCAACAAATTATGACAATGCATATATCAGGAATTAGTCAAGGGTTACATAAATTTATTCACTCTCTGGGTATTAGCGAAAACATCTCTTTATTCTTGTATTTTAACTAAGTATAAAAGTAATAGCTTTAATGGTCATCCTTTAATTTTTTACTTACTTTACTTTGCTTTTAAAAAGAAAAATTCTTATAAATTCTGCATTAAATATTCTTTAAATTTTTTTTTACTCTTTTTTATCTCAAAATCATTCAGCTGTGTATTATTTCAATTACCGTGGATCCAGGTCTTAACTTTGCAATATTCTAATATATCACAACATCATCCAAACTATTTGAAGAATAGTCCGGTGTAATTTTCAGAATTACTTTACCTTTAAACATCATCAGGTTATTATTATATCATTACAGAAATTACAAACATTATATGCTAATCTTTAAGTTATCTAAAAGTCTTTACAAGAAACTTTACTGTTCTTTTTGTGTCAGTTTAAAAAAAAAACAAAGTTATGCACAAATGTTATGATTTAATATCACCTGAATAGAACGTGAGTTTGCTGTGGGTGTTCGCGATGGTCTTCTTCAGTAGGTCTTCTTGGGTGTAGTTCGTTGTTCCTCTGGATCCTCCATTTAGTTGATTGTTTCCGAATTGTAGTCTAGGTCATGACGATTGGATTCTGCTACTTGAAGTTCATACGGTTGTTGTTGTAACTTTCTTCTTCTGGAGTTGGTTGTTCACATTTTACATTTTAATTGTTCTTATTTTAGCAGCACTGATGTTTACTTTAATTTGGTAAGGAACATATCTTACCACTTACTGTTTGTAAAGAGATGTGTCGGCTAAGTTTTTTTTTTTATATTACCAGTATTTGCTCCACGCACTACATTACTAGTTTTTTGAGTTTTATCCCAACGCTACATTGGATTAAATCAAATATAACAACTAACGTCTGGTTGTATCGTTGTTTAGCGGTATACACCTAAGTGTAACTTTACAACACATTTTTGACCTGCTTAAATGTCGAAGTTTCTCCGGCGACTGGGGGTTGTGTAGCGGCAGGGAGTCTGTAAGCTGGCGCGGTTTATGCGCTGAGAAAAGTAGTTCATTCATTTAGTATTATTAATTGTTCATTAATTAACTAGTAATAAATTATGCTACCTTTTTGTTATGAGTTAGATATTTCCTTTATTATTAATACGTCTTTTATTTAATTAAAAGAATTATTATTTTTCGCTTAATAACATTGTACTTTGCGTGTTCGTACTGGACAATTTGCACGTTGATACAGGAATCTAGGTACAGATAAGGGGTGGATAATACTCTCACTTGTTATAAGAACAAAAAATTTTAATTTGGGCTATTTAAATAATTTTTAAATCGTCACAATGGAAGAGTGGAAGCGAGACAGAAAATCCTTTTGAAAACACAAAAACGACAGAAAGCACTAATGCTGGAAACAGAAGAAAGACAAAAGTACTGTTTCTCAAGTTGGAAGATCGACAGAAAGAAGGACATAAGCAAGAAGCAGATAAAACGGAAGCTCTTTTTGAAGCTATGCAAAAATAGTTGCAAGAACATACTACCGCAGAGTTGGGTCTCCTACGTGGTGACTTGGGTGAATTACGTAGTGATCTGAATGGCCAAGAGATAAGGTTGTCTGCTGTAGAAAAATCTGTGTAAAAATATAGAACAAACAATGTCTACAAAAATATATCACGTAGAAGAAGCCATATAAAATAAAATGTCTGAAGTAGAGGAGACTGTAACAACTATAAAAGACTCAAATGCAAATATAAAAGAGCAGATTAAAAGTGAAGTTGAGCAGTTCATGAAGATACAACCAAAACAAAGTTTTGTACAGACTGTACCAGTGAAAAAGACAGAAGAGACAATAGAGAAAGTCACCTTGCCTGCGGTTGGGGCAGTTCTTGTCAAGGTTCCAACCTTTGACAGAAGCACTTACTGGGCAACGTAGGCAATTTGAAGCCGGCACATGCGCAAATAATTGGACAGATAAAGAGAATGCAGTTTCACTCTTTCTCGCTTTAAAAGGAGGTGTTGCAGAGCTACTACAGGAAGTGCTACCTGACAGCCAGAACACTTATGCCAAATTGATAAAAGCTCTAGAATTACGGTGTGGTGATAAACATTTGCGAGATGTATACTGCACTCAAGAGAGCAAGGCGACAGCATTCTGGGGAGAGTCTTGAAGAGTTTGAAGCAAGTATCGACAGACTAATTAGACTGGCCTATCCTGAAGCACCAGAAGATTTTTGAACAAGGTTTGCGATGCAGACATTTACTGATGGTGTCTGATATAATGAACTACAGCAAGTGTTACAAATGGCAAGACACCAGAATAGTGCGGACACCCTGATACATGCTTTGCAATTTGAGGCCGCAAAGTTAGCGTCTGGTGTCTGGTTTCACAAATCATAAAGTTCACGCTAAAAGATCGCAACGGCACAGACGATGAAGAAGAAGAGCAAGGAACAGAGACCCAACAAGCGGTGCCACAGAGTAAAGTAAGAAAGGATGGAAGACTAAAGTGTTATCGATTCAGGAAACCTGGACATCTACAACGAGATTGTCGGGTTAGAGTTCAGCAACAGGGAAATGAGCAGTGGTCAGTACAACAGGGCATGTGCTGACTAACTGAAGGAATAAAGCCCCTAGACAATATGCAATTTATACACTTCAGAAAAATAGCGGGAGCTTGGTGGTTACCAGATTCGTTCAAGAAAAGCCAACCTCGATTACAGTTGACACAGGTGTAACAGTTTCCATTGTGTGCCCCGATGTGGTGAAAAATCTCAAGCCAATCTCGTGCTCTCGCAGCTTACGAACAGCTACTGGACGGCCTGTTAAAGTGTTTGGAAAAGTGGAGATACAGCTATGCCTCAGTCGACTTGAGTTTGATCATCAAGTACTGGTTGCAAACATGGATGAAGCAATTCTTGGTGTGGACGTTATAAATCCATATGTATTTATAGTCGACTTCAAAAACTATGTCTTGAGAATAAGAAAGGAAGTGGTAATGCTCTCCACAATGAGTAAATCAGAAAAATTGATGGACATGATAAATTAAGTGGCTGTAACTGTCCCGCCAAACTTATAAATGTCAATAAATGGGTTAATTATTAATATGTAAATTTAATAATTACTCAAATGTATCTAGCCCTTAAGTTGGACGCCATTTATAAAAGTCATTGTATATGCGTATTGATTGCACAATAGATTAATTATTAAATATATAAATTTACCTATCTCTCACGATGTATGTGTATAATTGAATCTTATTGATGATTCTAACTATCTATGCTCATCAACACATAAGTGATATCATTTAATAGATGGTAGTCATTGATTCATTTATTTAATTGTACACAAGAAACTCTTAAAATCTATTTGCATTCCTTCAAACTTTAGGTTAATATTTGGGTTGCATTGGTAATAATGAACGCATATTTCTGATTAACTAAAAGACTAGTTTAATTATCATTCATAACATATTATAATAGTACATAGGTTACGTCGCTGTACCTGAAATACATACATATTTTATAATAAACAAATACATGTCTCAATATATGCTGAAAACAAAGAAAACATACATACATATATAAATCACATAATATTACAATTCAATATTCTACTTATTTAATGCGTTCATTAAATCCCAAATATGCTTTTGTTTATACGTTCATTAACTACTTTATTCAGATTTATTCATTACTTTTCTTAATAATTTTCTCAGGTGTGAATTCTTTGAAAGAAACCAGGTCAGTAGAAGTTATTAATTAGAAATAATTATAATAATGGTTAATTGGTTATTGAATATCCATTAGTTGTTGACGAAGTCTCGTTCTGGTGATGTAGATGGCTCGTAGACACATTCCATCGTAAGCTGTTTTATCACTATCACTTAACACTTTATTCTTCCGATCACTCGTTTGGGCGTTTGTATATGTGAATAATTGAAATTCAGTGTTCAATCAATGTTTCATCTTACTGTGTATGCTGTGAGTTCGTTTTACTGTCAATATGCATGTCTAGTTTCTTTTGTCGCTGCTTCATTAAACGTTCATATAATTTATTAGTTTGTTTAATGTTTCGTGTTCATTATATTGTTGATAATGTGTCGTACACAATATTAAGTTCAAATAATTTGTATGTCGTTAAGTGATGCTGTCTGTTGGTGTAACGGTCTGATTGTTCACTTGGTGTAAATTTTACTAAGTCCGTTACTTCGCACACCGGTAAAGTACCACTACCGCGATATGAATGTATTATTAAGTCTTTTAAGTTACTTGTTACCGATCTAACTTCCGAACTCGAGTTAGCATTCCGCCGTTTAATGTACTCTTCTGAACTTTGAATAATTACTAACTCCGAATGATTTGAGTAAACGATTGAAAGTTTATGATATACCGTCTCTCGCACTTGAAGTTAAACTACTTGATATTTTGGATGTAAACTGTCTGAAAATTCTGACTGTAAAACTTTAGTATAACTGTTTCAAAATTTGAGTGTAGACTGTTCAAAAATTGAGTATCACTGACTCTCTCTGTCTTGGGCAGATAGTTTTTATTAATTCGTCCCTACTCAAAATTTTGTCTCTGGCGCGCTTCACGCCTACTTCATTTCGAGATTGGTCAGTTTTTGATTTTCTTGGAAAATACTGCCCTACCATGTCAAGATTCTACGTCATAGTTCTTCCGATAGGTTCTTCGTTTCAGTTGGTATGGAAACACCCCTCACCATCAAATTTCTCGCTGGCTGAAGGCCTCTGATAGGTCCTTAGGTCTCCCTGGTTTCTGCTCTGACGATCGTTGACCCGCTTCGAAGAAACTACGGCTATTAAACACTTGTCTATCAGCCTATTGTCTGAGTAAACTCTGCGTTTCTATAGATTCCCATTATCTGTACTTACAGTCTCCCTGGCGTATTGTTCTATGCTCTAACCCCTTTTTTCTGGCTATTACTAATTTCGAACATCTGCTGGTCGTTGAAGTCACCCCAACTTTCCCTTCATAAATTCTTGTCTGTCAATTAGACGATACCTCCAGCTGTGTAACATGACTGTAGTCTTTGTCAGCCTATCTTCCAGTATTGTTTCTTAAGGTGCAGCGCATCCATTTCATTGTAGTATGAAGTCTCACTCGTTTTTGTCGCTTATCGTCTACTGACGTAACATGGTCAACATCTGCTACAATTCTCGGTACGGGTGTGAATGTCCTTACTTACTTTGTTACAGCTGCGGAGAGCAATAATTCTGGACGAAACTTTCCCTGTCATCTTACGCCACCAAATTCTATAGTTGGATTGAACTTAATGTGTTTCTATTGTCAAGTCAGCAGCGCTTCACTGACACCTTCTCATTACTCCTTATTTATTGCTCCACCATAAGTCGTTGACACTGCCTCGTGTGAACGTACTCTGGCGAGGTGAAAATTTAAAAATTTTTAAAATTTTCTGCTCGTTACAGTGTCCTCAATTTCGATTTGACGATGTGACCTCTGGGAATAACTCAAATCTAAATTCTGCGCCCTGTACGTCGCCTCGCCGTGTCCATCTTCTTCAGGGGAAGGTATACACAATAACCTACTTTCAAAAGCTTATATTACCAGTGGTACACCCCCTTTTGGTTTTAATCGGTTCTCTGAATTTATTGCTAGCTATTTGGGATAGCTGAACGCATTTCACATTGTCGAATTTACATATAAATACCTTATCTTTATAATTATAAGACAAATCATAAATTCCATAAGCAATTAAATAATTTCATCAATTGAATAAAATTTTACCTTCTAAAATATCATACTCACAAGGTATTATCAAACAGTTAAGCGGTTCAATGTAACCTTTACATGATATCAAAGATAATCTCCTATACATATACACCTTTGTACATTACTAATGATCTTTACCAATAAAATCTTTTAAACTGTTATTTTAAAATTAGATTGTTAATTGACACAATCGCTACGTTAATTGTGATTATTTTAATAATTTACATACACGTACTACATTTAGTTTCAATGATTTACCTACTTCATGATAGCATCATTTACAATCCTAGCCTACTAATTACATACACTCACATTAATAAAGTTCATTCACTATCTAGTTCTTTTGAATATGATCACTTATTTGATTTTAAGTGTCCATTTTTTCACTTTGTCCTCGTAACTTATTACTGTATAAATCAAATAATAGCAATTAAATGTCCTTTGCATTCACTGCAATATTTTTATAAAATGTCACACTAAATGTTAATTTATCTTATTATCTAACATTTAATTAGTGCTTAATTGACTAAATACATTTTTATGTTATGTTTCAACAATCAAAGTACATAACTTTCTTGGTTAAGCCAGCTTGAATGATATCACCGCGTCAATCACCCTAACGCAGTTGATTCATCAGCATCTGCTAGCTTCTTAAGACATCTTCTTCAATTTCTTCCTCTTCCTTCATCTTCAATTCTCTGATTCATAGTATTTTTTCAATTGTCTGGCATTAAATTTTCCACAGACTTAATTTATTACTATATCATTGCAATCAACGAGTACACATGTAGCTTCGTTTTATTTTATCCATTAATCTCCCACTCTTCATTCATCAATATTCATCACTAATTACCATCTTTGGTTTACGTATTTTCATATAACCAATGTATTTAATGTATTTTATTCAATGTTTTCAGATTTAATCATTACATTTTCAAATATTCTGAAGTTCGCCTTCTTAATACCTTTTCATTTATTTATTCTCAAGTTATATTTATGATGACATATTTGTATGTCCCACCAATATTGTGCTGTCACTAACGCACGTGGTTTTGTTTGTAAACAGTAAGGTGTTTGACCTAGGGGTTTGCGTCACATGTTCTCTTAATAGCCGGTCGATCGTTCCCGTTACGCTGGTACGATGTGCCGTACTTACACTTTGAAGATTTACGACCCTTCTCTGTCTCTTTCTATGTAAGTGAGTGAGAAATGTGTCGTACCTTTCCTTGCGTCGACCCCTCTTGGGTATATACATGCTAAACATCTTGCCTCTCCTAATGCCACTCCTCATAGCTGTCTCGCTATTGTTTAGGTACACGCTGGGTAGTTTTTGCCGTTTTCTCCAATAACTTTCTCTAAGTAAACACGCACCGGTCTGTTTATGTCGTTTCCAGGCCTGCGTACAACACTGTTGTTCGACAATTAGTTCACCCCTCGTGTACTTACATAACAAAGTTTTATTTCTTGAGTTTCTAAGAAATCTTACCTCGAGTGCTCGTACTCTCCTCTCAGTACTATCACGATTCTTTCCAACATTTTTTAATCGTTTATTGATATTCTTTCCTCTCCTTTTCCTCATAACGTTCCTTGTCCATGATGAATATGCATACGGATCTTGTATGTCCTTCCGCTTTACGTCATCCATGGCCTGCGTGAACTGGTTTTCAGCTTTATAACATGTGGTATTCGTTTCAACTCTAAACTTTCCCTCCATGCTTCTTATTGGTGCAGCTCGACTACTTCGCCGATCCATGCTTATTTTACAGGCTGGATACTTCATCATAGGATTCACTGATGCAGTACCTCTTCCCGTGTTAATTAATCTGTGCTTTTTATGCCTTCTACTTGGTAGTAGTAATAGATTTTTATAATCTCTATCCTTGTCTGGATCATCCTCCGATACCGCCAGATACCGAGAAACAAAGTCATTTCTCTTCTTAATCCACTTCTTCCTTGGTTTGCTAATGACATTCGCATTAGATCCCACAGTTGATAATTTCTTGATACCTGATACATCTGTAAGATCGACAGCGTTATCAGTATCTTGTACTTTCTTCATATCTTCGTAATTCTCATTCACCACTTCTTCTTGCTTCTTCTGGGTTTCGCTACTGTCCGCTTTCAAGGCATTCGTGTATCCACGTATCTCCGTGCGACACAGCGTCAACTCTTTTGTATAATTATCTAATTTCTCGCAAATTGATTTGTTATGTTTTTCTAATTGTTTATCTAATTTTTCAATAAATAATTCGGTACACTCTTTTAATTTCTCATTGACTGATTGATAACTCTGTCGGATAAAATCCATCAATGTTTGTAAACTTACATCTTCTGCTTTCGATGTCTGTCCTCGCGCCCTATCTTCTGGACTCTCTACGACGCTACTTGGTTCACTAGGTATAGTATTGTCCTCTGTATTTACTGCGCCTAATTGGTTATTAATGTCAAATTCTACACTGTCTGAATTGCTCGCCATTTTTGCCCTACTGCGCGTAATCATTCAAACTGACTTACACTAATAACACTTATCTTACTTCTACTTCTATGACACTACTTTCTCTACTACTTCTACTGCCTGTTCTTTACCTAAGCTGTACGTGTTAACAATCTTTGTTAATACGTATCATGCCGTGTGGATGGGCGCCATTTATAAATGTCAATAAATGGGTTAATTATTAATATGTAAATTTAATAATTACTCAAATGTATCTAGCCCTTAAGTTGGACGCCATTTATAAAAGTCATTGTATATGCGTATTGATTGCACAATAGATTAATTATTAAATATATAAATTTACCTATCTCTCACGATGTATGTGTATAATTGAATCTTATTGATGATTCTAACTATCTATGCTCATCAACACATAAGTGATATCATTTAATAGATGGTAGTCATTGATTCATTTATTTAATTGTACACAAGAAACTCTTAAAATCTATTTGCATTCCTTCAAACTTTAGGTTAATATTTGGGTTGCATTGGTAACAATGAACGCATATTTCTGATTAACTAAAAGACTAGTTTAATTATCATTCGTAACATATTATAATAGTACATAGGTTACGTCGCTGTACCTGAAATACATACATATTTTATAATAAACAAATACATGTCTCAATATATGCTGAAAACAAAGAAAACATACATACATATATAAATCAAATAATATTACAATTCAATATTCTACTTATTTAATGCGTTCATTAAATCCCAAATATGCTTTTGTTTATACGTTCATTAACTACTTTATTCAGATTTATTCATTACTTTTCTTAATAATTTTCTCAGGTGTGAATTCTTTGAAAGAAACCAGGTCAGTAGAAGTTATTAATTAGAAATAATTATAATAATGGTTAATTGGTTATTGAATATCCATTAGTTGTTGACGAAGTCTCGTTCTGGTGATGTAGATGGCTCGTAGACACATTCCATCGTAAGCTGTTTTATCACTATCACTTAACACTTTATTCTTCCGATCACTCGTTTGGGCGTTTGTATATGTGAATAATTGAAATTCAGTGTTCAATCAATGTTTCATCTTACTGTGTATGCTGTGAGTTCGTTTTACTGTCAATATGCATGTCTAGTTTCTTTTGTCGCTGCTTCATTAAACGTTCATATAATTTATTAGTTTGTTTAATGTTTCGTGTTCATTATATTGTTGATAATGTGTCGTACACAATATTAAGTTCAAATAATTTGTATGTCGTTAAGTGATGCTGTCTGTTGGTGTAACGGTCTGATTGTTCACTTGGTGTAAATTTTACTAAGTCCGTTACTTCGCACACCGGTAAAGTACCACTACCGCGATATGAATGTATTATTAAGTCTTTTAAGTTACTTGTTACCGATCTAACTTCCGAACTCGAGTTAGCATTCCGCCGTTTAATGTACTCTTCTGAACTTTGAATAATTACTAACTCCGAATGATTTGAGTAAACGATTGAAAGTTTATGATATACCGTCTCTCGCACTTGAAGTTAAACTACTTGATATTTTGGATGTAAACTGTCTGAAAATTCTGACTGTAAAACTTTAGTATAACTGTTTCAAAATTTGAGTGTAGACTGTTCAAAAATTGAGTATCACTGACTCTCTCTGTCTTGGGCAGATAGTTTTTATTAATTCGTCCCTACTCAAAATTTTGTCTCTGGCGCGCTTCACGCCTACTTCATTTCGAGATTGGTCAGTTTTTGATTTTCTTGGAAAATACTGCCCTACCATGTCAAGATTCTACGTCATAGTTCTTCCGATAGGTTCTTCGTTTCAGTTGGTATGGAAACACCCCTCACCATCAAATTTCTCGCTGGCTGAAGGCCTCTGATAGGTCCTTAGGTCTCCCTGGTTTCTGCTCTGACGATCGTTGACCCGCTTCGAAGAAACTACGGCTATTAAACACTTGTCTATCAGCCTATTGTCTGAGTAAACTCTGCGTTTCTATAGATTCCCATTATCTGTACTTACAGTCTCCCTGGCGTATTGTTCTATGCTCTAACCCCTTTTTTCTGGCTATTACTAATTTCGAACATCTGCTGGTCGTTGAAGTCACCCCAACTTTCCCTTCGTAAATTCTTGTCTGTCAATTAGACGATACCTCCAGCTGTGTAACATGACTGTAGTCTTTGTCAGCCTATCTTCCAGTATTGTTTCTTAAGGTGCAGCGCATCCGTTTCATTGTAGTATGAAGTCTCACTCGTTTTTGTCGCTTATCGTCTACTGACGTAACATGGTCAACATCTGCTACAATTCTCGGTACGGGTGTGAATGTCCTTACTTACTTTGTTACAGCTGCGGAGAGCAATAATTCTGGACGAAACTTTCCCTGTCATCTTACGCCACCAAATTCTATAGTTGGATTGAACTTAATGTGTTTCTATTGTCAAGTCAGCAGCGCTTCACTGACACCTTCTCATTACTCCTTATTTATTGCTCCACCATAAGTCGTTGACACTGCCTCGTGTGAACGTACTCTGCCGAGGTGAAAATTTAAAAATTTTTAAAATTTTCTGCTCGTTACAAACTCTGAAAAGATCATCATGGTTAGAACTGAGGTAGATACTAGGGGCAACCAGTGCTCTATATTCGAACCCAGGTAGTCAGCACACCAGGCATACTAATTGCCAGATGTTTAGTAAAACCTGACGAAACCAGAAATGTGCCTATTAGAGTGGCGAATATTTTGGATCAAGCTGTCACCTTACAAAGCATTCCTAGGTAAAATATCTCCTGTGGCCTGGGTAGCTGGAATGACACAACGAAGATCCAGTGGTTCGTACATTTTCAAATTATCAGAGGAACTTAAGGAATTGCTGAACAGATCTATGATCTCTTAAGTGGTGAGATAAAAGAACTCAGACAGTTTTTATACATGAATTTAAAAATTCTTTTGCAGTTCGGGGCTAGTCACTGGGAAGAATGTCTCTGGTACAACATCGCATCAATACTGGGGATACAACACCAATACGCCAACCTCCTTGGAGATCTCCATTAACTAAGCAAGAGGAAATGTCTCGTTTAGTACAGGACATGACAGAGGGAATAATCGAGCCTTCGTCAAGTGCTTGGTTTTCTCCGGTAGTGCTGGTAGTGAAGGACGGTGGATTACGTTTCTGCGTAGACTACCAGAGGGTGAACGGCATGACAAAGAAAGATTGCTATCCACTACCTCGCATTGACGATACATTCGACACGCTGTCTGGAGCACAGTAGTTTTTCACATTGGACCTGTAGAGTGGATATTGGCAAGTGGGTCTTCATCAAGAAGACAAGGAAAAGACAGCTTTGTCAACCCCAAGTGGTCTATTCCAATAAAGTTATCCCATTTGGACACTCTGTAATGCACCAGCAACATTCTAAAGATTGATGGATCTGATCCTCCGAGGCCTGACATGGAAAACTTGGCTTGTTTATTTAGACGATGTGATAGTCATCGGGAAGACTTTCAAAGACCATTTGGAAAATTGTAAGAACATTTTAACTAGAATTAAAGGTCCCCAACTGAAGCTGCGCCTGAAGAAGTGTTCTCTATTCGAGAAGGAAATACAGTATTTGTGCCATCTGGTCTCGGCAGCAGGTGTTAGCATGGATCCCAATAGTGGGTTCCCTACTATTGCTAAACCAAAATAAACACAACAAAAGTTGCTACTATTGAGCTAACGGAAAATAAACAAAACTTCCAGTTGTCGAGAGAGTGTGATCAAGCATTTAGGACTTTGAAAATTGTATTATGTTCGCAGCAATTCTCGCTTTCCCAGCTTCCGAAGGGAAGTACATTGTAGACACAGACAAAGGGAATACTGGTCTAGGAGCAGTTTTGTCTCAAGTGCATAACGGTGAAGAACGAGTAATAGCGTATTACAGCAAGACGCTGTCTAAATCAGAGAGAAATTATTGCATTACAAGGACAGAGTTGCTGGCAATTGTCCGAGCTTTGGAGCACTTCCATAAATACCTTTATGGGAGGGAGTTTTAACTACATACTGACCATGCCGCGCTAGCATGGTTCTTGAGATTTAAAAATCCAGAAGGGCAATTGGCAAGGTGGCTCAGACGTCTGCAACAGTACAACTTCTAGGTACAACATTGGCGGGGGGGGGGGGTAGCTGCATATTAATACAGATGGCTTATCCTGAAGACCGTGCTCGGAAGGTTACCGAGATTGGTGCAGAAAGGAAGAGCAGAATGCATATGAACATGTTCAAGCCATCACTGTAGATTTCCTGGCAGAACACAGCTGCGTAGCTGGAAGACACAAGATTTTCGACAAGAACGGATGACGGATGAAGACATTGGACCGATCTTGATGGCAAAAGTGGAAGGTCACCGTCCAGATTGGCAAGATATCTGGCATGGTTCTGAAGTGCTGAAGGGCTACTGGGCACAATGGGAGTCTCTTACCTTAGAGAACGGATTGCTAAAAAGGGCTTGGGAAAGTTCAGATGGACGAGATATGGTCATGCAGCTGGGTTCATCACTTAATGATGGCTACCTGACAGTCATATTCTGGTAGAGGTCGTTTTTCCTCGAAATGATTGTGTAAGTTGTGAAGACTAAATGCCTTCCATGAGGATGGAGCAGTTTTAGTATAATCATTCCACTTATAAGTTATTGCAACCATGTTTGTGCCAGGTTTTTAAAGCAAACATTTTTTCTTCTTTAGTAAATATTTCCACATGAACCAATAGTATCTAATCAATATGACCAAATATAATACAACCAAACTTAGTAAATGTTATCAGATATTGGGTAGCAAAGCACTCAAGTGTTAAGTCAAGAATAGATGAGGTGAGTAATCAAGAAAAGGTGAGTAATTTAAAATGAATGGGAAGATTACAAACAATATTATTTTAATGTTTTAAATATGATTGGTAGGTAGGTGACTTTTGGGCCGTCTTGAATCTTGGGAAACCATAGTGTACTGTTTAGACTATGCTATATTGCAAAATCATTATTGTGCTTTTATTTGTGTGTTCTTATATTTCTGATTTTGTTTGCCTAAGTATGACATAATTTATCAGTTTGACTTAAACTTAAATCAAACTCTGTATTAATGATATTTTGATTTATGCAGCTACTTTGTTGTTGTATTTACTGTGTATACTTCTGTTTGTAACAGTATAAGAACACATACTGTAAAGTTCTTGGAGGGTGTGGTACTTCTTCAGACGTATCCAGAACCTGACAGTGTACATGGTGAGAATGATTTTTCTTTAGAGGATATTCCTATGGGTCTGAAAATTGCTCGTCGAAGAAAACTGGAGGAGGAAGCGATGTTAGTTAATATAATTTTAATGTTAAAAATCTCAGTAATATTTAGTGCAGTACAGAAAGGTAATGTCATTATTTTGACATGTTTAATTATTTCTCAAAGGAAGTGTCATGATGTAAATTTAAAGGAAGTAGCAGATGAACATTATATTTGAGATTAGTAGTGTGTGTTCTATTTATATGTTCTATGTAGATTAGTAGTAGATGTAATATGTATCTATTATTGTGGGTATGTTTGTATGTGAATTACTGTGGTTAATGCTAATTCACAATCATTAGTGTATACTCTCCAACTGGTTAAGAGAAATTTATAACAGAAGATCATATTAAATAGGTATAATTTTGTGCATAGAATTATGTTATGTATGTCCATAGTTGTGTGTGTATAAACACCAGGTAGAAGTAGTACAGTTGAAGTGATAATTGAATTTCATTAGCAGTATCAGTTGGTCCATATGTATAGTCTTACTGTTCCTGTTCTGCATTGAATCATGTAACTTTGTGTTACACATATCATGTATGTGTATAATACATATTTCTGTGAACAGTCATGAATGTCACAATGCACACAAATATTCTCACAACGATTATGTGATGGTGATCTTGTAACAGTGGAACAAATAACTGAACATCAGAGAAATTGTTACAGCTTAGTGATAGTTTTAAGAAACAAAGACACAAACACACAAATAACAGAGACAAAAACAAACAAACAAATGCACAAATAAATATATTATCTACATAAATAATTTATTTATAAGTACGTATGTGAAATTTTGTCTTTTTATATGTATATAAATCATTTCCTATACACGTAACTTAAAGTTTCTTGCAGTAATTATATAGTATTATATATTATATAATATTATCCAACAAATAGCAATTAAAAATGGATACAAAATAAGAACTATCAATAAATTAGAAAATAAAAGAAAACGTAAACTCACTAATGAAAGTCCCAATAACACTACACATAAAAATTCACCTATTAATAATAATATAAAATATTCAACCTTTATTTATTATGGAAATATGACTCAAAAACTAAATAACATATATTTAAAGGTACAAATTTAAAAATATCTTATTATACAGATAATATAATTTTTAATCAAATAAAACCTAAAACTAAATCCAGTATTCATAATACAAATGGAATATACAAAATAGAATGTCCAGATTGCAATAAATTTTATGTAGGCCAGACAAAGAAAAAAACTACTCGATAGATTCCTTCAACATCGCAATGCATTTTTAAAACGAAGTATTTACAAATCTAATTTAGCCACACATTGTCTAAATAATAATCACCAATTTCCAGGCATTGAAAATATAAAATTAATTAAAAACATACAAAAAGGTCAGAAAATGAATATTTGGGAAAATCTTAATATTTTCAAACACAATAACAATAATTTATTAATTAAAGAACAAACTTAAATAAAAACAAAACAAGATGATTATTTAAAATCATAAAGTTATTAAAATAAATAAAATATAAACATTAAATACTTCCAATATAACCGATAAAACAGCTGCTTAAGTAAATAAACATTAAAACAATTGTTTACTAATCGACTTAAATCGATTATCCGTTATTTTACATTAAAATCGAAACAAATTTGATTATTTGTTAGTTTCTATATTAACATACAATTATTTCGATTGTTATTGATTTACTTATAAACCTCTGATGATGCTGATTTTTTCAGTGAAACATGTGTCAGGTATTGAAACGACAAAAACGCAATACATTACTTGCAGAAGAAACTATATTGAAATATATAAATATATTTGTTTATTTGTGTAAACATTTAAAGCTGTATAAAGAACTTAGAATACAACAAACTTCCAAGTTTACGATTCTACAATATAAAATTGGAACAAATAAAAAAATGTGACTAGTTACAAATGTTCCTCACACAATAGTTACCGGTTAACACTTTACACTGAACACTACTAGCAAATAACACACACTGAATTGCAAAACCCAAATTGGGTGCTGCTTTCAAAATACTTATATTTTTTTTCATGATAAAGACTCATTGGGCACTTGGTGAAATTACTACAAAGGTTTTTAAAAACACACAAACACTTGGTGACAATTATTTCAGAGGTTAGCCTAGGCCGTGAATAGTCTAATAGGCTGAAACAATTGTCAGAGATTAAGAATAAACCGTGAAACTAACCAAGTGTTTGAGTGTTTTTAAAAAAACCTTTGTATATTTTTTATACTCAGCCAAGGTCACCTGTGCAGTATAAGATATTATGAAATGGTTTCAAAATATTCTCAATTCATGGAGAATAATTGTGCAAGTTGAAGGGGCTTGAAAAACTGATAGAACAGTCAAAACAGCAATGTTAGCTGACCTTTAAACAAATTATGATGTATATGCTACTGCTTAAGTTGCCTATTTAATAGATGTAGGATTAAATAGGCACCTCCCCCACACACACACGTGTGGATTTATCACATACACATATGTGCACCCTCACTTACATACTGTTTCTCCATTTTATAAATTTGTACTAACTGAACCAGTGTAAAATCAGTGTTACCATTGGTACTAGTGTAAAATAATTGTACCATTATACAAATTTGTAAAACCAGTGTTTAAGAATGTATGTATTGCTATTCTATTGAAAAGTGTAACTATCTATTTGTTGACATCACTTTTGGAATCCATGGTGTCACACAGAATTGAATGTTTATTGTACACATTTATGTCATTTATTATGAATCTCATTTGATAAAAATCCAGATGTTTTGCATTCAGTTGGTGAACATTTGACTCCCTACATTGTTTCCTGAATAAGATAATTGTTTACTGAACAGTATAATTGTTTAACAATAACATATTTCATAATTCTGTTTTGTGTGTGTGTGTGTGTGTGTGTGTGTGTGTGTGTGTGTGTGTGTGTGTGTGTGTGAGAAAACAGTTTTTTAATGTTATACGTATGTTTGAAATAACTTTTATGTTTCACAATACTCATTATTTTCTATCTGAAATAAAAGACTGCTCTAACTTGATTATAACAAATTTTCAGTTTATAAATTATATATTCTTTGTTTTTCTAATGCTTAAATTGAAATAAAAGCAATGCTACTTAATTTCACTGATTTTCTGTATTACGCTGATTCTTAACATATTTTTATATCAGTTATGTGTAACATAAGGTATTGACCTAATTATAATATGCGCGCACATGCACGCATGCACACATACATACACACACACACACACACAGAATATGTACATGCATGTTATATTTGCATTTTGAAATATTTTAATAATAACTCATACAAATTAAATTTACTTAAGGCAGATGTAAGTTAAATATATGTAGCTATTAAAAATGCTATTTGTGCTTTCTTTGTGTACAGGTCTTTATTTGACTTAATGGTAAAATTCCATGGGTCACCACATATAAGCAGTGTTAATTTAATGGCATGTATGGGATCTCTCACACGTATTGCAAAAATGAGACCACAGTTTATGGGAAAAGTAATTGCGGCTCTAGAAACATTGCACAGTAAGACTTTAATACAAATTGATTTCATAAATGTGGATATAGTTTATGATAAGAAATATGCAATTGTATATTTGTTAAATAACTGTGTGATTGTGAGGGGATTTCATGATAGATGTGAAACAACCAACACATGGTTGACCAAGATGTGCCTGTGGTAATAATCAGGGAGGCTTGGGGAAAAGTAGATCTGATTTGGTTTGGTTCATAACTGTTGTTATTTGCCAGAATATATGCTGATTGATTGTGGCAAAATATTCGTGTGGATTTAAATTATCTGAATTATTGTATGACAAATCTCAAAATACAGAAAGAGGTTTTCTGAACATTAAATTTAATTTTTACCAAAACTGCACATGCAAGACCTGAGAATATTTAAGTTATGAAAGTGCTATATTTTGAGACATGTCATAGTTTTCTAATTTGATTTTTGAACTACTTCACAAACAGGCTTGATCTGGCAAACCAGTTGTTACATTTGAAAAAATTCTTTACTCAAGTAATCTTAAGCTTTATAGTATCTCATATTTTGACTTGTTTGTATTCAGTCTTAAGTTGTTATTTTCAATATTAAAAGGCAGATACAAGATCTTACTTGATAGCATGACTTAAATAGTTTAGTACTTCATATTTGAGAAGATAACGGAGATCATAGCTTAGCTTCTCCTCGTGCTAGGTTGTCTGTAGTCAGCTTAGAATCAAATGTAGAGAGTAACATCTACTCAGTATGCACTTTAGTAAACAAACTTTTCAGTTTGGAAGTGTGCCAGCAGGCAGAGAAGTAGAGCTGGAGATGAACATCAAGATGCCATAAGTATCTTTTTTGGCAAAAAAAACACAAATCCTTAGCACTGCATGAACTGGTGCATTGTCTTGAACGGTGAACGGTGCATTGTTTCTCCAAACTCTGGTCTTTTCACCTGACATTTCAACAGAGAGAGCTGAGACATTTCAACATTTGAAGATATATCAGTAATTCACAGTTTGTCCCCAAGGTGAATCTTCATGATACACAACACCATCGATAAAAAAAAAAACAAACAAAAAACGCTGACATGTCAACCTGTTTACTTTGATGTGCTATGCCTATTTTGGCCGCCAAGAATATTTTTCAACTCACTTCATTTTTGTTCCTACATTGAATCCATATACAGTAGAGTCTCGGTAATTCGAGTTAATTGGGGCTGAGGCAACCTCGAATTTGGAAAAACTCGGATTATACGGATGAAGAAAAAAACAAAGAGTAATGTATAAACAAACGTTTATTGCTTACGGATAAGAAAACACAAACAATGTAGTACATACCTGAACTAGTTTAAACTCAAAAGATAAAAGGCACACAAATTTATTTTTTAAAGAAATTGTCCAGAGTCTTTTGTTTTAAAATAGAGCCTCGTTTTTTAGCAGCAATGTCACGCCATCTTCTAAGCAGCATCGTGTCGGTCGGTGTAGCTTCTGCTTGCTGTTCGACATAACGCAATGCAGTGTCTAGCGCTGCCAACCCCTCGGAATGAGTCATCACGGGTACAGTCTCTGCAGTCACGTCTTCATCACTATTTTCTTCTGCCGCTTCATTCAGCATTTCAACGATTGAATCATCGGTCACTTCAAACTGTTCATCACTATTCAACCATTCTGAAACATCATTTTCATTTGACTGTTCACAACCAGGAAGTTTTTTTATCAGTCGTGCTAAGACCAAGTCATGTTCGTCTGTGGTGTTACAACTGTTATTTTCTTCTTTTAAAATCTTGTTCCAAGACTTCTTTAGTGTTTCTGTCTTATGTCATCCCATGATTCCGCCACCCAGTAAACTACGTCTTTCATTGTAGTATTCTTTAGAAATTCCACTATGGTTCCCTCGTCTTCTGTAGTTTGTAGGAACCTCTGCAGCAGACGACGATATTTCTTTTTCAAGCACTCAAAAACGCCTTGGTCCATCGGCTGTATTAAACTCGTCACGTTTGGGGGTAAGAACAATGCTCTAATTTCGCCACATTTCAGTTCTTCTTCGTCAGGGTGTGATCCAGCGTTGTCAAGGGTTAATATTGCTTTGGGAGGCAAGTTCTTTTCCTTTAGGTACTTTTTGGTCTCAGGAACAAAACTTTCAAAAAACCACGTCTTAAAAATATTGTTATCCATCCAAGCAGATTTCTGGTTAATGTATGTAACAGGAAGCGCAGATGGAGTGATGTTTTTTAAAGCTCTAGGCTTTGCAGACTTGCCTATTAACATTAGCTTCAGTTTATGTTCTCCACTTGCATTCGATGCAGCAAGAACTGTCACCCTTGGCATGAGTCACGATATGGCGGGAATGTTGTTTACATTTACTGACTGTATTTATTATTTTTTTTCCAGCTCAAATTACACGGAACCTCGAAATACCGGGGCTCGAATTACCGAGACTCTACTGTACTCATGTTGTATTACCTGTTATAATTATTTTCATAAAGGTTTGTCCTTGCTAGTGTGATCCAAAGTTCTTGATAGATAAAGTAGAATTATGTCCCTTCTCCCGTGTCAAAAATTGTGGTACAAACTTTGCAGCTAATCGAAGCATTTCCGATTTTTTGTGAGAATGCCATTGACATGAACCTACTGACATGTTGCATTTTTCTATTATTTGTCGAAATGTCAAACAAAGATTGGAATGCGATTCTTAAAATTATTGTTAATCTGTGGCGCAATATACTGATTATGTTGCAATCACAGGAGGAATCCTTCCTTGATGATGTGTAGGTTTGCTCAGCCCAGTGTTTTTGACTATCCAGAATTTGTTCGAATACTGTTTTATTATTATTATTATTATTATTATTATTTAGCAATATATTTGTTTAACTATGATTTTGGAGTTTGACGATGTCTGTTAGTGATAGATTTATCTGTGTATTAATTTTTGGTTCGCTTGAAGACAACCTTTGATTCTATAGAGGTCAAAACGTCGTGTTTCTTAATTTTAACTCACAATACCTAATGTCCGAAACCATATAATTTGTAAAGATTGAAATACATAATGTCATGAATTTGTGCAACATGAGTGTCATCAGATGTCATTGGGGGCTGTAGCTGATAACGGGTTTGTTGACTGCTGATCGACCTTAAATTGCTAAACCATTTACAGAATGTTTGCAGCTTATGCACTGATCACCTTAAACTCGTTTATCATGTCATAAATTTCTGTAGACATTTTCCTAAGTTGAAGCAAAATTGAACATTCATTCACTGCACAGTGAAATCATGCCATCTTGATTATCACAAAGTGCAGTCTACACGCACTTTAACAAACAAAGACAAACACATTGCACATTGTAGTGCAAAGACTAGACACAGTAGGATGATCTAATCATGGGGGTTAATTAAGGACACCACCTCGCAGCATTACTGTAACGTTGCATTGGCATGTTATTTATGGAGGTCTCTAACTTTTGACCAAACCTTCTACACATATGTATCTGTGCTTGCATAGTTACAAAAATCATTAATTTACTTGCAAGAAATTATTTTCGTGATAATAATGTTACAGCTATAAAACTTGAACTTACAATTTCACAAATGTGTGTGTAGGTTTCCACAGCCCAGTGTTTTTGACTATCCAGAATTTGTTCGAATTCTTCTTTTCCATATTAATTTCTATATGTTATGACATTATTTCTGATATCTTCTTTAGGAGCATTGGTTTTTCATTGTGATGATTGTTGTACATTGTACATCAACATGATGCAAAAGCTTTTTTATATGTTGATTACAGGATCATCTTTCACATTATGTTTAGATTACTGTTGTCTCTGTTGTTGATGCAATCTGTACTTCTGTTGCTTCTTGAATTTGTGTAACATTAGACATCTGAGAATTAGTAGAACTTCAGATAGAACTGTGTAACCATGGTTTCTGTGTCACCATGTACAAGGTGTGATAAAAAAGTAACAATAATTTTTGAATTGCGCAAACTGTATCGTGTTAAGCGAGGTAATTTTGTTTTCTAAGTTGGTAGTTCTGCCAGTGATGCACGTATCAGGCGGGAAGCAAGCTGCGACGCTCAGTTGTGTTTGGCGAGTGAATGAGTCAGATGTACTTCAGTGTGTTCGGTGATTTTTTGTGTGGTGAAATGTCGGATCAGAGAATTTGTCTAAAATTTTGTGTTAAAAATGGAATTAAGTGCAGCGAAGCTTTCAAAATGTTAAAGAAGGCCTTTGGCAACGATACTATGTCACAACCACACGTTTATGAGTGGTACAAACGCTTTCAGGAAGGCTGAGAAGACATCGAAGACGACGCAAGGTCTGGGCGTCCTAGCTCATCAACCAATGATGAAAACGTGGAAAAAGTTAAAGCGCTTGTGCTTACCAATCGCAGAATCACCATTAGAGAGGTTGCAGAAGAAATAGGAATCTCGTATGGCTCATGCAAAGCGATTTTTACTAATGTTTTGAACATGAAATGCGTGGCAGCCAAATTTGTTCCAAAACTGCTGAATTTTCAGCAAAAACAGCATTACGTAACCATTGCTCAACAAATGCTTTCTGACGTCGCTGACAACCCAGACTTACTCAAACAGGTCATAACTGGTGACAAAACGTGGGTGTATGGCTACGGCGTTGAAACGAAGGCTCAATTGTCCCAATGGAAGTTTTCTGAGGAGCAAAGACCAAAAAAAGCATGTCAAGTTCGGTCAAATGTCAAGGTCCTTCTAACTGTGTTCTTCGACTACAACAGAATTGTTCATCATGAATTCTTACCATCAGGTCGTACAGTCAACAAGGAGTACTACCCACAGGTCTTACATAATTTGCATGAGGCAATTAGGAGAACGACCCGAATTTTGGAGAGACAACTCATGGATTTTGCACCATGACAATGCTCCAGCGCATTCCGCTTTACTTATCCAAGAGTTCTTGGCGAAACACAATACCGTTGTGATGCCGCAACCACCCTATTCTCCAGACATGGCTCCGTATGACTTTTTCCTATTTCCCAAGGTCAAAAGGACACTAAAAGGACAACATTTTTCAACAATAGATGAGATAAAGGCAAAATCGCAGGCTGAGCTGAAGGCGAATACCTAAAGACGCGTTCCACCAGTGTTTCACAATCTGGAAGCTACGTTGGCATAAGTGTATAATATCACAGGGAGACTACTTTGAAGGGGACGGGATAAACATTGAAGATTGAATAAATTCTTTTTGAGAAAATGACAAAATTCTCATTACTTTTTTATCACACCTCGTATGTACTGCCAATGAGGGAAACATGACCTTAGGAATACTGAAATTTGTGTTGCGTTATACTTTTGTAAGCTGATGACCAAACTTTTGAATTTTTGAAACATATTGCAATGAAACATGTAGGTTGCATAGATAAATGATAGTCTGTTAATATGGAGGGTGATGTTTATTGAAAATTAACTAAACTAAGTTCTCTTATATTGTCTCTAATAATATCACATGAATAAAATTAAGTTATTATCTTTGGCACATATAAATTATAATTAAAGTGTCTTATAAGTGTTTATAACTGATGGATGTTACTTGATGGATGAATTCTACAGTTAGCTCTTTATTCTTGAGTGGGTTGATCCTGGATGCAGCATTTTTATAATCCAGGCTGGGGTCACATAAATTTGTATACCTATTTGTTAGATCTGATAAGCTCTTTATTCTTGAGTGGGTTGATCCTAGATGCAGCACTTCTACAATCCAGACTGGGTTCACGTAAATTTGTATACCTATTCGTTAGATCTGATTGGAAATTTAGTTAATTATATTATCTCAGGGTTGGTTTTTATGGGTTTAGTAACTAATTGTTCAAGTGCACTGAACTTTAGCACTTATCATAATCTTATGATAACTGTCAAGTTCTCACATTTACTCAAGTTATAAGTCCAGATAAGACATAACTTACCTAAGTGGCTATCTTTCATTTATACAGACAGCAGATTGACACTGGCCTGTATTATTAATTATGTTATTGTTATTCCAATAATTATATAGGACTTTGAATTGTCTGTCAATCTCAGACCGGTAAATAATTTTAAGAGTGATAGAGTTCAACATGACACTGAAGCTCGTTATACCTCACGTGGGAGTCTTCCACAGAGGTCTCGTCAGCTCTAGTCGACGTTTTTGAAGAACTCCCTGACTTCACCCCACAAATTTGAGATCTGAGTAATGTATTGGAGGTTCCGATAGGTTGAAATTGCTTTCTATGTAATAGATAAAGATGTGATAATTAAAAGCTATGGTTAGTCGTTGCACAAAAACTTTAAATCATGTCTGATTATTATCTGCAAATTTTATGACCTCAGTAAAATATTTAAAACATAAAACTGCATAAAAAGCATATTAAAATGTGATGAATCGTTCATCATATGTTATCAAACATGGCTTATAATCTGTGAGAGTTTCATTTCAGAATTCAGTAACAAATAATGGAGTTATTCACTTTAACTTAATTTATTCCTGCACATGCGCACTTGCACACCAGGGATGCATATCTAGCATTCGTATACAGCAGCGAATTATGAAAATTTGATGTGTCTCACATCTCAATCCTAAATCTAGTACAATACTTATGCTTAATTAACAAAGTTGAACAAACTTATTGTCTATACATGCTTCTTTGCATGACAAGGGGATTGTTTCTCATATTCTGCATTGTTTCCTTGCACTATACGTATTAGATTTAGTTTTTAGTGGATGTGTGGTCAGCATTTATAATATGCAATTTTAATATCTTTCATTTTTCCAGCAAGTTTACCGCCTACGTTATCCAAGTCACAAGTGAGTTCAGTACGTAAGCATTTAAAACTACAATTACTGAATCTGTTAAAACATCCTACAGCTGTTGATTACCTACAGAATATTTCAACCCTGTTGACTGATTTAGGAGCTACATATCATGAGGTATATGCATTATTCAACATAAGTCTCTTATTCTTTTGTCTGAAAAAGTAGTACAGAGAACTCACACTGTAGTGAATATCATTATGTCTTGATGTCAGCATTTGCTACTTTGATATATCTTTTAGTCATATTGTAGAATGGTTCATTAAATTAAAGTTAATTTTTCTGATAATGATAAAAAGAACTGATACCAAGTTAGAAACAAACTGTTACATATATGAGAAACAGCTGCTGTAGTTAGTTGGCTGCTGTTTTAATTGCATGTTGCAAAATGACAACTTATTATTCTTACATGTTATGTCCAATGTTGATACCATGCACCATGCACATATGATGATTAGGGAACAGATTTTTATCCCTAAAAAAACTGAAAATATTTGTTTTTGTGTGCTTAAAAACAAAAAAATATTTATTAAAAGTTAAAATGATTTTCTTTTAGTTTAACATAATCAAACAGGTGTAACAGAAAAAATTTTTATAAGTACTCACAAAACTTACAGGTCATCTCATCAGTTCATTCTTGAAAATGTAATTGGAGTTGCAGTGCACAGTAAATGGCATCCCTAAATGGCCCATTACAAACCTCTGCCGATTATCACAGAACTCAGCTCGATATTAGGAAAAGGACTGTTTTATGTCACATGAAGTCAGTCTACATACTTAGAAAGTGAAATATCACTTACACTTCGTTTTCAGTGTCTGCTTGCTGACCTTCTAGAACTTATAAAACTTTACTTACAATTTCAAATCCAGTGTTTTTTCAAACACAACTTTGAATTTATATTTTAAGGTTTCCATTTTTCATCTTGTGAGATTGTAACGGTACAAACCTATGAGGATTTGGAAATTAAATCTTGTCAATTTTATTTCGCCCAAGTGTATTTGGTGAACGGACTATAGCGTCGAGACTGTCGCGGCCTGGCACTGGTATGCAGGTTATCAACAAGGGTGCGAATTCACAAACAAGCGCACGCACCGGTCGGCCAGGTTTCTCACAAAAACGGCACGTACAGATACATTCCTTAGCGCTTGGTGTGCATTAGAACAAAGGCAGTCGGAAAATAACATCTCAAGACAACGGACGCGAACAGTTGTGTGCGTCCACCGACTGGGCACAGTTTTCATCTCGCCCGTACATAAAATGTGAAAGTAGGTAAAAGACAGTTCGTCTACAGCTGTGGCTTGCGCGCGGTTCAGCATAAAGGCTCGCGAGCCGAACTTTATTAAAATTTAAAAAAATATGTACTAAATATAGTAAAAAATAGTAAAAAAGGAGTGCAAACTACAATTAAAATGTAGTACAGTGTAAACTACGAACAGTGAGAGAAATTTGAATCGGTGAAAACATATTTCGGAACAAATGTGAACAAAAAACCGGACTGAGTTCAACACCTGCGTGAGGTGACTACAGGAAAGTAAAAAATTCTATAACTCAACAATTGCTATTAAAATAACTCAAAATAAAAGTAATAAAAAATGAAGAGATCTCTTAATTAAAAAGGGAGGTAAAATGTGTGAAAGTGAGAGTGAGCAAATACTGGGTTGTCTTATAAAATAAGAGAAATATTTCATTTAATTACAATAAGTAAATATATTAGTTTTTTTGTTACGTAAGAATCAGTAAAGAAATTTAAAGAAGGAAAAAGAGTAGTATAAAGACTGTTTAATAAAATTTGAATGAGTCGACCAATGCAGTGAGAGTAATTATTACAAAATTTAACCCTAAATCACTTATAGGTACGAGTTCACGTGAAGACTCTGAGACCCGATAAAGGTAAGGGACTTGTGTATGTATATTGTTTATTAAATATTATTATCTTATAAATCTGTAAGTTCTCAAGATAAGTGATTTATTTTATTAACAGTTTCTGTTAAGAGATTTGTTGTTTTTTTCGAGTTGTTTCATCCAATCGTACAGACTCTCACTTCTTTACACTTCTGCCTTTAACATAATTTGACGGATGAAGCATCATCTTTGTCCAGTTCGTCAACAAATTATTTAACACTATCAAAATTATCTGCATAATATAACACTGCAGAAAACAAAGTCCCCCAGCAAGTGACAGTGGGTGCTGGTTGTAATGGAAGGTTAGGTTTTTTTGGCTTTGAAAAGATACATTCTTGTAGGGGTTTAAATATTTTTCAAATTTATGTTAATAATTTATTATTTTCATACATAGGTTATTTACACATATTTCTAACATTTCAATGTTAAATTTTGGGGGAATAATGTCTACATGCTACATGCAGTGTTGCATAATAATGGTGCAACTTTTACGTGCTTCACTTTTTGCAAGAGAATGAGTCATTATGTTTTAGTTTACTGGGCAGAGTGTCTGTCCTTCACATATAAAACACGGATTTCCTAGTACAGTATTTTATATTTCTGCCCATGTAACTATGGAGTTAGACTAAACACTTGATAGGTATACTCGCTGTGGCTATTACAAATTGACATAGTTTCATGTGTAAGTGGCCCTAAGTATAAACATACAAAGAATTTGTTTCCCTATTACCACAGAAAAGAACACATAACACAAATGGCAGCTCAATAATACTCCTGGAAATTTTTATGGTGTGAAATTTCACTGCTTTCACACAACAGTGATATAGTCACAACATAGGGTTGGAGGTGATTGTTCATTTTGCAAGTGCTAAACCAGTTAATTACCTAATTTATTGTCATTGTACATCAGTTCTCATGTTACATGATAGTGTTCCTGTTGCATCGCATGCAGTGCTTGCCAGAATGCTGAAGGCAAAATGTATTGAAATTGGCCGGTTACAGTAGTATGTTAAATAATTTAAAGGTATATTCAGTTCAGATGGAAAGTAACTATATTGGAGAGCTTTCATTTCAGCAGACATTCCTCTCCTGAAATGATCCTGTAAGATCAGACATTCCTCTAAGATCCACAAACAATCCAGCACTTATAAATTTTCTTGTGAAGTACACAAACTCCAGATAAGTCTACGTTCAGAAAACACTATCTTCCAAACTGCTATGAAGAAATGTTATAAAATATCAGAGCTGTGTGTGAAAATGAGAAAATATGGGTGAGCATTGATGAAACTACTGACTCAACAGGACGAAAAGTGGGGATGCTTAAAAATGATGATATAGTTTCTGAACTTTCATTTTTGATTGCTTGTAAAGAAATGTCAGCAGCAAATCACATTTACAGTCACTAAATTGTCCAACAAATGTATACATTTGTTATGGCCAAAGGGTATTAAGTACGACAATGTATTGCTTTTTATTACAAATACAGATTACAAAAGCAGTGAAAGCCCTTTGTGTCAGCTATCCGAAATTGATGCACATTACCTGCGTTGCATATGCTCTACACAGAGTGTGTGATACTGTACGATCCTTGTACCCTACTGTGGACAGATTACTAACAAATGGAAAGAAAGTTTTTGTTTAATTAGATATAAAAATATTTACCTAAAAATCTGTTCCCTAGTGATATGCACTTGACATCTGTCAGAGTCCTGTATCATGCTGTCAAATGTTGCCAGTGTAAGGACGTGACAAAGACATATTAAAAGGTTTATTTTAATTATAATTTTTAGTTGAGTTTTATTTGTTGTGTTATTAATTGATAAATTCCTGATTACAGTTAATTAATTAGGCTATTAGTTGTGTAACAAAAAGGACAAATTTAATAAATATAACTGCCAGAATCCTTACCTATCTTGCGATCTTTTCTCGCAAACTTACCTTTTTTCACCATCAGAAGTTCATAGGGCCGCCACCTAGATTTTTATAGGAAAATATGGAAACCTTTACACTCTTTCTCTTAATTAAAAAAGACTTGGACAATTTAGCTATCTGACCTCCCTTAATTCAGAAAATTCCTGGCTTCGCTAGACGAGTTTTTTAGCACAAATAGGAAATGGTAATAAGGCGCAATAACTAAGCCTAACACATATTTACTATCAACAAAATCTTTTATTTATATTCAACTAAACTGTTTTTCTTACTCTTACTTATTTAATATGTTTTTTGATTAATCTGTATTATAAACATTTTTCTATGCTAACCCCTATTGCCAAACCAGTACTTTTATATTTTATTTTTCCCTTGTTCCCCCCACACACACACTCTCTCACTCTTTACATTTTTAATACCCCCTGTTTTGTTTGTTGAGCTCTTTATTTATTGGAGTATTCAAAACTTTTAATCAATTTGATAGTTCTCTATGATACCTTCACGTGCTATTCCGCCATCTTTCTTATTTCACTTTCACTTCAATCACCAAACACTGTACTAATTCTTCAAGTTTACCGACTAAATATTTAGATTTCACCAACACTTTCTCTCCCTTATGTCCTTCTTCTGCACTTTTACATATTTCGGTAAAAGTATACTTGGCTACTGTATTCGCGTCAGTCTACCAAAATTCCGAGGCTGCGATTAAATTTACGGTTGTACTGTTTGATGACTGCTATTCAACTGTGTGAACCTCGTGCGAGTGGTTGCATAGATGCAAGGCGTTGGGCGCTGGTCAAGCTGCCCGCCAGCGTATGTTGGTTTTATAACGCCTTCTCTGATTGGCTGGTCCATCGAATGTTCGGCAATGGAATTTCTTTTACTTACCCACGTGGTCGATTCTCAATTTCTAACACGCACTCCGCTGATAACCAACATTCTTGTGCCAAGTCGTACCTTGTTCGGCTCAAGGCGCAGCCATAGAGTGTTACGAAAAGTTACACACAAATGGTTAAAATCAAAATTATAAAATTAAAAACCCTCTTGCTTTGTCCCGTTACAGTTGAGTAAATAAATTAAACTTAAACTTGTAACTTGTCAAATAAATTAAAAATGTTTGAATCTGCAGTTTAAAAAAAAAACTTAAGTTTATTTAAATATTTCCAAATTATGTGTCATAAAAGATTTTTTTTAGAATATGAAACAGTAATTTTTATGTACTTTGTGTCCACAAATGTACAGGTGTCCCATAAGGAATGGGATGTACTTCAGGAATGCATTCTGCAGGCTGAAATAAAGAAGAATTTCTTGTAAATATGGGTATGAAAATACTTTGTTTTTGATTTATGGTTTGCAAAAAATTTCTCCTTGATTTCTGCTTCAAGGTTACAATTAAGCCATACTGAAATTCTTGGAACTTAATTTAAAAGGTAACTTTTATAGTTCATACGGTTTTTGATCTGAAAAATTAATAAACGTGGGTCCCAGAACAGTGTCTTAGGTAGTTTTATAGAAACGTTTTGTAACAAAAAAATTGGTGTCAAAAAACACACGTTTTAGGTTTGATGTGAATTAACGTGTTTAAATTGCCAGTAAATAAATGTAAATTTGTAACACAATAAGTAAAGACTTCAATTACGAGAAATATTATGTATGTAAAGTCAGTAAAAAAGCAATTGAATGTTTTAAAAAAGTCAAATTAGATTTAAGAGCTGTCTAACTTCAGAGGTGATGCACCATAATGTTGAAAGAATGTTTGCAGCCTTTTTTCAAGATGTATGTCTTCTAACAGGATTGACATCTGATTTTGTAAACATCTTTGTATGCAGTAACAGTAAGGCGATCTTGAATAATAAAATAATGGTACAATTAACTGGTCCCCAATTATACCACACTACACAATTCATGATAACCAGTTTTTTAAATGTTTATTTCATTTGGATTTTCATGTGTCCACCTATGACTGTTTATCAAATTTTGTGTTCCGTTTGGGAGTTTTATGTTTTACGTCATTTCAGGAAATGTACCATTACAGTTTATCGTAAAAATAGATTCAACAGTGAATAAACACAATTAACAATATTTTATTTTTCTTGTACTCATCGGCAAAACTTTAATCTTAACTCACAGTCACCTGGTTGAAGGTGTTGAATAGAGTATACAAATGGTAAGGAGAACAATTCTGTTTCTTTAGTGCTCTTCAGACTTTAGTATGAGCTATTCCTGTTTGATGTGAAAGCCTTCTGGTGGTGAGTTGAGGACTGTGCTTTGAATGATATTTTCTTATTCAGATATAGGCTGTTCTACAAGGGCATTCAATAGAACAAGCAACTTTTGGAAATGACCCGTTTATAAATAATGAAAGACCAGGGAAAATGTTTTGTTATGAGGTACTCTCCTGTTTGGAAATCTTCGTTGGTTTCCATGTTTTGCAGCCCATACATTTCCATTACTAAAATCATACATGAAAACAATATCTGCACACTCATGATTTGAAAATTGCAATGACATTTTAAAATTATGTTAAAAAACCCCAATACTACAAATCTCAGATTACAGGTTAATTATGATAAATAATTAAGCTTCTGTAGTATAAATTAATTGTTGAACAGCTGTTTCCTGATTTGAATTCAGTTTTGAGTACAATGTTGCCAACTGTAGTTTTTTTTAAAACTTTATTAAAACAAATTAGTTAATGTTGTTGAAATTATTTTTTAAAAATTTTCTATCAATATTAACTGAAATTAAAGTTTTTTATTAACCAAATAAAGTGTTCTTATTAGTAAATTGTATTATTACTGATAACAAATAAATGGTGTGCAGTATAGCGAAATTTAAAGTTAAGGGCATGGAAATGCACAAAATACTTAACATTCAGAGGGGAATACTGATGGGGAGGCAGTCGCTTTGAGATGTGAGAAGAGAATTGTTGTTATGAGCGTCAGCGCAGCCAACATATGAGTATTATTTCTAACAGTAACCAAAACTTGCGTACTGTTAAGGTTTGTTTGTAAAATGGTTCACCATGGATCTCTCTTGCTCTCTCTCTTGCACTCTCTCGCTATTATATATCAGAATGGTATATAAATCTATTTCATTTTTTTTAGTCCCATAATTGTCTGCTGTTGAGATGTATTACCAGATTTTACCACTATGTAATGTGCAAACCGTGGACTTCCTCTCCCGAATTACACTTGACTCTCTCTCCAGTTTATCATAAATGGAGACTTCTTTGTATTAGCTTACTTGCAAAAATTCTGTAATCATAGGCAACAAAATATCTATTTCAAGGGGGAAAATCATGTTATTTTAATACAGTATTTTAGGAAAATAATATCTTTTAAGAACATCTTTTATCCCCAAACGACTCCAGTAAAAGTAACAGATTTATGATAAATGAGATCATTTATGTTTTACCATATGGGAAAACAACTTTTTATTATAAGTAAAGCGGAAAGTTAAAGTTATAATATGTGGTATTCAATGTCTTTACAATTTTTTAAATTTCAGTATTGTACTTCATTTTATTTTTATTCAAAGTGCAGCACACATGCGCGCACGTGCACACACACACACGCACACACACACATACACACACACACACACACTTTAATCACAATAGAACTAATATTCTGTTTTTATTTCTGTACTGTTTGTTTTATACTTATTTATTATAAAAATAAGTAAGATGTTAATAAAAAACCTTCAGACTCACCAAGAATGTGCAAAAGCTAGCATGAATAATTTCATTAAAAAAATATGAAAATACGTAATTATAGAATTAAACTACCAATAGAAATTAAACTACAAAATTAAATAACGATTAAATTAAACAACTGTAAAACAATGATATAATTAATAATAAACTGAGATAATAATAACAAAAGCAAGACTAAGATAGCACATAACACAGTAATTAATAACATAAATAAAACATGGTGATATGCATGTTGGCAACACCTTTGCTTGCATAGTAGCTGATTCTCTGTTAGTCTCCTGCCATTCACCAAAGTGGACTCATCTATGAATAAATTGGTTTCTGCGCATATGCGTTTCACTTTCAATTTTGCAATACATTACCAGAAGAAGAATTTCTTACATTTTGTTGTTGTGTTTCTTCTTCAGTAAAATTTGATTTTTTATAACATTGATTTGTTTTTTATTGACTTTACATGCATCACAGATTTCTCAGAATTAAATTATTTATAAAATGTATTTCAAATTTATATTTATTTGTTGGCAATTTAAACAAGTAAATTAAAACAATGTCAAACCTAAAAAAGTATGTTTTTGACACCACTTTTTGAGATTTATGAAACTTCTATAAAACTACTCAAGTACAGTTCTGGAACACCTTTTTTTAAATTTCTGGAACCTTTTTTGTGGTTCAGCCACAAATCATATAAACCCTTAAAATTTACTCTTGAAGTTCCAAGAATTTCAGTAGGGCTTAATTTTAGCCTTGGAGTAGAAATCAAGGTGAAATTTTTTGCAAGTCATAAATCGACAAAGTGTTTTCGGACCTATATTTATATGAAATTTCTTCTTTAGTATGCAGTTCTGAAGTATGTCCCATTCCTCAAGAGACACTCTGTATATATCATTTAACCATTTGGGTTTGTTTTCAAATTAATTCATCCCTTAGAAAGGTGAAAACTAGGCATAGTTCAAAACATCAAAGATGGGCAGTTTTTGTAAAAGTCTCAATGAAAAAATAAAACTAAGAATACTGTTTTGTTGCCCATAAAATTTTGTAATATAACAAAATATCTCCTGATGAAGGTTTAACGATGTTCCACGTTGGAAATGCCAATTTTGTATCAATTCGTAAAATTCGTGTTTCGGAGTTATAAAAATTTATAATTAAACTTGGTAAAAAATTTTGTTTGAAAATAAAAAAAAAATGTATTTTTTTTTCTATTTGTTATGATTTATTAATTATTTATTATTTATTTGTTCTTAATTCCTTGAATTATTAATTTAGTTAATTTGTTTTTTGTTCGAATAACAAGAATTGTTTTTCCGCGTTAACTAGATTATAAAATGTAATAATCGATTGGTAGTCTTCCGTTATTCAATGAGTGTACTCCTTCTGTGATGTTATTCTCTTCTTTTCTTTGAGTCCCGGTGTCAAATATTATCTGAAATTCTTCTAGCTATATGTTTACTAATAAATAAAACTCAAAATTATAATATTCAATGAATTTATTAATGTTATAGAGACTAATCGATTTTGAATCGATCGGCTAATCGACCGCTCGCAAACTTATATCTCAGGGCAATTGATTTCGTTATATAAATTATTAATGTTAAATTACAGGTTCTTTTAGCTGTTATTTAAATAGTCAGAGATAGGGCAAAGCTGAAAAGTACAACACTTACAATAAAAAAATTCTTAATTATAAAAATATAAAGATTATTCAATATGAAAATGTTAATAAATTAGATTTCTTGAACCAACGATCTGACGATATTCTGACGTCACCGCAGCTGGCCGACTTGGTCCGTTACAACAAAAATGGCTGCTCCCGTGCTGCGTACATAGTAGAAGTCTTCACCACGGAATTTCTTCAAATAAATGTTTATTCTCTAGGTGTTCCTCATCCTAGCAGTAGTGATTAATTTCTCTTCATAACAGTGTGATTCTCCTGGATTAGTGGTCAGTTATTCGGCTCGGAAATCAGTGTTCAAATGTGTTCTTGTTCCAATAGTTGTAAGGTTTTACAAAGGCAAATTTCGTATCGATAAAATTTTGAATTCACGTTTATATTGTTCTACTATCTGGGTTACGACTTCCAGTCTTCATAAATAGATTTTTTGGTTTATTCCAGTTTAACTCAGTGTTGATTAATCATATTTTTAAATTTCTCTGTTTTATTTTTTATAGGTTTAGTTCGTCTGTAGAATTATTCTTGTCTCTTTTAATGAATTAATTTGCGTGAGCTCGTTCTGAAGTGTGCATCTCAATGTTTAACAATCAACTAACTCTCTTTCTTCTTCATATAAAAGGTCCTGGCTGATTTAATATTAAATTGACATTGTTTTAATCATCTGGAATTTCCGTCTAAATGATATGTTGAACTAAAATAATTGACTTTTATATTATATGATTAATTACATTTTGCTTATTACTTATTCTTATTAAATACTAATTACATAATCAATTTCCTTATTTAATTCTGCGTTATTTAATACCACACATGATATACTTTACAGTATTTTTTAACTCAAAACGTCATATTTACAGTATATTTGAATGTAGGCTTTAAACTGTACTTCCTGTCACATTAAATGGTTTACAATTTCTGTTAGATTCTAATTGACATTGCACAAGATCATTGATTGACTTATTATAGGTTGATTTCTTTAATTCTCAGTAATTTTATGATTTGGTTAAATAATTTGAATATTATCTTAAATTTAGGCTTTTCCTTAGACTACAGTGTTATTACACTTGCATTTTTTTCTAATAATATTTTATACATTCCTTCAGTACCTTTACAAAGTATTGTTACAGTTATAATACACAGTTATTGATTTACATTAAACAATTTTCATCAATTTAATTAATTCCATTAACTTATTTACTAATTACAAGGTTGATGAGATTTACCATTTGGCCTAGATTTTGTTAGTTTATTTACAATGCTTATTATTATTCCAGCTTGCTAATACCCTCTCTGACATACAATTCTTATAATATCTTAACTAAATTACCTTTATTTAATTACAGTAATGTTTATTATTAACTTGTATCCTTAAAACATAATAAATATATTCTATAACAAAAAAATAGACTCAAACTCAAACATTCAAGTCTTGAGTTCAATGAACTGTTAACATCAACACAACACAACTGTTTTTTCATTTAAATTATTTATTAAAATTAAATTTTATGCAGTCCTTTGCTGTTTTTGTTTTTAGCTTAGGGATTTCCCCTTGTTCACTTCACTATTTATTGCATACTCTTATATTATTTTTTGTCATTTTATCTGGTATTGTATGATAAAGAATATCACTTATATGAGATCATCAGGACTTGCTTTTCATTATAAAAATAAATTGCACTGGTACATTTTTAATTATATATCTAGAACCTTTACTTACACATACTTTACATTTACTCTTATTTTATTGCATCATACTTTTCTTATTTATTTTCATCTTTTTTAGGGGTTTCTAATTTTATAATATGTTTTTTCCAAAAGTTGTCCTTTTATTATAGAGGTTTGTTTATCCGGGGTATTTCCTTACCTACTCCTATTCTACCTGGGTATAATTACTCTATACATTGGACTATTATTATTTTCCTATAATTTATTATATATTGCATGGTTAGTTTTAATTTATTTTATCTCTTCGAACTATGATTTCAATTTACTGTGGTCCTTGATTAATTTTTATAGTAATTTTCCTTGAAGTCAGTTTATTTTTATTTTATACATGATTATTTTTTTTTAAATTAGAACAATGTGGATTTTCTGTCATGCTACAATATTCATGTAGAGAGATTTCACTTTACACATAATACTATTTGCCCATTTAAGAATGATGTTCATATTTTAACTACATAGTGTTTAATGTTAACGTTTGTTTCCAGAATAGAGTTTAAACTAACATGTTAATATTACTTATTACCATGATTGAGTAATGATTCAGAAAAATGGTTGTTTCTTAGGTAATGAAGGCATATCCAAAACCAGATGATATTAAGAAAAGGGCAAAACGATCAGCAAACTCTAATACAGATGTAGCAGCAGTAAGTAAGAAACCACGTGTAGAAGCAGCTGCACCTTTGGAAAGCACTCCTCCAGTTACAGAAACTGGTATTGATGTTACAGAACAGTATGTTACAGAGAGGCTTTCCCCAGAATTAGCTGCAGACTTGGTGATTACAGCAATGGTAAGCTTTTAAAAATATGATTGTTGTAAGGGTAATAATTTACAGTGGTAGTAAACATTGTTTAGTATAGCCTTATTTATTTGCATTGTCTCAAAGTTTTTTTGAAATTTCAGGTATGCATATTTTATAATATATGTTTGAGGCATTTTGAATTGAAACTGGTTTCGTTTAAATACTAAAAAATTAATTAACCTTGTAGTTGTTTATTCCTGATTTGAATATGTACCTTTATAAACGTACTAGATTTTAAAGATCTTTTTATCCCTTGTGTCCAAATCATCATAATTATAGTTGTTGTTATTAATTGCTTTATGGATTGTTTCAAGAATAAAAAATATGAAAAACAGTTTTATATGCATATGCAGTTTTGTGGAATGCATAAACATTAATATTTATAGTGTTCCAGGTATTGAAATACTAAAACTCAAATTCCTGATTTCAGTATTTATGAATTATTGAAAAATAAGCTATTTTTATATTGTAACGCAACAGAAATGCGGTCCCCGACGTTACATAAAGAAAACTATTAAAAATAGAATAGGGAAGTAAATATTTATATCCCACACTAATAAAAGGGTCAGATAAATAAATTTATCATTGTATAAAAGTAATAAGAATGCAAGGTAGTAATGATAATAAAAAATAAGAATGTAATAAAGATAATAGTGATAAGTCTCAATGTTCAGTGAGAGGTAAATAAATAAAAAAACATTGATAAAAAGTTGTAAAAAAGAAAACTAATATTGACTATTTTAAGGTAATTGATGATATGAAAATAGATAAGAATGAGTCAATAATGTAAGTTATAAGTTAATCTAAAGTGCTTATTATGAATTGTATAATGTTATGTTGTTATCATAAATATGATGTTATAGTTTGTGTTATCATATGAAAGCTTACTTGTTGATAGAATATCAAATAATGAAGTAATATGTATTATTCGTTTACTGTTGTAGAACTGTGATTGAAATCAGTTATTTAGTATTAATTAATTTAATTTTTATTATGTGTGATCTATAGGTCAAGATAAAGTTATTGTTAGATATCATAAAGATAATTATTTGTGTACATGTACGTAGTTAAAAGTTGATTATGTTTGTAAACTTATATAAAAAGGCTATAGTTGTTAACTAGTTACATTCAAAAGTAGATCAGGGTATAATAAAAGGCCTAACAGCCAATAACACTATATCATAATTCAGATCAGAAAGGTTAGGTAAAGAATTTAATAACAAATACTAAATATAATTCAATAAGTTAGTAGAAACCAATAATAATTAATAATAAATAATAAACAAACCCAAACTAAACAAATTATGATAATGCCATGGTGCAATGATATCGATAGATAATGTTTGATATCGGAAAAATAATATTTATTAAAAGAAACAGGCTAAGAGAGAAAAACCAGCAGAAAATATAGAAATTAGTAAACAAACAATAAATAAAATTATATTCTGATATAATGGAAGTTTAGTAAGGAATATTTTGATGATTGGAAGAATATTATATGAAATTATTACTATATAACAAAATATTGAATAAGAATAAATAAGTTTGTTGCTAGGGACGACAAAATGAATATAATTTGTTGATTTTGATTATTGAATTTGATGACATGAACGAGAAGAGATTAACCACGAGAGCTGGTCAATAAAATACTGAACTAATCTAAATTATTAAATACGTTAACATTCACAATAAATGAAGGACTAATTACCATAATTTGGGCCAAATAAACATTAACCAAATTGTATAATTGTATAGTACAAAACGATAATAAGTAATTGAATTCAAAGGAATGACTTGGATTGCCCAACATCAGATCATGAAACGAATGTTAATTTAATGAAGTAATAAAACCAGATAAAGAACTACCTGTGTAAAGAGTTAATCCTCTAAACCAAACGAAAATAGAATAACCATCAAATCACATTGGACATCGCAGTTTACATCATACAATAGAAAAACGTATTTGGATTCGGAGTTTGTCGAAGCACGTAATCACAAGTTTGGTGGCCGTTGGTGAACAAAAGGAGCGGTATTTCTGCATCAACCCAGGACCAAGGATACCACTTTTATTACAACTTGAAGACAAGACTGAAGAAAATCATCTCATCTGTGTTTGATACTGAACGACAACTAACAAGGTTAGAAGCGAACAGCCTTCTCGAGTTGCCTGGGCCAGCGAACGGTAAACTTCAATTATTTAAATAATATTAAATCAAATAAACTTTACTCTTGTAATATCTTGCATTCCTATTTATGTATTTTTTAATCTTCCCAGCAGTTGAAAGAACCTTCACGCCCTGTATCTAAAAATAATTATAAAAACAATCATAACTGAATTTAATATAAAACATTGTACCGATCGATAACGATTAACTCAGACTTATAGCCTTTTCGTATCTCAAGTAAGAACAATCTTATTGGATGTTATATAATTGAACTAATAAAGAATCATTGTATAATTTCAAGATCTTATCATTTATGTATTTTTAATGAAGTGTGAATAAGAAACAAACCGATAGAGAGTTTAACCACTAATCACCGTACGCGGTGGGTTAACCTCTAAATTTCCTTTGTCTTGGAACTGCAGCGCTAATTGCGGACTTCTCCGGTATTAAAGAGAGGAGAATTCATTACGAAATTTCTCTTATTCTCTGCAAAGCAGAATAGGCTTGAGCGGAATTTTTGAATAACACCCAACTTACATAAGTTTCATTCACACCAACACTTTTAGATTAAATAGAGAGATAAGGTAGTCATAATTAACTATCCCACGACATTCAATAAATTAAGATACAGAAGAAATTGGCATATTAAATAATTAAAGAGAGGAAGTAAAGAGAGGTACGTACAAGTGTTATTATAATATACATCTATTTAAAAATGTAACAGGAGACAAGTATAATTGAAAGTGAAACAATTAGCATTAGTTTTTTCTGTGGATTCAGATAAATTCATAGAAACAGTTGTCTGTCCAATTTTTAATGTTTTTAATGCTTTCGCTGTCAAAGATTGGCATTGATGTGAAGTTAGAACAAAATACTCTAGACATCTTGCACACACACACACACACACACACGCGCACACACACACACTTTCCCTTTTTGCCCTTCCCATGTTCCTATCCCTCTGATGTGACTTGTGTTACAATCTGTAATATCAGTGTGAAGTGCACAATGCACAATGATTCCACGCTTTATAGGCCTATAAGCATTGTGTGTAAAGTTCTGTTGATGTCTTGTCAGCATTAGATACCACTACTTCCTGTGGAGGAAAGATCAATTGCAACATGCTAAGGTTATATTACAGTAGTTCAGATTTTGTGATATAAACATATGTTACACTATAATATCAGTACCATGGGGTAATATGTTAAGACCACAGATCTAAGCAGTGCATTTAGAACAGCGATTCCCAAATGGTGTGCTGCAGCAAATGCTGACAGGGTGTCATACAATTTAGAGTTATAATTTAAAAATGGAAGTGTTTTAAGTAAAACTACTGTTTTTTATTTGCAATTTTGTTGAAATACATATATTTGCTTTGCCATACTAGTAATTGATAACGGACAGAGATAACCATATTCGAATTTTGGACTGATTTGGGGGAAATAAATTTGGCTGAATATTTGTGCCAAATTTGTATTCATTTTGGTATGCAGAGAGTAGAATATTTGTAACTGTATAAATTAATAATTACTCTGAACACACACACACACACACACACACACACACACACACACACACACACACACACACACACACACACACACACACACACACACACACACACACACACACACACACACACACACACACACACACACACACACACACACACACACACACACACACACACACACACACACACACACACACACACACCTATCCCTACCACATTGTGGTTGACAACTTAGAAATCTTTTGTACTTAAAACCAACTTATAACTGACTGTTTTAATGTTTGTGATACAGTCAAAACTTCCAGACACAATGCCATCACTGTTTTCTGCAACATATACACCTATAGCAGCAGCTGGTACTCAAGGACAGATTAGGCATGTAGCTCGTCTGTTAGCAACACAACTGAATGCAGCTGGTCTTGGTCCTGGTGTGGAAATAGTTAAAAAGAAGGGCGTGACTGTTGTAAGTGAAACAATTTAATTTAAACTTTATTTCTACTTTACTATTAAACTTGTTTACAATATTCGTTTTCGACTATTTTAGCCGCCATCTTTGTTGACTACCAACATTGGAACTTTTACGTACCGGGTCCAAGGTTCAAGGTTGGACGAGCTGAAAAGCAAAATGGTTGTCTGAAATAACTCAATAATTTATTTGTTTCCAATGAATTATTTATTATTTCTTTCTATTTCAACACTAATTTTTTCTTTTTTCTTTAATTACTTTCTTCAAAAAAAAAACAATTTTTTAAACCCTTTACTTTCCATCCCAACACAATACTCTTTTCCCTTACAAACATTGGTAATTAACCATAATTAATTATACACTTATTTTCTGATATATGTAAGTTTAACTTTTCAAAACAAAATATGATATTTATTATATTAATTAAATATATCTTTTTCGCAAACCAGCACTCCTTATTTATTATTTAATTTTCACACACACACACACACACACACACACACACACACACACACACACACACACACACACACACACACACACACACACACACACACACACACACACACACACACACACACACACACACACACACACACACACACACACACACACACACACACACACTGCCCTTTTGAGATCTCAATTTTGTTATTCGATGGTAAAATGAAGCCTTTTAAAAGGACATAATTTTGAATTGGTTATCCCCCAACTGGTTACTTATCTGGCTATATGTCCGAAAGAGTCCAACGTCCCGGCGTACCTTCCATCACTCCGTACATTTTCTTCACCATTTTTTGACCGAAACTGTTACTTTATTTTAATTACTCACTGTATAGTTACATTATTATTTAAATTATAAATTTGGTTTTAAATCACATTTTTGAGTTACGGGCGCCCGCAAATTTGTTTCGGAACTTTTGAAGAACTTTTTTTCGGAACTTTTGTACAGCGCGAGAGTATTTTGCAGACTGGGGCAAAATTTACTGTCTCAATTTCTGAGGTAGCGGAGGAGTCACGTGATTTCGCTCTATTGTTCTATTTGTGTTTTTAAGCCAGTTTTGACAGTGGCATTAATTTGAATCTGCATTCCAAGTGACGTATTCATAGGTTTGGCCCTGACGTCATATGTTATGATCTCGTTTTACAAAGTTCAAATGTCATACGGCTAAAAATAACTGCTTTCCTTGCGTTCTGCTTCACTGACCTTGAAACTAATTCGCTCACATTGCATATGTCGTTATAATTTAGAAATACAATTTACAATTATTATTTCTCCCCAAATTACCCCGGGTGGGCCTAACTCTACTGTTACATAAGTTGTACCTTAGTTTAGAGTTTTAAAATTGTAGATTTATTAATATACTACATTTTAACTTACTAGGGAACAAACAAGGTTGAGTAGTGTAAGCTCTGATCGTGAGTACGATTTTAATGTGGAAACTTGTATATATTGTAACTAAACTCGTTTTGCTCGAGTTTATGTTATGCCCCACTGTTGTGAGCGCCAGTTACTAACTTAACTCGTGTTACAAATAAAATTTATGTTTGTGTTTAATAAAAATTAAGGTTTGAGAAAATTTATAAGTTATAAATTTATTATATATATTTTTTATTATATATTTAATTTAATTATTTAATTAGTTTTTATTATTTAATATTATTTAATTAGAAGTATTAATAGTAATTTATTTCCATGTGTTATTTAGCTAGGCTCTGTAAAGAAATATTTGTTCTATTGTGTTAATCCGAAAATGTCAAAGCTGGGTTTAATTGTAGTCACTTCTAACTCAGCTCTCTTTTTGTTTTTTCTTTTTCTTCTTGATTTCTTTAGCTATTACCTTCTAAGTTAAATTAAAAATGAAATAAATTAATTTAATTACTCAAATAATTAAGAAAACTCGTATTTAGAAACAGTAGTAACATTTATTAAAAGTGATGCGATAATCTCATGTACATCGACTATTGCTGCGGCTGAGACTCAATTCCCAGGTCAAGTGTGTCAACTAACAAAATATATAAAATTAAAATATTGATTAGCGAAGTTCTTTAAGCTGTAGAAATGGTCGGGGAAAGGCAAGTTACAAGATACTATACTTACAATTAATTAATACTTACTTACTATTACGTAAAAGAAAATTATATTTGAAAATAATGTCATTTAAAAAAATATCGAACCAGTTGACTGCGTATGACGTCCCGTAGCTGTTGACTCACCGTGGCATTGTACTGCTGGCGAGATAAACCCGAAACATGGCCGCCATCGACTTCGAATTTCGCCCAACTACGCCGGCTCCTGGTTTTTTCCTCTCACCCAAATGTAATTGTGGATATCTTTTTCTGTGATAGTGTAGTTCCTCTGGATGCTTCGATTGTAATGTTCTTTTTCACTCGGAGAGGTAGTTTGATGCAGGATTACTAGTGTCGTATTCAGTGTTCGAAATCTGGTTAAGTTCGTTATTCAATGGAATAGTATTAATTTAATAATTCCAACATGGCGGATGATTCTTGGTGTATTTGGTGTTTGATTATATGTATCTTTTTACTGGTTTTTCACTCCGTTAATTGGTTAAGTTATTTCTATTAATTTTATGTTTATAACCTCTTCTGTCATTCTTCATAGGGTGTCTTCAATTTAATTCAAATTATTATATTTTTTAGATCTCACTTCTGCATGTTCCCATCCGTTCTGGTTCGCTTTTTACAATCAACTGCTAAATGAAATCGTTATTTAATATAGTAATTCCAGAAATATTTTGGTATCCTATCCCATTGTCTGAAATCAGCTGTTCGTCTTTGTCCAGATCTGATCTCATAGAAATATATGACATTTTTTTCTATTTTATGGCTATAATTTAATTATTTTTTAATTTCACGAAAATTTAGGTACCTAGCAATATTCCTGTTCTAATTTGACATAAATCAATATCCAACATGACCTATTTTAGTTTTGATTAAGCTTAAAACTGGCATTTTTTGACATTTCTTATAGGCCTTATTATAATTCACATAATTATAAATTAAATGGCTTACAAGTCGTTTTATGTTAACATTGTCCTTAAATAAGATTACTTATTACATCACTAGCAGAATACCCGTGCTTCGCTACGGAGTTTCAACTCTTAGTTTGTTTATTTACATTCATAGCAACAGCTATTTATTATTTATTTCGAGAAAATCGTTAGAGCCGTTTCCGAGAAAAAAAGGACATACATTTATTAATTAATTGAACTTCGCAATTTTCTCGACTATAAGAACCTGCAAACAACGAAGTTTTTTCAATTTAAAACAATGATTAAAAACTCAGGACTAAATGTATTCGGGGTGTCCAGTAAACTGAGATGTCAACCACTTCATTTACAAAGTATGCAATTCCCGCGATAAATTTCAGTATTTGGTTTTTTGCCCCTTAGGAGTGAAAGTTTTTAAAACCGTTTCTTAGTGAGCACCTAAGACCTAAGACCTATTTCATTGATATCCATTCAGTGGTTTCAGAGATATCGTGATCAGTGAGTCAGTCAGTGGTATTTGGCTTATATAGATACCTATATCTAGCCGATTTACCCAGCGTTGCTCGGGTTCATAATTTATTCATAGGCTCATAGGCACCTATTCTTGTTCTAACGTTATATTACTTGTATATTGTATAATCTTCCTTATATTGTTACGTTCGCATTCTCACTGGAGGAATACTCTGTAGCGCACCTGTGTAAGAACATGTCATAAACTGTATTCTTATATCTGGAGAAGAATTCTGTTGCACGTGATGCTCCTGCTCGATTTCTAACTCTGGGAGAGGGCGAACAGCTAAATTAGTTTTCAATAAAATGTCTACAGTACTTGCACGTGCTGCGTATTTAACTGTCGTTTTATAATTCATTGTGTTAATGTTGAAATAAGGCATTTGTTAAATTAGTGTCTCCTAAACTTATTCTAACAATACAATACCTCTATAGATTTCAGCTTATCAATTTTTAAATTCAAACTGAAGCAAGTGCATTTATATTGTCTGAACACTATGATCTGAATACATTCGCTATCAAAACTTTGTTTTTTATACTCGCTTATAACTTACTTCGATCTTAACTTATCCACTTTTAAATTCAAACTGAAACAACTCTGAATTCACACACTATTAAGAAGTTTCTTAAGATGTATACACCACCTTTGATATCATAACCTATACCTTTATTTATAAGAACCGTGGACTCTGGCCCCGCCGTCTTTCGCGGGATCCGACCTAAGACTCCCCGGGTTCCGTGGATGAACTCCGGGGAAGGCCCATCGGACGACTCCCGCGCTATTTCCTACGCGGGAGACTTCCACCGATGCCATGGTAACCAGAATCTATTCTATTGGGTTGCCATAGTAACCAGATCTAATAGTTTTTTAAGACCCAAAGGACCCCCCAAAGGATCGTATCGAAAAAACACTTGTCCTATGTTGGTTCTCCCGTTGCGTAAAATATTTGTGCCAAGTTTGGTTGAAATCGGTCCAGTGGTTTAGGAGGAGACGTGTAAGACCCCAAAGAACCCCCCAAAGGACCCCATCGAAAAAAACACCTATCCTATGTTGGTTCTCCCGTCGCGTAAAATATTTGTGCCAAGTTTGGTTGAAATCGGTCCAGTGGTTTAGGAGGAGATGTGGAAGACCCCAAAGGACCCCATCGAAGAAAACACCTATCCTATGTTGGTTCTCCTGTTGTGTAAAATATTTGTGCCAATGTTGGTTGAAATTGGCCCAGTGGTTTAGGAGGAGATGTGGAAGACCCCAAAGGACCCCATTGAAGAAAACACCTATCCTATGTTGGTTCTCCCGTTGCGTAAAATATTTGTGCCAAGGTTGGTTGAAATCGGTCCAGTGTTTTAGGGGGAGATGTAGAAGACCCCAAAGAATACCCCAAAGGACCCCATCGAAAAAAGCACCTCTCCTATGTTGGTTCTCCCGTCGCGTAAAATATTTGTGCCAAGTTTGGTTGAAATCGGTCCAGTGGTTTAGGAGGAGATGTGGAATATACATACATAGATACATACATACAATGGGGGGGGGGGGGTTGCTCCTTAGGAGTGAAAGTTTGAAACCGTTTCTTAGTGAGCACCTAAGACCTATGATGAAGCTATGTTCAAAGTTTCATTGATATCCATTCAATAGTTTTTGCTCTACGTTGATTCTATGTCAGTCAGTCAGGCAAACTCCCCCCCCTTTTCCCCCTTTAAAGGTCGAATTTCCAAAAATCCCTTCTTAGCGGATACCTACATCACATAAGGAACCTACATGCCAAATTTCAAGTTTCTAGGTGTTATAGTTTTGGAGATTTCGTGATGAATCAGTGAGTCAGTCAGTGAGTCAGTGGTATTTCTCTTTTATATATATAGATTATTATTTGTCTTTAAACAATTTGTTGTTACAACAAACCGATACTGATTAATTTACATTTTATTTGTACTGTGTCCTCTGTTAGGCATTATATTACACATTTCCAATAAAGTCAATTTTATCCTCTGATCATTACATTTACTACTATATATTTCTGTGATAATTATAATTAAGTATCTTTATTCTAAACTGACTAATCTCTGTTAATTTTATACAGTTTTATCTAACTTATCCTTTTGGATTTGATTACATAGTAAAAGTTGAATTTGGCCTCAAAATCAGTTTTGCTTTGCTACTGATATTATAACTAGTTTGCTTCCTTATTATTTCTATGGTTTACAATTTAAAAGATATTATGATTACTTCCTTGCCTTTCCTACCTTAACAAAACTTTAACACTAATTAACATTATTTAACTATAACAAAACATCTTATAATCTAACATTTTCAATTACATATAATGAAAGTTCATGTTCCCACATTTATATTATTATGAAACACTCCTTACGTCTTATATCTAAATACTCTATTAAAATTAATACAGTTCAGTCATTTTCTGTCTTTCACTATTATGGTTTATTGTTGATATCACTTTACTTCTCACTGAGGCATTCTCCTTCAATGAGTATGGTATTGTTTTATATTTGGATCCTTTGATGTGGTTATTTTAATAATTTATCCATGATTATCTTTCCTTACTGCTCCTGATCTTACTGGGTATACTGGTGATGTACTGGGGTTTTAATCATCATGTGGTTGAACGTATATTGTTTTATATTGTAATATATCGTTTGTGTGGGTTAATTTTATATAAGTACTTACTTTGTCGTTCGTTAACTAGTAATGAGTCGTTTATTACTTTTTCTAAATACTTACGAAGTCGACCGTATTCTCGCCGTTCAGTGTAAATTCTCCGCCTCGCCGTCTGATTGGTTCACACTGTTTGGCCAAGTCGAATTCGTCAACTAATGTATTTTTGTTGTTTATTTATCCCTAACTCTTATATTACTCTTTGAATTAATCAAACATACAGTGGTTGATAGGTACGAGGATTTATTAACTCTTTTTATATAATTAGGTCAATTTACAATTCTGAAATAAAACATCATTTATTTTTTCGCCGGCAGGTTTACATGTTGTACTGTTGGCGGTCTGCTCAGTTCGGTGTGTGTACGCTTAATAATGGCGTCTCTTTCTTCGTTGGTTTGCTAAAATATCTCAGGGAAAAGTTCTTTGGACTACAGAATGTTGGTTTACAGACTAATAAATGCACAAAATTTTATAATATACCTTACAACTAATACATAATCTGTGATATCTTTAAATATGAAAAGTAAGTTACCGTAAATGAGAATTAGGTTACTGTTAGGCTAATGTTTACGTAGCAAGTTTACATTTTCTAAAACCTATTAATATAAAATCAAAATTCAGTGATAGTTTTGGTTTATCAAAGGTGATTATTTAATAAAGTTCAGTTCGAAAAGTTATTTAAGTGACTGGTGAAGTGAAAATAAAATTGTTCAGTTACTGTTGGTTATTTAAAGTTTTAATTTTGGTGAAGCATTTAAATTATACTCAACACTTCCTTAATGCTGCTTCTCTTGGGCGATCCTCTTCTTCTGGAATTCGTCTGATTGTCCCTTCTTGTATGGATTGATTGAGATCCAGGTTAAAATGATCTAAATTCAAGGTTCAGCTTCCATCAGTCTTGCAGGTTCAGATGTATCATCAGGTTGAGTTAGGTTTCTCCTGTTCTTCCTTCAGTAGTTGGTCATCTATGAAATTTGTTCGCTTCTTCCAAGTTTTTGATATAACATTTATTATATAATTGGTTTAATTATTGTACATCTCATCGGTAGTTAATTTATGTTTGCCTTTTGTATCTTCTTCATCCCAATTTAGTAAAACGTAATGATTTTATGATTTATTTGTCTTCATGGGCTACATACGTCCGCCCTCTATGCTGGTCAATAATGGAATAATTAAATTTCAACGGTCAAACATGTAACAAGCTTTTGTTGTCATGGCAACTCTTCAGAATACTCTAATTCTCATTGGCTAATATCTTATAACTTTGTTACATTTTAACATTTTATTTCTGTTCAAATTTATAAAAATCCTTTAAATTATAATTATTTTCTTATGTTAGCAGTAATCTTAATTACACTAACACCATTGTTTTGCTTTTTTGTTAAAGATTATTTTGATATCACTTATAGTTACTTTTGGTTCATTAATAACATATTTATTATTTTTCCTATTGATATTTCCTTATGTAATTATCTTTAAACTAAACATTATGTATACATTTTTGTACCTGATATTCTTACTTAAATACCTAAACATATCATATACTTTAATTGACTTTTTTCTAGTGCTTTGACTTGAAAATTGCAAAATTCCTTTCACCCATGCTAGGCCTAATGCCTAGGTTTCACAATACTTCTATTCAATATTCTTTACAATCTTTTATATTCATTAACTCTATTTATTTGTTTATTGAACATTTTCTAAAGAAACAAACTAACTTAATAAAAACATTTGTGCTTTTAACATCACACATTTTATATAATTAACATATTTTTCTTTCCAGGTCCATGCCTGAAACTAAGCTTCTACTTATTATTGTTTTCTGACTTCTACATCACTTGTCTTTTAAATTTACTAATACTATGGTTCATTTACCAACAAAACTCTTACAATAACAATTTTTAACATTACTCTAAGCAATATAACTCCCTTACAAACTCCTTCACTAAGATATAGTGTCCCCTTCTCCCAGCTTCCACTCTAATATATTACCTTTTATCTTATTTCTAAGTATTTCTTATTTTCTAATACTTAAATTAATAACACAACAAGTTTTAGATACTTACTAGATAATATACTACTAAAGATTGGTTTGCTATATTAATATAGTTTGTGGTTTATTGTATTTCACAATATAGACACTCACACTTCACTTTTCCTTTCACATAGGGTTTATTTATTTACCATATCACTATCACTTTTTATTCTATGTTATTTACATAACTTGTGGTCATTAGTTTATACTTATATGGTTCTATACTTCACCTTACCTTTCACACATTATTTGTTTATTTAATATATTATCACTGGGTTGCTATCTGTCATTAACAGTTCTTTATTATTATTTTTCATTTGTCACCTTTGTATTTATTATTACCATTGCTAAGCTTGATTTTATTCTACTTGCTTTTGGCTAACTCATTATTTAATAGGGTATTTTTATTCCTATCTTCCTATCTTGGGTTTATACATTTATTTTTCTTTTCTTTTCATTTAAATCACATAATATATCTATTTTACATTTGTGTTTTATATAGTTTTCATCTCAATTATGCCCTATCTGATTTTAGGACATTTATTTTACATTTTGTTTTAGCTACATTTGGGCTATAATGATTGTAGTCATATTTTGGGTTGCTTCATGGTTTCTTGTTCTTTCATCTTATCCAATCTATTGGGTTAAGTCGTAGTCAGTGTCTTAGTCAATTTTTTATTTAGTAGTGTTGGGCTATCAATCTTCAGGTTATAAGTTTTTATTTTTATTTCTACTTTCAGCTTCTTCCTTCGTTAATCAATTGATATAGGTTTTCCTCATTATCTACTGGAACATGTTCTTATTTATTTTGACCCTGGAGAGTTTGAGAAAGTTTATATATCTGTACTCTGTCTATTACAAAATTCTTTTATATAAGAGTTCGTTCAAATTATTAGTGTAATTTGTTCTTATGTTGTTTTTTTTTTCAAGTTATTTCTGTAAGTTGTCCTTACAGTCCTTTTGGGGCATTTTCTTTCACAATTCGTTTCCATAAGAGTTCATTCAAATAATTCATGTAAGTTGTCCTTACGGTCCTTGTGAATTTTGTTAACTAAGAATCATTTGTTGTTTTTCTTCCTTCCAAAATTATTTCGTTTAAGTTATTTTTGTAAGTTGTCCTTACGGTCCTTTTGAATTTTGTTAAACCTTTTTCTTGCAAAATTCCTTTATATAATAATTCTTTCAAATAATCCTTGTAAGTTGTTCTTACCATTTTTAGTATTTAGTTAACTAAGAATCATTTTCTTTTACAATTCGTTTCCATAAGAGTTGATTCAAATAATTCATGTAAGTTGTCCTTACGGTTTTTAGAATTTAGTTATCTATTTCTCCTCTAAATATTTTTTTATTGACAATTGATTATAGGTGCCCTTTGTCTTGTTTGAATTAATATCCTGTAATACTTAAGTGTTATTGTTATTATTTTTAATAATCATAATGGTTCGGTATACAGCAGTAATAGCTTTTTGGTAATGCCTTCCAAGGTACTGGGTAGTTCCCAATTTTTCAATAATACTTTTTCTCCGACTTCGTAGTTTATCACCTTCTTAATTGCCCTTTGATACTTTTTATGTCGCCTTTCCTGGTCTTCGGCCAATTTATTGTAAAACTTCATTCGATTAAATTTATATTCATTATTGACGGGAAATTCAATGATTTCTTGTATTTCTCGTGGAGGTTGTTTCTCATACATTGCTGTATATGGTGTGATCCCTATAGCGGGATGATGTGCTAAATTGAGGAATTCCTCTGTGGCTGACAGGTATTCTTGCCATTTTCTTTGTTGATGGTGACAGTATGTTCGCAATATCCTCCCGACCTCTTGCAGCACCCTTTCTGCAGAATTACTACTGGGGTGGTAAACAGATAGTATTTTTCCACCTCCTTCCCTTAAATTGAGTTCCATGGTCGGTGATTATTGATGCAGGTTTTCCTATCTCTGAAATGTAGTAGTTGGTGATCACTCCCAAAACCTTCAAAGTGGTAGCTCGGTTAACCGGGTATAATTTTATAAATTTGGTGAAATGATCTATCATTATTATGCTGTATTTATAATGGTGGCGTCCGCCACTACGGGGAAATGGCCCACAGATATTTAGGAAAACCTTTTCCAGCTTTTCTTGTGAAGTAATTGGTATCATTATCCCCTCTTTTCTCTCGTTGTTCGTCTTTACCAACTGGCAAATAAGGCAGGTCTTAATATAGTTTCTGACCTTTCGATTTATATTCTTTATGTGGCAATTTTCCTCCAACGCCTTTATCACTTTCATTGCCCCCATGTGACCATATCGGAGATGATAGTCTAGGATGATCTTCTTCTCTATTTTAGCAGGGATTATTATTTTCCATACCTCTTCATCAAGAGATGTTTTAATGAATAATACTTCATTATGCGTGCAATAAAATCTGGTTATGGTATCATCTTGGTTGGACAGACGAAGTTTTATACTGTTTAGTTTCGGGTCAGACTGCTGGTGTATGCTGATGTTCCTCAGACTTTCTCCAAATCAGATCTGTCCTTGATAATATTGTATATCTTCAGTATGCTCTCCTTCTCGCCCTCGAATGTCTGTTCTTCCAAATTCACTCGTGACAACACGTCTGCTACAACATTCTTACTTCCGGGAATATACTCCAACTGTAGAGCATATTCTTGCAGGGCAAGTATCCACCTGGTCAGTCTACCGTGGCTTAATTTACACCTTCTTAAAAATGATATAGATTTATGATCTGTACGAACTGTCACCGGATATCCCAGAATATAAGTCTGAAACTTCCCGCAGGCAAAGACTACACTGAGCAGTTCTTTTTCCGTTACGTTGTAGTTCTTCTCGCATTGGTTAAGTGTCCTGCTAGCGAAACTAATGACTAGATGGTTGCCATTTTCGTCTTCTTGGTATAACGTCGATCCCAGACTGATATTACTGGCGTCGCAGTTGAGGAAGAAAGGTCGGTTAAAATTGGGATGATTAAGCATTACTACCTCTAAAAACTTATCTTTAATTGACTTGAATGTCTCGTCCTGTTCTTGACCCCATCGCCATTTATTTTTGGAGGATAACTGATATTGAAACTTGGCCGTCAGCTCTGAATAATTATTTTGAAATTTTCTATAGTAATTACATAGGCCTAAAAATGACTGTAGTTGCCTTCTATTTTTTGGTGTAGGGAATCTCTGTATGGCGTCTACTTTCTCTGATGAAGGTGATGTTCCCTGATTATTCAGCTTGAAACCCAAAAATTGAACTTCTTTGGCAATAAGTTTCGATTTCTCTAGCTTTAAGGTAACATTATTATCAGCTAGTTTCTTTAAGACATGCTCCACATGGTAACAATGTTCCTCCCAATGGGTTGATGTGATCAACAGATCATCAACATATACAGTTGTAAACTGGAGCACTTCTGGTCCGATTACTTGGTCCATACAGACTACAAAAACGGCTACTGAGTTTACTAAACCGAAGTGCAATTTCTTAAACTGATAGTTGCGTCCTTCGAAAATGAATGCCATGTATTGACGGCTTTGTGGGTGCAACTCCACTTGCCAATACCCACACACGGTATCCCATGTAGTAATAAATTTAGTTCCGTGGAATCTCTTTAATATTTCATCAGTTTCCCCAGGCGAAGTGCGATCATTAATTATCATTTTGTTGATTTCGCGTGCGTCAAGGCAAAGTCGGACCTTACCACTTTTCTTCTGAATAGCAACAATCGGACTGGTGTATGGCGACTGGCTGCTTTCGATTATATCTTTATTTATCATATTTTGGATTTCAGCTCATACATCTTCTTTCAACGAATGTGCTATCGGGTAGGATTTGCGGTTGAACTCCCCGGTTCCCTGAATCGGATCGTACACTGGTAGTTTTTGATCTTTTCTGGCTCGTCGGAAAACACGGCCCGATATTTTTCATATATTCCAATTAATTGATTTATTTGGTTCTCAGTCAATTTCTCAGTTGTATTATTGCACTGGAAATCCCATATCTCTTGTATCTTTTGGGCCCACAGCTTATTTTCAGTATCTTGGCATACTGATTGGTTATCTGGTGAGTAATCTGACAAATAATTCACTTCACTTGTGCGGTTGAGAGTTTGTCGGGAGTCTACCATCTCGCTATTTATTAAGTTAGCTACCCAGGTCAAACCTTCTGAAAAGAGTGATACCTTTTCTCTTGTAACGGGGCAAAAGAGAGGTAAAACCAATTTTAAAATGTGATTTGAATTCTCAATTTTATTTCGCCCAAGTGTAGCGTCAAGACGGGCGTGAATTGGCATTGGAATGTGCAGTTTGTAATTAGGGGGCGAAAGAGCCACCACACGCGCGTTCAGACGGCCAAGTTTCTCACGCTATCGGCACGTATTAATGCTTTCTTTCGCGTAGTGTGCGCAGGAAACTTTCTCAGTCGACTTAAAACCACTCCCTGGGCCGGGTGAATACATAGGCTGACGAGCCAAAATTTTACTAAAATGTATACCAAAGTGAATTCGATAAAACAGTGAAACAGTTAGTATCAGCAGTGCGGATGTGAGCATTTCAGCTCGCCGTCGGCTGCGTAACTTTACGCTGTAACGTTACCAAATATGGTAGTTACATAAAATAAGCAAATATAACTCCAAATGACAGGAAAGCATGAAGGTATTTCTAGATAAATAAACCTATGTGAACAAAAAGTGTGTATCTACAGATATATTAGTGTAAAGTTCCAACGATGAAGGAGAAAGTGTAACATAGCAGCATCATATACGAAGTGAAGAAAGAAAATGACCATGAGCCAAAATAAAATGTTAGTAACCAGGCCCAATAGGATCCAACAGTGAGGGGAACCAACAAAATAACTACCAATAAAATCCAACAGTGAGGGGAAATAACAAGAATAATACCAATACCAACGACATAACGACACTACCAATAGGATCCAACAGTGAAGGGAAATCACAAGAATAATACCATTACCAACGACATAACGACAATACCAATAGATTCCAACAGTGAGGGGAATAATCAAAGATAACTATGCCAAATAAAAGGAAGAAACAACTCAAGAGCAACCACAATGATGGCAGGCAAACTGATATAGTGACAAATATGAATATTATGAAACAACGACTACTACAATGAAAATGTTGAAGAAGACGTACAAACCTAAAAAAGAAATGTAACTGAATGCCACAGCAAAACAGAATACAATGCAAAGAAAGGCCAGAGAAAGAGTAATAAGTAGTTTGTTAAATATCAAACAAATGTGACAGAAATTAGTTACAAACCATGACAAGAAAGGTATTAACATTAGTTCAAGAATATTTGTATTATTGTTTAAGAAGAAGTAGTGTAAACATGTGTATTAAAACAATTAAAATATTGTAATAGAATACCATACTGAAGTCATGTTAGTAGTAGCAAAATGCTGCATTAGAATATGTTGTACATTGTTACATAACCCCATAGGAAAGACACCTATGAAACAAAAAATCATACATGTTAGTTTAACCAAATAACCATCAACAATTATATCAATCAAGGCTTTGTTATAAGTAATGATACACCCTAGTAGACAGTGTATTATATTGAATACAATACAAATAAAGCAGATCAAATATGATGGCACAAGGATAGAAGAAATGGAGCCTAGTATGCCAAATTAGTTAAACAAAATACAGTATTAAAACATGTACCAAGAATATTGAAAGTATTACCAGTAGTTAGATGAACATCTGGTACTACTATGAGAACAGATTATAAGTATAATGACAATAGTTTTGTAACCAAAATATTGTAAACTAGTTGACTATGAATACATAGCCAGTAGTAAGCAGAACCAATGTAACCAACTAGTTAAGCAAGATACTTTATTAAAACTTGAACAAGGATTAATGAGAGTGTTACCAGTAGTGAGGGGAACACCTAATACTACTGTGAGAACAGACCATGACCATGAGAATAGTCATTTTATATATAAATTATAAAAAACTAACTGACCATGATGGTGGAATCAGAATGTAAACAAACAGTAGGTAGCAAGTTATTTATGCAAAATGCAACATACAAACTTGTTTAAAAGTAGATAAAAATGTTGTCAATGATCAGAAGAATGTCTGATACTACTTTGAGAATCTATATCAAGTATAGCAATAACAATTTAATTATTGTTTTATAAAAAAATAACTGACTACCATGCTATGACATAATGTAAACAAACCCATTACTAGAAATTGAAGGGTTCTCAAATAGCTAAAAGCTAACAAATGTATGAAAGGAATTAGGTACTATAATTGTACACTAATTGCATTTATTACATAATATACCTTATATAGAAAAACCATAAATAAAGTGACAATTGTAAGAAAAGAGATAGGAGGGTACTGAAACAATGCTAATAGTATATGATATACAGCCCTGTACATATACTAAAGTACAAATTCATGTAAATAGACGTTTATATTATTGTTAGATTACAATATCAATGTTATTAAATAGGAAAAAAAATAGTTTTAAGGACAATTGTGAATAATCAAATATGGACGCCAAAGACGCCATGACCAGACATTGTTTGGGTAACAATTATTCCCAAATTTTGTATTAAACAAGTTGAGATATAGACTCAGATCGTTTAGTCAAAAGTGTTTTAGTGTAAATAGTTAAGTTTGGTGTAATAAACTGATTAAATATAAGATGCACCATAAAAATCGATAAAATCGTTATAGTGATTTAAATAATGGACGGATTATAATCTTGTTTGGACTTTAATTAAAGCACAGGATGTCCGCAATTTATTGACACTAACCGTTTAACGATAAGACAAATATTAAGAAAGTTATTACGATTTTAAACTTTTTAATTATTTTTTGTACCAGTGCTGACGTCAAACTAATCTCAAACCCAAACACAAAATTGGTAAAAAATTAAAAATTTTAAGAAGCCAAAGTACTTTGGGTTGGAGAGTTCAAACATTTCAGCCAATCGAATGAATGGAAATCGGCAGACAAGCCGGAGACGTTCCAAAGGAGCGTCACAGTCATCTATCAATCATCAAAGAGACAGGACATGTCACTCTCCGAACGAGATATGAAGAAGTTTATATTTTTGAATTGTGCGCGACACGCAAACATCAGTAACTAACATACACTAACCTAAATACAACACAAGCATTTACGTGTGTACAGTGCGGAGTGAAGACTATTTAAATACGATCAGTGTACAATATCGATCGTATTTGCGAGTGTTGTGCGAAAAATAAACAGGGAGTACAATATTTTTAATTAATTAACAGTAAAACAGAACTAAAAATTTTTGTCCATACCGATCGTTTATATACTACGCTAGTCAATAATAGCGAAGTATCATAATGCTGATGAAATTTATCAGAATCGATGAAAGTATTATTTCACAATTTTTAACATGATAAATAAATATTTTAATTATTTTTCATAATCAAAAGAATCACGATTAATGTACTTATTACAAAATATGAGCATAGTAAATAGTCGCTCAATTGACTAACGTTATTTTTTTGATTTTTATTATTGAAGTTAAATATTTTAATTTTTATGCGAAAGAATATTCTATGCTACTGATAATTATGCATCAGAACTATTATAAATAATATGTATATGCTTAGATTAAGAAGAAATCAATATTCAAGATAATTAACTCTAATAACAATTCACGTTATGAGATAACCTTAAAATCATAACCGTAATTAGCCACCTTCTTTGTCACAAGTCTGTTCTCATATAATCCAAACCAGATGAAAACAATAACAAGAGTTTTTTTTTATAACTTTTTCTCTTGTAAATAAATAATTCCCACAGTGAATTATTAAAATATAGTAATACATTTTAGTAGTGCAAACCAATGCACTTGTTTATTGTCAAGACAATTACTGTATACTGCGTACGAATTCCCGCGTACGATAATACCATAATTATCTGTTATATGGTACCAATTTTCTATTTTAATATTTGTTTGTTTGTTTTTTATTAATTGTTCATTTAATCTCATTATAAAACGCCACATCTTGTACCTGGCATCATGCTACTTAAAAGAACCACACGAACTTGGTAATTAACTGATATAAGAGGACATAACCTCTCAAAATAAAAACTATTGTATAACCAACAGGGTTACCAGCCTTGAGGCCAAGGAGAGTTTTATTTTAAATTTTGTTCATTGTAATTATTATCAGTAAAATTATTAGTAACTGATTGTCAATTTTTAAAAGATTTATAACTTGATTAACTGTTAATAAACCTCTACATTTTTGTTACCAGTGGAAAAAGAGTTTAATTTCAAACTTAAATTAGTTCATTCATTAATAGTCAGTTCTACCAAAAGGTGGCGGAAGAATTCAAATATTTCTGATAGCTCAGAATTTTATTTAGCTGTTATATTATTTTTATTGTGCATGCTAGTCACGTTGGATATTCAAACAGAATATCTACTTGTATATGTAGCGTATGTGTTACAGCTGAGCAGTCACCTAACAGAACAACAATATCCACATGTGGTAAGTGGGGGAGGTTACTAACGGAGTGTGAGAAATACTTTTAAATTAAAGGAGTTAACCATCGATACCCACATATTTGTCAGTCACAATCAAACTAATAATAATAATTGTAATTTGAACATTTTATCATACAACATAATCGTGGATACCGGTGCGTATCTGCAAGTAACACAATTACAATCAAAACACACTTAAATACGATATCACTGTATCTTGTATCTTGTTACAACGCCCGCAACTAAAATGTGAACACAGCAAGTATAAATTATAAAATAACCACCTATAACTTTATCAGAATGCATTGGCAGTTTAAATACATAAAATCAGTGAACATAGAAAACCAACACCCGTAGTGCGCGTGTAACGATGCGACGTCTTCTGGACAGATTTTTCAGGATTTGCAGCTAAGTAACAAATAAGAGATAAAACCAATTTTTCAGTACTTTGTTTAGATTCAATGAAATGAGCTCAGTTAGGGAAGTCCATGAAATTGTACTGCATGAATGAGTGTGTGATTGCGTGAATATAATATGAAATATAAAATTTAAGCAGTGCTGGGTTGTGAAATATATATATATATATATTGTAGTGTGACAGATAATCCACATAAATCAATTACCAGATGATCATTGGTAAAAATCAAGTATATGGAATATCCAGAAAAATCCAAATGAAAACCAAATAAAAAGCACAATAAATTACCATTATAACAAGAAAAAGTAAACATAAAGAAAAAATCTGCAACTAATATAATTGTACAACAAATTAAAACCCCAGAAAACTAAAATTAAAATAACAATAATACCCAGGTAGGATAGGAGCAGGCAAGGAAGATACCCAGACCAAGTAAATTGACAAAGTAAACAGACCAGTATAAACAAAAGTGTATAATAACAAAATGGTACTGAAGAAACAAGAACGAAGAAAGAAGATATCTAAAAATAAACAAATATACTGAATGAACAGAGACAAGTGAAGATCACATAGAATAGAGGAAGTAGAACATGACCAATACCCAATAGAAACCCCATAGGGAGAAAACAAAAACCCCAAAAGAAAGTAAATGTCACAATAGAAAGTATAACACCCCAACAAACCATAAACTCATGTAAAACAAATAAAAACAAAAAGTGTTTAAAGTGCTAAGTAGAAGTGCACCCAAAAAAGTTATTGTATAGTTTATATAGACAAATCTTAACAGTTCCCCCATGGTTAAACAATTTGATATTATAAAACTATGAAAGGACTAGTGATAATATCAAGAAATAACCAGGGACAAGTGCAAGTTATTAGATTATAATAAATAAACTTGGAGAAGGTACATGAATTACTGTACAATTAAATAACTTTAAGTGTTTTTAAATAGTATCATGAATGATATTTAATCAAGTAATATGGTGAAGGAGCAATGAATACTCTTTCTAATAAAATGCCACTATTTATATGAGAACATTCAATAGAATAAATAATATAAATAGATAGCTAGGAGTTGATACATAAAGTGACGGGTAATACATCCCTAAAATTAAGAAAAACAGATAAGACTGTAACTAAATAGTTTTAAGGGAGTGTTAAACATTTAATGGAACAAAATGTTAGGTTCCAGTTTCCATATATTAACTCTATAAATAAGATTTAGAAGTAGAGATTAATACTTGTATTTATCAAATGTTATTTTGTTTAGTAGTTTGAATTAGGAATGCAATGTCTGAATGTAGATATCATTCCTAGATAGTTAAATGTTTTTTATAAGTTACTGTAAGTAATCAGTACAAAAAAGGTATAATTCTAGATACCAGATTTAATATTAAATAATTGTTATGTTTTAATTATTTAAAATCAATACTCAATGTTATAGTAGTAAAGGAACAAATTATTAATGAATATTGTATTAGAATAGAAGGTCAGAAAAGGGTATAAACTAACTGTATTATTAAAAACTTTGCAAGTAACAACAGATAAAGTCTAGGCCAGATAGTACTGTAAATTCAGACTACACTATAATTGACAAATCTAGTCCTATAAACCAACTAAACTGATGAATTTTATGTAAGATAAACCCACCATATAGTAATACAATGTAACTTATACTTTATAAAGATATTGTCAGAAGATAAGTAAAATTATAAATAAAAATGGAATGTATTAACTAACATTACAGAGGAGGAGTCATAGATAAATGAATTATATTTAAAAACAATAACTAATGAACTAAATTGCAAGAAATTAAGTAAAGATAAACGATTATATCAATCTTAGATTCAGTATGGTAATAATTACATAAGAGAAAATGGCTATTATCTGGTCAAGGACAGGAAACACATATTTGAACCTACTATTCCAACATGAAAGAAATATAACTTTTTTAAATGAAAACTTTGTAAAACTATATTAATTAGTATCAAACTAAGCAAAATAGATTAAAGAAACCGAATATGTATTTAGTATTTCATACAGTTAATTAATAACGAAAATATTTTCCGTGTATAATGTATTCAAATAAAATGTATTGGAAGCTAAGATAATTTGAAACAGTGTATAATATATATTAAATTGGCTAAGATTTTCAGGAGACGAAGGAAATGAGAACAGTTAATTATTATCCGTTGAAGCGAACACTTAAACGAGGTTTTGCTCCGTATAACCTAAACTAATGGTGTACGATAATTCAACCGAGTTCTGTACAATTTTTGTAATTTTTTTAATTTGAATTTTTAACTTGTGAAACAGTGAAAACAAACAATAAACAGTGCATTACAGATAAACAGAACCACACACGCCTAAATAATTGAAATAACACCACTACAAATAAATTTTACGGACGAAACAAAAAAGGTTAAATACGACACATTTGACCAAAGTGAGATAGACATAATAACACACATTGACACCAAGTGAACTAATAAACACTACACCAGGAACACTCAATTAACTCCAGAACTAATATACACAATTGCTGAGACGAATAAACGGTGAAAGGACATCTTTATTGGAAGAAATATTCATCGAGGTGATAGACGTTTAACTGCGCATGCTCCTGTCGGCCATTTTGATTTTTCATCATTCTCATTGAGGTGGAGCAAACGAATTTCTAGACTGAATTGGTTCGAAATATATACTATATAAACTTCATATATTTAATTAATAACGTTGTAATCGTTAATTTTAAGACATTTCTAATTGTAAGTGTTATACTTTCTTGGCCCTACCCTTCTCTGGCTATTCTAACATAACCGTTAAAAGAACATATTTTATATACACGATTGATGTAAAGTTTTTGTCGACCGACCCTGAGTACGAGTCGATACTGTTGTCAAATATCGATTATTATCGATAATTTTAAAAAAATTGTTAATAAACATTCTATTTATGCTGTTTGGTTGAATTTTTCTTTAAATATACAGTACTTAAAGAATAAGTTAACTCAAGGACACGGACTAACCGAGAGGCGGTATTTACGAATATAAAGAGCGGATCGAAGAAGAAGAAGAGCCGTCTATCGACTAGTACTGGAGTTAAAACCAGATTAACTTTAAAGTGATTTACAGAAAGTGACACCAAGACACTATCAACCATAATACAATTAAAATTTTAACACCAAACAATAACCACAATTATATCTTAAATACCAGTAATAAAAAAAACGATTCAAATATTATATTTTTCAGAAACAACAAAATTTTTTTTTTGAAATAAAATATTTTTTTATTTCATTCTTCAAATTATAACACTATTATTTTGTAACCATGAGAAACGTTACAAAATTGGCGCTCACAACAGTGGGGCTTAACGTGTAACACAAGAAACGTTACAAAATTGGCGTCCAACTAAAGGGCTGTAATTAATGATTGAAAGGCTGTAATAACTCGCCCAATTTCTAATTCAGCTTGGCAGCGGTTATCCAGCCAGAGAAACAGGAAAGATGCAACGTCGTGCCACATCCAAGAAAAGGGCAGCAGAGGCCGAAAAAGAAGTTAATATGGAGGATAAGGAGGCGACATCAGTGGACGTAGAAACGTTATTACCCCCGGTGGAACATAAACAACCAGCACCACCAGAGGAACAACCCGAAATACCCACTCAAACAGGGGACGTCCACATCCAAGACAAGGACATAGAAAGGTCTAAGACTACCGAAGAAAGTAAAATAGACAAATTGATGGAAATGTTCCTACAAATGAATCAAGATTTGCATAAGAAAATGGATTCCACACAGGAAGAAATAACAGTTAGTAAGCAGGAAATGAGTAAGCAAATGGAGGAGAACAGCAAGAAGATGGAAAAGAAACTGGATTCCACCACAGAAGAAAATAACAGGAAGATGGAGGAAAGCAACCAATCCACAAGGGAAGAATTAAGTAAGAAAATGGATGCCACAAAGGAAGATTTAAGTGAAATAAATAAGAACATAGAGGCAACAAAAGAAGAATTGAAGAAGGACAACCAAGAAACAAAAGAAGAATTGAAGAAGGACAACCAAGAAACAAAAGAAGAATTGAGTAATAAAATTGAAAACACCAATCAAAAAATTGATGAAACTAGGAAGAAGATAGAAAATGACAACCAACGATTGAAGGAAGAGTTAATGGAGAATAGCAAGAAGATGGAAGAAAAAATGAAGGAGAATAACAAGAAAATGGAAGATAAGATGGGGGAGAGGTTGGAAGAGTTAAGAGAGGATAACCAACTATTACGGGAAGAATTACGGGAAGTTAACCAGGAGAATCTAGACAAGTTAGACGAATGAATGGAACTATTAAGAAAGGAAATGAACAAAGAACTCAAAGATAATAAGAAATCTATGAATAAAAGGCTGGAAGAAGAAACAATAACTATAAATCAACAGATCAGAGAAGTTGATGAAAGATGTCGGCTAACTGAAGGGGAGGTACAAGAGTTCAAGGAAGTGGTAAACACCAAGGTCACAAATCTCGAAGAATATAGTCGCAAGAGGGCAGAAGAGAACCGAAGGGAAAGTCAGGAAGAACTAAGTAAAGTACGTACCCAAATTACTGAAAGGTGCGACGGAATGGAGGTAGTAATGACTAACATCACTGGTCAAGTGCGGCAGAGCCAGGAGGAAATGGAAGCAATTTGGAACCGACCAACCAACTTCACAAATATCCCCATCAACGAAAACAGGGAATGGCTGAACTTCCGCCAATATAAAAAGAAAGCCAATGGAGTTCTTGGCCCGGACTGAGGAATATATGGCCAAACATAGGGGTAATAGATGGTTAAATAACCGAGAGCTGTTGGACGAATCATTCCGTGAAATGACGGACAACTGGTGGATGGCAAACCGGAGCGAGATAGAGGATTACCAACAATTTAAAAATTTGTTCAAGGCCAAGTATTGGTCGGAGACCACCCAAAATCTAATAAGGGACAACATCTGCCATGGTCAATACAAGACACAGTTCGGTAATACAATGACAGCGTACTTCCTTGGGAAGGTATGCCTGGCGAAGCACCTGGAACCGGCCATACCAGAGGAATGCCTGGTAAATAAGCTCTCCTACCATTATGATGAAGAGGTCATACGAGCAAGAAGAGGTAGCCAAATAAAGACCATCCAGGTGATGACGGAACTCTTAGAAAATTATGAGAATGAGGAATACTACAGGCAAAGCAGAAGAAGGAATGAGCGGCCAGAATTCCGAAATAATCCGTACCCGAACAATAATAATCACCAGAACAGCAGTGGGTACCAAGGGAACCGGTATAATCCCAATTACAATAATCAGAACCATACCAACGGTAATAATAATAATAATAATAACAACGGTAATGTAAATCAAAATATTAACAGAAATAATAACGCGTACCCCGGTAATAGAAACAATTATTACCCAAATCCCCATGTAAATAGCCAGAGAAACCCAAACCATACAAATAATACCGAACGGTATTATAATAACAATAGGGGTTACACAAATAATAATACTAATAACAACAACAGGTTCTCCCGACCCCAGGTAAATTTTATACGCGCCGAAGGAAACAGTCAACGCAGATATAACCATCAATGGTGGAGCAGTTTCCATGAATACGAAGACCGACGCAGAAGCCGAGAACGGGATAATTCAAGATATAATCCGCCTAGGCGAAGTACCAGCCTAGATGACCCAGAGCGGCAACCAAATAGAGAACAAATATATGAACAGCGAACGGAACGGCTGGAACCTACTCAAGGTTTCCCAACTGACGCCTCTGTTGGTCCAAATGTTAATAACCAGGATGATGAGAATTTAAACGGGAGGAGGCAGTAATAAATAATAAGGACCTTTTGCTGCTTCTATCGCCTGGGTATAAAAGAGAATTGCCAAGAGCAAGTAATAATAACAAGATTACTATTATTCGTTGTAATTACTTAAAAAACATTCGAAACGAACTACTGGAGGAGGACGACACTCGCCTCCATAGTATAAATAATGAGATAATTTATGTTAATGCTGAAATAGAAGGAACATAAGCACAGCTAATGATTGATACAGGTGCGAATGTATCTATAATCAACTCAATAGAATTGGAGAGGATCCAAGAGAAATGTGGTCAATTATTGCCGACTTTACCTATCAATAATATTGTATTAATCGGTGCCACTGGTCGCCAAAACAAAACAATAAGAAAACAAGTATCGTTAAACGTGATTAGTAAGGTTATAGCAATAAACATGGTCTTCCTAATTGCGGCAGGATTACCTTTCAATATATTAGTGGGATGCGATGTGCTGAGAAAAAACTCTGCTATCATCGATTTATGATCAGAGAAGGTATCGCTGTTTACCGGAGGTCTGACCTGAATGGCCGATTTAGTCGGTAGCGAGATAGAAATTCCCAGCAGTATCCACCAACAAATTCGTAACATTAACTATACGAAAAATAACACTATATTTAACCCAATAGTATACGACAACACGGATGAAGATTTATGGTCCCAAAAGATACAAGAGATAAGGGATTTCCGGAGCGGAATTACTAGGGAGAAATTGCCCATTAATCAAGCAAATCAGTTAATCAGAATTTATGAGAAGTACCGCTCAGTATTTTCAGACGAGCCAGGCAAGGTAAAAAATTATCAATGTACCCTTAAGTTCAGAGATACAGTGGAGTTTAATAGAAAATCCTACCCTATTGCGCATTCACGAAAGGAGGCTGTAAGAGCGGAAATAAACCGGATGATTAATAGTGATATAATAGAAAATAGCCAATCCCCATACACCAGCCCTATTGTGGCTATTCCCAAGAAAAACGGCCAAGTCCGGCTTTGCTTGGATGCACGGGAAATAAACAAAAAAATAATTAATGATAGAACATCGCCCGGTGAGATTGAAGAAATCCTGAAACGTTTCCACGGTACCAAGTACTTCAGTACCTGGGACACGGTGTGCGGTTACTGGCAGGTAGAGTTACACCCACGGAGTCGCCAGTATCTGGCTTTCATATTCGAGGGGCGCAATTACCAATTCAAAAGACTGCCCTTCGGACTGGTAAACTCAGTGGCCATCTTTGTGACCTGCATGGACCAGATATTGGGACAGGAAGCACTTCAGTTTACCATCGTATATGTAGACGATCTACTAATAACATCAGAAACGTGGGAGGAACACTGCTACCGTGTGGAACACGTCCTTGAGAAGTTATCTGTCAGTAACGTCACGCTGAAGTTAGAAAAATCCAAGTTTATTGCCAGAGAAGTGCAATTTTTGGGTTTTAACTTGGACGATCAAGGAATCTCACCGTCGGCAGAAAAGGTGGAAGCAATCCAGAAATTCCCGGCACCCAAAAACAGAAAGCAATTACAGTCGTTCCTGGGATTACGTAATTACTATCGAAAGTTCCAGGAACAATATTCGGAATTAACCGCAAAATTTCAACCTCAATTGTCGTCAAAAAATAAATGGTATGCTGTCAAGAGCAGGATGTGATTTTCCAACTAATTAAAGACAAATTTCTGGCAACAATAATACTTCGCCACCCAAATTTTAAATTACCATTTTTTATGAATTGCGATGCCAGCAACATCAGTCTGGGAACGACATTGTATCAAGAAGACGAGAAGGGTCAACACCAAGTAATTAGCTTCGCTAGCAGATCTTTGAACCAGTGCGAGAAAAACTACACTGTAACTGAAAAAGAATTACTGAGCGTAGTATTTGCTTGCGGTAAGTTCCGCACTTACATTTTGGGTACCCTGTTACAGTCCGAACAGACCATAAATCTATTTCGTTCCTAAAAAGCTGCAAATTGAACCATGGCAGACTAACGAGGTGGATACTTGCCCTTCAAGAATACCATCTAAAATGGGAATACATCTCAGGTAAAAAGAATGTCGTAGCTGATGTGTTATCCCGGGTCAATGTGGAAGAGCAAACTTTCGAAGGGGAGAAGGAAAGCGTGCTAAAAATATACCATCTTCTTAGCACCAGAGCCGATTTAACAACAATATTAACAAATATGAGCACCCACCAACAAGCAGACCCGAAATTGCGAAACCTTAAAACTCGATTAGAAGAAGGAGACGAAACCGTTGCTCGATATTACCAACTAAACAAACAAATCTTGTTCGTTAAAACATCACTGAAGGAGGAGACCTGGAAGGTGGTTGTTCCAACCCAGATCAAAAAGGAATTGATAGTAAACTACCACATACGATATGGGCATATGGGCGCCCTAAAGGTAATAAAAGCTCTGGAGGAGAGCTGCCAGATAAAAAACATAAATAGGAAAGTCCGAATGTATATTAAAAGCTGTAAAATCTGTCAGCTCGTAAAAACAAATAACGAGAAGAAGGAAGGTGTAATGATTCCTATCACCTCCCAAGCAAAATTGGAGAAGGTATTCCTAGACATCTGCGGACCATTTCCCCGTAGTGGAGGTCGACACCAATATCGATACCTAACAATCATAATGGACCACTTCACAAAGTTTGTTAAGCTATACCCTACTAATCGAGCAACTAACCGGAAAATTCTGGGGATATTAACGGAACAGTATATCCCAAACATGGGGAAACCATCTTCGATCATCACTGATCATGGAACCCAGTTTAAGGGTAGAAAATGGCGAGATACCTTATTGTCAATGGGCATTCGTACATACAAAACCTCGGTCTACCACTCGAGCAGTAATCCGGCAGAGCGGGTGTTACGAGAAGTGGGGAGGATCCTAAGAACTTATTGTCACCATCAACAAAAAGGTGGCAAGACTATCTAGAAGCCACGGAGGAATTCCTCAACTTGGCATACCATCCAGCTATAGGAATAACCCCATACTCCGCCATGTACGAAAAACCACCCCCACGAGAGATCGCAGATATCCTCGAGTTCCCTATAAACAATATTTACAAATTTGACAAAGCAAAATTCTACAACAAGGTGGCAGAAGACCAGGAAAAACGGCAAAATAAGTATCGAAAGGCTAGTGGTAAATTAATAACTTATGAAAAGGGAGAAAAAATCTTATTAATAAATCGTGAACTACCCAGCAGCACACTGGAAGGAATAACGAAGAAGTTATTGCTGTTATACACCGGACCATATATAATCTCCAATATAAAAAGTAATAATACTTATGAAATAAAGGAAATAGATTCAGAAAGGATAAAGGGTGTATATAACCAGGCTTCCATGAAAAAATATTATGAGTAATTGAATGTATATAAAAGAATTTAGTTAAAAATGACAAAATTCAAAAACAATGTAAGCACTACTTACTACCAAATATTTATGAAACGACTTTTGGAATAAAAAATAAAAGAAAAAGAATTTAGTAAAAACAAGCAAATTTAAAAACAATGTAAGCACAACTTACTACCTATGATTTATGAAACTATTTGTGAAAAAACTAAAAGAAAAAGAATTTAGTAAAATAAAAATAAATTTAAAAACAATGTAAGCACAACTTACTATCTATGATTTATGAAATTAATTAAGAGAGAAAAGGAAAAGGAATTTAGAATAAAATCAAACAAATTCAAATATATTGTAAAATCAATTTACAAACAAGTTATGAAAAAACTTTCTGGAAGTAAAAAGAAAATGAATTGAATAAAACAAATTCAAAAAACCAAGTAATTACAACTTGCTAACAACATCTACGAAACTCAAATCATTGAATATAAAAGAAAATAAAAAGAATTTTGAAGAATAACCACAACATTCAAAAGTTCATATTACAAACAATTATATATGGAACCAATTATAAAAAAAATTTTGAGAATAAAGAAATGGCAGTAAAAACCACTGATACAATTAAAATGAATAAACTTATTGTGAAGTAAAATTAATAAGACTTTTAAGCAAAATAAGCAGAGACAGTAACCACATGGAATTAATAATTAAAGAGTGCATTTGGATAAAAAGCAAGAGCAGAATAAAATTTTGAAAAAGAAAGAAATAACTACGTATAAATAAATCCATAAGAAAAATATGATCATAAAATAAAGGTCAATTATAAGACGGACAATTGTAATGGTACAGAATTGTGAGCTACCCCAGTTTAATTTTACATGAATTCAAATCATCAATTCAATCACTTTTCAAATTGCCAGACTTCACCTGTGGGGAGCCCCAGTACAGCAATGCACATTGGTAGCCTAAACAATTGCCCAGACATATTGCGTAACTGCCCCAGCAGCAGGCTTTTTGTGAATCCCAGTCTGCAGTTTGTCATCAGAGAGTGAACAGTAGTAAGCAGCATCAGATAGTAAAAAGTTTGTGGTTTAAAATTAAACGGTGGCCTCGGGTGCAATATAGGCCATAAAATTAATTCGGCCTATCTTTTAAAGTATAATAAATATTAAAGGTGTACAAACAATAACATGCGGCCAGTTCCATTGCAAATCATGGCCGCGCGGCCAGCCTACGACAAACAAATCTGTAAAAGTAAAATTCGCAATTGCAAACTAAAGTGAGTTAAATAAGACAGAGTGTGTAGCGGTAGTGCGGAAGATTATGAACTGTGGAAATAACCTTAGTGACTAGAAACAGCCAACACAAGGTGGTGATGGAACTGATTAACGCTGTGGGTTGTTAAGTATTCTACATAACATTATCAGAACCATTCCCTAAATACAGACATTAAATATAAATACCGAGTTTTAATTATGGGGTTTTAAAAGAGAAGAAAATAAAAAAGTATGAATGAGAGAGCGTTGCAAAGTGCTGGTCAAGTTATTTGTAAATTGCACTATTGCTAAGTCATTTTCATATGCGTTAAAACCAATTGTTCAAGTATTCATACCTTATTTAAAAAAAAAAAGTAATGTAAAAATAGAGTGGAAGCAAATAGTAAATTAAAGAAAGTTAGTTGTTTAGAATACAAAATTTGGTGTTAGAATTATTTTGAAATGTCAACCCAAGTAACCTTGCTGCAGCTGGTTTCGTCTGAACGACTCTGGACCCGAATATAAAAGGTAATAGTAAGATTATAGTATTTCATTTAATTAATATTGTTTCAGTGGCCCCGAACTAGGGACCCGAGTATTATATATTTGCAGAAAGTAATACTGTTTCATTGGCTCCCGTAACAGTGACTCGAGTGTAGGTTACAACTTACATTCGCCAGACCTAACCCAGCTGCAGAACGGGTTGTTTGGAGGTGAGGGCGTAAATAAAGTAATTTCAGAATGGAGAATGAAAACATGTTAACTGAGCCGGCCAATAAAGGGGACTCAGGAATTCAAACGAGTGAAAATAATGATGAAGTCAGCTTCACTGACAGTAATAGCCAGTTAACAGGATCAAAAATAATGAAAGATGTCGAACATCAGTCGACACCTATCCAAAGTAAAAAATCTGACGATAGCTATGAAATGTTTAAAATAATACAAGCAATGATAGAAAAACAGAGTGTAAAGTTAGAAAAACAGAGTGTAAAGTTTGATGAACAGAAAAACGAAATCAAATGTAGTTTCAATGAGAAATTTGATGAACAGAATGTTAGATTCAGTGAGTTAAAGGGTGACATAAATAATATTGATATAAAATTTGATAAACGTTTATGTGAAATGAATACACGTCTAAATGAGATGAATGAATGTTTCAATACATTTAGAGAACAAGTGGTAGGATCAGTAAATGAACAATTAAATAATCATATCATTAATATAAACAAACAAGTGTCAGAGACAGTCAAATACAAGTTCATGAGCAAATTCAAGAGATTAAAGATAATTTTATCAGTAATGAAGTGTTGTTAGTAAATGCCAATGAGAATGAGAGAGAGTGTGAAGACAGTTTAAATGTAGAGCATAAAAAGAGGGCAAAATTTTCTAGTGATACAGGTGAAGAAAAAGTTTCACCAGCAGTGTTGGAGGACAAAGGTTCCTCCTTAGTTTTTGTAAAAGACAAAAGGTCTTTGAATTATTTGTGTTTATCTGGTAAAGCCAGACGTTGTAATAATGTTGTGTTGCCCTCTGTGGGGAATGAGAATGTAAAATGTTGTGAGAAGTATTGTAATGAAAGTGATTATGAGAGAGAGAGAATGGTAGAAATATTTAAGGTAAAGAGAAATTATGAAGAGTTAATACAGAGTTTAAATAGTGAGAGAACTGGTAGAATTAAAAACATACCTTGTGTGACAAACAATGCGCATATTGATGACAAATATTGTAACGTTACCAAATATGGTAGTTACATAAAATAAGCTAATATAACGTCAAGTAAGAGAAAAGCATGAAAGTATGTCTAGATAAATAAACCTATGTGTATAAAAGTGTGTATCTACAAATATATTAGTATAAAAATCCAACGTTGAGGAAGATTTAATTAACATAGCAACATCAAATACGAAATGAAGAAAGAAAATGACAATGAGCCAAAACAAAAATATCAGTAACCAGACCCAATAGGATCCAACAGTGAGGGGAACCAACAAAATAAGGACCAATAAACTCCAACAGCGAGGGAAACAAATGGAGACAATGACTACAATGAAAATATTGAAGAAGAAGAAGAAGAAAGAAGAAGGACAAGGAAACGTACCATGAAGAGAGAAGAAAATGGATAGACCATGCAAGGACTCAGCATAAACCAAGTGTACTAGAGACTATAATAGTAACCAAAGGAATAGTGATTATCAAATATGAAAAGAAAAACAGTGTTTAACATTTAAGGAACCACAAACAATTACAGTGAGTACTTAATATAGATGTGAAACCTGTGACCAGTTAACTAATTTCAACCGAATAAACCACACAAACAATTCCAGCGATAAGGTTTATAGTGTAAGAAAATATGTTAATTTCATAGTGAAACAGCAAGAATTAAATAGTCAAATATACACAGACAATTAGTGTGACTAATTTAATAAAGATTGTGATCAATATAGATAATCATAAGACCACCAGAATAGAATAAAATCGAACAATTATATTATTGTTCATAGAGAACTGACAATAAATAAAAAACCTTGTTATGTATCAAACAAAGTGAGAGGAATTAAATTCAACCAATAACCAGAGAGATATTGTAATTAATACAAAAAGATTTGTGTTATTGTTTAAGAAGAAGTTGTGTAAACATGTGTATCAAAACAATTAAAATATTGTAGAAAGATACCATACTGAAGTCATGTTAGTAGTAGCAAAGTACTGCATTAAAACATGTTGTACATTGTTACATAACCCCATAGGAAAGACACCTATGAAACAGAAAATAATACATGTTAATGTAAATAAATGACCATCAACTATGATATCAATCAAGAATTTGTTATAAATAATAATACATCCTAATAGACAGTGTATTATATTGCAACAATGTAAATAAAACAGATCAAATATGATGGCACAGAGATAGGAGAAATGGAACAAGTATGCCAATTTAGTTAGACAAAATACAATATCAAAACAAGTACCAATGTTAATGAAAGTATTACCAGTAGTTAGATAAACATCTGGTACTACTGTGAGAACAGATTCTGAACATAATGATAACAGTTTTGTAACCAAAATATTGTAAACTAGCTAACTAAGAACACATAGCCAGAAGTAAGCAGAAACATTGTATAACCAACTAGTTAAGCAAAATACTGTATTAAAGCTTGAACAAAGATTGTTAAGAGTGTTACCAGTAGTAAGAGGGAAACCTAATGCTACTTTGAGAACAGACTATGACCATGAAAACAGTCATTTTCTATATAAATAATTATAAACCAAATGACCATGATGGAGGAATCCACATGTAAACAAACGATGAAGAGCAAGTTATTTATGCAAAATGTAACATATAAACTTGTTTAAAAGTAGATGAAAATATTATCAAGAATCAGAATAATGTCTGATACTACTTTGGAAACCCAAATCAAGGGTAACAATAACAATTTAATTATTGTTTTAACAAAAATAAATGACTACCATGCTATGACACAATGTAAACAGACCCATTACTAAGAAATTGAAGGGTTCTGAGATAGCTAAAAGCTAACCATTACATGTAGTGAATTAGGTACAATGAGTGTACACTAATTACAATTAGTACATGATTTAATTTGTATAGAAAAAAACAGAAATAAGGTAACAATTGTATAAGAGAGATAGGAGGGGACTAAAACAATGTAAATAGTAGATTAAATACAGCCACGTACATATATTCTAGTGTAAAATTATGTAAATAGACGTTTCTAGTATTATTAGATTGCAGTATTACTGTTATTAGATAAGAAAAATTAGTTTTAAGTACATTTATGAAAAATCAAATATGGACGCCCAAAGACGCCATAACGAGATATTGTTTAGGGAACAATAATTCCCGAGTTTTGAATTAAACCAGTTGAGATATGGACTCAGAGCGTTTAATTAAAAGTGTTTTAGTATAAATAATTAAGTTTGGTGTAATAGACTTATAAATATAAGATGCACCATAAATAATTAATAAAATCGTTATAGTGATAGAAGTAATGGACGGAAAATAATCTTGTTTAGACTTGAATTAAAGCGCAGGATGTCCGCAATTTACTGACACTAACCATTTAACGATAAGACATAGATTAAGAAAGTTATTGTGATTTTAAACTTTTCAATTATTTTTTGTACCAGTGCTGACATCACAAAGCCTCAAACGCAAAGGCCAAATTTGGTAAAAAATTAAATATTTTAAGAAAACAAAGGGCTTTGGGTTAGAGAGTATAGTTTTTTCAACCAATCGAATGAATGAACATTGGGCAGACGAGCCAGAGACGCTTCGAAGAAGCATCACAGTTCACGATCAGTCATCCTACGGAGAGGTCACGTCACTCGCCGATATGAAGAAGTTTAATTTTTGAATTGTGCGCGACAGACACAAGTAAATCAACATACACATAACCTGTAAACTACACCAACATAAACGAGTGAAATGTGCGGAGTGTATACATTTAAGTACGATTAGTGTATAATATCAATCGTACTTGCGAGTGTTGTGTAAAAGATAAAAACAGGGAGTACAATTTTTTTATTTAATTAACATTGAATCAGAAACAAAATTTTTGTAAATAAATAATGTTGATACTACGCAAGTCAGTAAAAAGCGAAGTATCAAAAACGATGATGGAATTTATCAGAATTAATGAAAGTATTAATTCGCAATTATTAATATGTTGAATAAATATTTTAATTATTTATCATAATTTAAAGAATTATATTTGAAGTATTTATTACAAAATACGAGCAATACCAATAGTCGCTAAATTGACTAAAGTTGTTTTCTTGATTTTTCGATATTTTAAGATAAACGTTTTTAACTTGTGACGTTAAAAAATAGGCCGAAATATATAAAATAAATAAGATCCACTGCCAGAACTTACCTGTACGCCATCAATTACTTACCATATCCAAATTTCACCAGAAGACCAAGGTCGCCACGATTATTTTTTATAGGATAAAATATCGAAAACCTTTACACTCCACCTTAATAAAACGGACAATTTTGCAATCTGACCCACCCAATTAATAACTCAGAAGATTCCGGTCCGTTAGACGAATTTCGCAACACAGAAATGAGAAAGTGGCAATGACGAAATAACTTAGACTAACACATTTTGTTATGAAAGAATGCTTTACTTACTAAATACGGACATCCTTAATCCAAAAACACCAAGGAACGAAAACATAAACTGAGTTAGTTACATGACTCTTACATTTACAATATGATTTTTACTTACAAGGTAGCCCAGCTCTGCTCATTCACTCGATCACACCCCATACAAACCCTTTTTCAAATGTTATAAAAAATTAGAAAAGGAAAAAATAGTTATTCTTTAAGGATCACGGTTTCGTTTTGCATTAGTTTGATATGCGCGAGGCCGGCCGAGCACGTGCTTTCGTTACGGTCACATTTTATGTTATTAGCTGCTCTCGAATCGTCACTGCACTGCACTGTTTGTAACACCGTTCAATTCCTCGGGTCCCGGTCGGTCTTCCTGAATTAATTACATCTTCCGGAAACTTGACCAACCGGGTCCGAAACAAAATATATACGTCTGTAGCGGAACTCTGTATCTCGTTGACCGCTTGGCGTCTCTGACTAATGTGTACTGTCACCTAGAACGTAATAGGTACATGTACCTGTTCCTGCCTGGAAGTTGTTCCTCCATGCCATGATGTTTTCGTCGTCGTACATGCTTTGCTGTTGTGTAACCATTTTATGCGTGGCATAGAGCTGATATCTGTGTGTGACCAGAGGACAATATTGGCTTCTGCTCTGCTGATGTCATTTAAGTGGGCCGGACTTAAAACAGCATTTCCGGGGGATCTTGAAGAAGACGACAAATATTATTCTCACTAGCCATCTTGGTTTTTTGTTAGAGCGTCACTTGGAGCGTGATTGAGCAGTTGCGTATGTGCGCTGCCACACACATGTACAAAGTTCTCAGAATTTTGTGGAGGTAAATTCTTCAGCCGTGTTACACCACTGATTGCGTTTCGCTTTGTTTCCAACTGTTTCTCAACACTGGTCTGTTATACGGACAAATACGTTGCACAATGACAATCCGCCCAAAATGAAATAAATAAAAATATAAATATATACCCCAAACGGTTAAAACAAAAACACCCAAAAATCGACCCGCTACAATACCCCCTCGATGAGAATTCTGCTGTCCATGACAGAAGAAATCTCATCGATAAACCCCGAAGAGGACCGGAGAGGAACTGGTGCCAACAACCCCCTTGTTCTTAACCTCATGGGTACACGACCCCCCTGGCTCAGTGACCATGGACTCATCTGAACGAGATCACTGGACTTCTCCGTAAGAGATCCCAACACCGAGAAATCGATCAGACTCGCACCACAGCCCACCTTGCCTTCTAACATGCTACCCCCAAAGATCCTCAATCCCTGGCTAAAATCATTCCAGCTCCTCCGCCGATATGGATCCCCTTTTTGCAAGCTGGGCTGCCTTTAGCAGATACTGGGCTCACACACATTAACATTACATATTATCATAACACATTAAAATAAAAACTTCCTTTTTAAAATTTATTATAAATTCAAAAATTCAATATTCAAAAAAAAAAATCTTTTACCAAAAAATTCTCTTCCTCTTTTTTCTAATTTTTGTTTCAATGACTTAACCTAAACATTCCTATTAATACAAATACATCCTTACTCTAGCATGAGAACAATTTATAGCCTACCAATATAAAGCAATACAACAAAAGGAACCTCATTAATACATACACAACAAAATAATAATTATCTAACATATTCACTCGCTGGCAGGCGACAAACCAAAAATTTTTTTTTTTTTTTTTTTTTTCAAAAAAAAATTTAAAATTTTCAAAATTTTAAAATTCAAAAAAATTATTCATTAAATATTTATTAAATTTATTAAAATTATTCAAAGATTAGTTTGAATTAATCAAACAAACAAATTAAAATTGAATTCCTACTCTACAAGCTTAGTAGGTGTATGAACTCATCAGCTGATCAAAACTAGGTCAAGTACAAAACCCTTGACCTACATATGTTATGTATAAGTTCTGAAAACACTTTAAACATCTGTAATATCCTACCTTGAAATACAAAACATAATAACATAAAGTATCTAAAACAAACAAAATATTATTACACATAATAAACAGATTGACATTTAAATTATTTAAAACAAACAATTCTTGACTTTACATTATTTTCAACTTTTATCAAAATTCTGTCACTGGTGAAAAAAAATAAACAATTGCATATTCTTTATCATGAATCTCTCTTTCTTTTCAACAATCTTACTTTAATATACTGTGGGTGATGTAAATTATTTATTCTCGTTTTTCTGTATGAGATTTCTATACATATATAAACTTTCTCCCCCTAACTCTAATATTCATCAACTCCCATGCTCATGACACCCATCTCTATCAAAAATATCTACTAATCAGGACATTCTAAACCCCAATTTATCATTTAACTCAAAACGCCGCCTTCTCTACATATATAAAAAAATACTCTCCAACCCTTTGTACATAGGATACGTGTTTCCCCTACCCAAAAACTCATTTCCCTTATTTGGCCCCCGGATTTTACCTAAGGCGACCCCAGCCCCACTAAATCTATCCCTATCCCGTCCCAACCCTTGTTGCGGACTCCCCAAATACACTACCCCCTAATACAAACTTGCCATCCCCAAAAATCTCAACCTCATTACCTCACTACAAATACACACAATAACCTCATTAACTATAAACATAAATATAGATCATTCAAAATCTACATAAAGTCTCCATTACCACTGTGTCAACATTAATCCTTCACCAACTCTGTTATATCACATCAACTCAAAACAACATTACATTATATTCATCTCCATCATTTCACATTCAGCTTTTAATTCAACTTGGACAGGTCTGCATGTCCCATAAAACATTTATCACCCATGAATTATCTTTTATTAATTTGCATAAATTGTTATTTTATTTCTCATATTCTTTTTGTCTTTACTTCTAAATATCTGTAGTACTAAACATTAATTACTTGTAACATTTACAAACCAATATACCAGTGACATTATTGCTGATCAGCTGATATCCTAACATAATTAAAACACCATGGATACCTTTCAAAATTGAACAATTACATGTAATACATTATCAACACTTACTTCTATTATGTTGATTGCCTGCCAGGCGTCTAATGATTGGCTTAAAAAAAAAATTACACACATAATGAAAATACATTTTATCAACAACTATATCTAACACACAACAATAAAATGATTGCACAAATAGCAATAAACCTGGATTATTAGCATACATCAAACAGACAATTCTCTTTTAAATAATTTATATAAAAATTTATAAACATTATTATTTAAAATGTTTCATTAACTCTTTTTATTTATCATCATGATGAATTTATCCTGTGTTGTAATCAGATTTTCAAAATTGCTTAAAATTATTATTAACCTATATTTTTAACCATTATTTTTATTTAGCACAATTATTTCAAAATATTTCATTACTGAATTAACATATCAATCACTCCTGTCAACCTTTTTGTTATACATTATTCATATTGTAAAATTTCAATACTTACAGCCCATTTCTCAAAACATATACAACATACCACAATACTCTCACCTCACCACTGAAACATTTCACAACATATTAGTTCACCTCAAATAATTCAGCCATCTATTATCAAAATGATTTAAATTCCTTAAAAAGTTAATTATACAATATTGAAATAGTCAAACAAAATATTTAACATGTATTAAATTGTTTAATTAAATTAATTATTAACAATATAGAATTCATTACCATCCAAACAATTATAATTCTCTGATTACTTGTTTTCAAAATTAATTTGGTTTATTTATTTAAATTGCAAATATTTCAGTATTATTCTTACAACAATTAATTACCTACATACACTGTTCACTTGACCACAACACATACCATTGGCTTTACTATATATTTATTTACAAATTTACTTCGGTATTTATTCAGTCATCACCTCTCAATTTCCAAATCAGCCAAGTCAAATAGCTTAAAACAAAATATTTAACTGTCTTTTGCTGTTTTCTATTTTAGCCACCATCGTCAAAAATATACCTCACATATTTGTATACTAAATGGTTTTTATTTACATCCAATTTATTATTATTATTTTTATCATAAACCATTACCTCTATGTCATTCATTTTCCCTTTTATTATCTCATAAGACTTGTCACTATTATTTGTTTTTATCCCGCCTCCGTGAATATTTGTTGTTACACCCAGGTAATTTATTTTCTCATCATATTCCTCCACTACCAGTACACTAATTCTTCCTACAGGTACACATTTATCATCAATATAATCATTGTCTACTACTACACAAGGTATGTCTACATTATTTATCATAACTCTCTTTATATCCATCTTCTCTATCAGCTCTACATAACCTCTATTTACCTTGAACCACTCTAACTCTTTCTCTCTCTCATAATCACTTTCATCACAATACCTGTCACCACACCACTGACCTACTTCACTCCATGCAAAGGGCACAACAAACTTACTATACCACTTCCTGGCTTTTCCAGGTTTACAAAAAATTAGGGGACTGCTTGAAGACACCTTGTCTTCCACATAATTACCGGAGGAAACTCTGTCCTCAAAAATCATTACTAGCGGAGTCCTTACTCCACTTATATCACGGGGAAAATTTGCCCTTTGCCACCCTGACCTTTCATCACACTCTCTCTCAATTTCATCAACACTCGCTAACATTTTGTTATTAAATTCTACTTCACCACAAACTTCATCATCACTATTTGTTTTCATCACATCATTCTTAAATAGCTCATTTTCAACTATTTTATCACTATTATTTATTAATTCATTTTTACAACTGTAACCTACCTTGTTAATTATTTCTTCGCTATTATCAAAGACATTATTACCACTTACCTGTGTTAACTCAACTTCTGTACTCCCTTTATATCGGTCTGTCTCTAGTTCCCGCGACCATTCATCTAACATTTTGTCCCTTTCGTCAAAACGTTTATTCATATTATCAAAATGTTTATTCATATTATCATTAAACTTGTTACACATCATAATCATCATATTCATCATCTGTGTCTTATAATCAGATTCACTCATTTCATTGTTACTTACCTCATTGTCTGTCACCTGATCGACTTTATTTTTTTTTTAACTTGGTCTATCTCTCTATCTGTGTTTACCACCCCCACACTCTCATCATTATCACTAGGCCTATTTTCTGTCTTATTTTCTACCACTATCTCTTCAACTATCTTACCTTTAACATTGGTCCTCTCACTATGTTTATTGATTTCCGCAAATATTCCTTCCTCTTGTTCTTCCATTCGGGTTAACTTATCGTCTAAATTACCCCATTCCTCGTTTGTCATCTCCCCCACAACACCTCGAAATTCACTCTCCCACTCGTCCCATGCAAAATCACTATCATTACTTTGTATGATTGACATTTTTTAAAGTTCGTTTGTATAACACTCTTATATATAAAGCTACTATTTTTCTCTGCTTAAACACCTACCACATTGTGAATCACAATAACATAAACCTAACCTACTTAATTATGTACGATAAATCATATTTATAAATTCGTCATTACCACATCCTATTTTCTGTGTATTAAAATAGGTCTATCTCGTATAAAATTATAATTAAACGAAAATCCTGGCAGCGAGAGCCAGTGTGACGTTAAAAAATAGGCCGAAATATAAAATAAATAAGATCCACTGCCAGAACTTACCTGTACGCCATCAATTACTTACCATATCCAAATTTCACCAGAAGACCAAGGTCGCCACGATTATTTTTTATAGGATAAAATATCGAAAACCTTTACACTCCACCTTAATAAAACGGACAATTTTGCAATCTGACCCACCCAATTAATAACTCAGAAGATTCCGGTCCGTTAGACGAATTTCGCAACACAGAAATGAGAAAGTGGCAATGACGAAATAACTTAGACTAACACATTTTGTTATGAAAGAATGCTTTACTTACTAAATACGGACATCCTTAATCCAAAAACACCAAGGAACGAAAACATAAACTGAGTTAGTTACATGACTCTTACATTTACAATATGATTTTTACTTACAAGGTAGCCCAGCTCTGCTCATTCACTCGATCACACCCCATACAAACCCTTTTTCAAATGTTATAAAAAATTAGAAAAGGAAAAAATAGTTATTCTTTAAGGATCACGGTTTCGTTTTGCATTAGTTTGATATGCGCGAGGCCGGCCGAGCACGTGCTTTCGTTACGGTCACATTTTATGTTATTAGCTGCTCTCGAATCGTCACTGCACTGCACTGTTTGTAACACCGTTCAATTCCTCGGGTCCCGGTCGGTCTTCCTGAATTAATTACATCTTCCGGAAACTTGACCAACCGGGTCCGAAACAAAATATATACGTCTGTAGCGGAACTCTGTATCTCGTTGACCGCTTGGCGTCTCTGACTAATGTGTACTGTCACCTAGAACGTAATAGGTACATGTACCTGTTCCTGCCTGGAAGTTGTTCCTCCATGCCATGATGTTTTCGTCGTCGTACATGCTTTGCTGTTGTGTAACCATTTTATGCGTGGCATAGAGCTGATATCTGTGTGTGACCAGAGGACAATATTGGCTTCTGCTCTGCTGATGTCATTTAAGTGGGCCGGACTTAAAACAGCATTTCCGGGGGATCTTGAAGAAGACGACAAATATTATTCTCACTAGCCATCTTGGTTTTTTGTTAGAGCGTCACTTGGAGCGTGATTGAGCAGTTGCGTATGTGCGCTGCCACACACATGTACAAAGTTCTCAGAATTTTGTGGAGGTAAATTCTTCAGCCGTGTTACACCACTGATTGCGTTTCGCTTTGTTTCCAACTGTTTCTCAACACTGGTCTGTTATACGGACAAATACGTTGCACAATGACAATCCGCCCAAAATGAAATAAATAAAAATATAAATATATACCCCAAACGGTTAAAACAAAAACACCCAAAAATCGACCCGCTACAAACTTTCATGCGAAAGAATAAATATAATACTGATAATGACACATCAAAACTATTACGAATAATGTGTTTATACTTAGATTAAGAAATAATAAATATTAAAAAATAATTAACCATTATAATAATACCCGTCATAAGGTAACCTTAAAGTCGTAACGGTAACTTGCCAATTTCTCTGTTACAAGTCTGTTCTCAAGTAAAATCCAAACCAGATGGAAATAATAACAAGAGTTTTTTAATAAATTTTTCTCTTGCAAGTAAATAATTCTCAAAGTGAATTATTAAAATAAAGTAATACATTTTAGCTGTGCAAGCCAACGAGCTTGGTAATTGTCAAACAAGTACTATAGACTGCGTGCGCATTCCCGCGTACGATAATACCATAACTATCAGTTATATGGTACGAACTTTCGATTTTTATATTTGTTTGTTTGTTATTAATTATTGTTCATTTAATATCATTATTAATATTACATCTTGTACCTGGTATCATGCTACCTAAAAGAACCATACGAACATGGTAATTCACTGATACAAGAGGACATAACCTCTTAAAATTAAACTATTGTACAACTAACAGGTTTACCAGCCTTGAGACGAAGAAGAGTCTTATTTTAAATTTTATTAATTGTAATTATTATCCGAAAGGTTATTAGCAACTGATTGTTAATTGTTCAAAAATTTTATAATATCTTGAATTGTTAATAAACCTCTACTTTTTATTACCAGTGAAAAAGAGTATCATTTCAAATTTAAATTAGCTCATTTATTCTTAATCAGTTCTACCAAAAGGTGGCGGAAGAGTTTAAATAGTTCTAATAATTCAGAGCATTATTTAGATATTATATCAGTTATATTGTGTATGATAACCATATGGAATATTCAACCTGAATATTTATTTGTATGTAAAGTGTATGTATTTCAGCGGAACCGTCACTGAACAGGACTAAAATATCCACGTGTGGTAAGTGAGGGAGGATAATAACGGAGTGTGAGAAACATTTTAAATCGAAGAAGTGAACCATTAATACGCACCTATTCGACAATACAATCACACTAATAACCATAATAATTATAATTAGAACATTTTATAAAAAACAACATTATCGTAGATACCGGTGCGTATCTGCAATTACACTACTACACCACTATATCTACTACTATTTCTACATACATCATACATCTATAATAGTTGTATTGTTACAATATTTGCCTGTTAATGAACCTATAGTAGCAGAATATGGTAATAACAATGTAATGATAATAACAAAAAACACTGACGGAGACTACAAATAATACTGATGTCAACTTGATTTATGTTAAGATAATTTTGGGGGGTAACCCTATAGATTATTGTTTTGGTACAATGGGAAAAATAAAATTTTATGGCCATAACACACAAACTAGCCATATGACTTCCATGTTCTAAGATTTATATTTAAAATCATTTTCGAAATGAAATATTACTATAGAAACTACTTCTTTCTACTTACTGCTTCAGCCTTTGTTGTGTATCAATAAAATTGAAAAGTGTCATATACCGAAAAGACTAATTTTTGACGATGGAGGTTGAATTAAAAAAGCAATGTATGGACATATTAAATACTTTAATATATGGTAATGACCTTGCTGAATTTAGGTATTGATGTGTGGTATATAAGAAAATTAGTACGGAAATCTGTAAATAAATGTGTTAATGTTAAATGTATTGTGTTAATAGTATTCTGTTGCAATGTATATTATAGCTTATGTGCAACATATGTTTGTAATGAGAGGGAAAGGTATAATAATAAATAATAATAATTGTATTCCACTAAAATAATGAACAAAAGGTATTCATGAAGCCTATTTTGTGTTGTGTATTTATATGCAAAGTGTTTTAAATAATATAACTAAAGTTAAAATGTTTTTAGTAAAATGTTATTCAAGTAATTGTAGTGAATTAAAATATATCTGATCTGAATTGGAATAAAAAATTTAAGAGATAAATATGTTAACTAAAAGATTTATAAAAAATTGAAAAGTGTAGTACAGGTATTAGAGGTGAGGTAAGCAGAATGTTTAGACTGAAAGAGTGTTTATAACTGTGTTTCTGAAAACAAGTCTGGCACACAAGTGTTTATATAAACAGGTATGCTGTATGTTGTGACTAATGTCTACAGTCATGCTGAGTTGACAATAACAAAACTGTTGTAGTCTGCTGAATCATTGCCAGTAGAAGATCCTATTATGAAATAAAAAGAAATACCATGATTAAGGAATGTAAATTTTTTGAATAATGTAGGTAATATTTTATGCCGGATCATTTTGAAAAATGTAATTAATTTTGAAATTGTTAATTAAAACAATATGATTTAAATTTAATGAAAGGTAATTAAATTAATTGAAAAGATGACTTTTAATAATGAACTTAACTTCATTTGAATTCAAACTGGAATTATAAATTAAATGCTAATTAAGGTAAATAATGATTAAAATATTCATTTAAAATTGAAAACTGAAGGACAGTTTGTGTAAATGTAATGTAATGTAATTCTGTGTCATTTTGGCTGGGAAATATTGCATGGGGAATATTATTTAGTTTATATGATTGAACTGCAAGTAGACGGTAAGGTTATATTATTATTTTAAACTAAAGCCAGTACTTTGCAAATAAAGAACCAGTACTTTGTAAAGAATAAGCCGGTATGGCTAAGAGGAAACGAATCAGTTGTGGGATATGGAGTGATGGAAGGCCGTTTATTAAATTTTAATTGAATGTCCTAGAGTCAGGCGGTACTGTGGTGGGTATCGGTCCGAGCTTATGGTGGTGGGATCTCGAGTAGAGAAGTCCCGTAAGATCGGATGGGTGCTGCCGCAGTCGCCAGACTAGGGGGGTAAGAACCCACAATTTTAGTAAAGTGTTCAGGGGGGTTGCGGCGCCATATCCTCACTGATCCTCTTAGGGTTTAGGCAATAAGAGTTTGAACGCTTCGGCCTTCAACCTCTTATTGGGGGGGGGGTATTGTAACGGTACGGAATTGTGAGCTACCCCAGTTTAATTTTACATGAATTCAAATCATCAATTCAATCACTTTTCAAATTGCCAGACTTCACCTGTGGGGAGCCCCAGTACAGCAATGCACATTGGTAGCCTAAACAATTGCCCAGACATATTGCGTAACTGCCCCAGCAGCAGGCTTTTTGTGAATCCCAGTCTGCAGTTTGTCATCAGAGAGTGAACAGTAGTAAGCAGCATCAGATAGTAAAAAGTTTGTGGTTTAAAATTAAACGGTGGCCTCGGGTGCAATATAGGCCATAAAATTAATTCGGCCTATCTTTTAAAGTATAATAAATATTAAAGGTGTACAAACAATAACGTGCGGCCAGTTCCATTGCAACTCATGGCCGCGCGGCCAGCCTACGACAAACAAATCTGTAAAAGTAAAATTCGCAATTGCAAACTAAAGTGAGTTAAATAAGACAGAGTGTGTAGCGGTAGTGCGGAAGATTATGAACTGTGGAAATAACCTTAGTGACTAGAAACAGCCAACAACACAAGGTGGTGATGGAACTGATTAACGCCGTGGGTTGTTAAGTATTCTACATAACATTATCAGAACCATTCCCTAAATACAGACATTAAATATAAATACCGAGTTTTAATTATGGGGTTTTAAAAGAGAAGAAAATAAAAAAGTATGAATGAGAGAGCGTTGCAAAGTGCTGGTCAAGTTATTTGTAAATTGTACTATTGCTAAGTCATTTTCATATGCGTTAAAACCAATTGTTCAAGTATTCATACCTTATTTAAAAAAAAAAAGTAATGTAAAAATAGAGTGGAAGCAAATAGTAAATTAAAGAAAGTTAGTTGTTTAGAATACAAAATTTGGTGTTAGAATTATTTTGAAACGTCAACCCAAGTAACCTTGTCTGCAGCTGGTTTCGTCTGAACGACTCTGGGCCCGAATATAAAAGGTAATAGTAAGATTATAGTATTTCATTTAATTAATATTGTTTCAGTGGGCCCGAACTAGGGACCCGAGTATTATATATTTGCAGAAAGTAATACTGTTTCACAATTAAAAGAGTAATTGCAAGAACATAAACTAGTGGAACGCTTCATAAGAATTAAGAAAAAAAAAACAAAAATATAATACAAAATATATGCTACCAATGACCAGAAGGAGATTGTAATAACAGTCAAGGTATAACAGAGAATTAAAATAAATAAAAACTTTACACTGAATAACAAGTGATAATTACATTAAACCAGCTTCCAACCATAAGAAGAAATAAAATGCCAGCAGAGTTAACCATTGAGAAAAGTAACTGAGATAGAAATTAACTAAAATAGAAATATTAACAGATCTGAGCAAATACGAAGTGAAGTATCCAAAGATATTTAATTTTTTGTTATAGTCATAAGGTGGACTATTCTTATATAATTTTTATTAATAACTGTCTGTAGATAAGTCCAGCAGTATTATTATGTATTGAGCAGAGATGATTTGCCTCTGTAATCAATAAATCACGTAGTATGGCCAGCAGAGTAGTGAAGCCTACAGTGCCCCTCTGAACTGCCCCAGCTCACGTGTTAGGGAATATTAGGGAATAAATATCCCAAGGATAAAGAACCAAGTTAAAGGAAAAAATGAAAAATAAAAAATAATGAACCTCAGATGACTATTACTATCAAGAAAAATCCAGTTAATAATGAAATATAGATAAGCTCAAAAATAAAGAAGAAAAAATTTAGAAATGTGAATGAAGTAAGGAAATATAATTTATAATAAATATCATAAGCAATTATTTCAGACAAACCAAGTATGATCTGAACTAATCACTTCTGGAAGAGAGCAATCTGTAGCGTGACAGATAATCCACATAAATCAATTACCAGATGATCATTGGTAAAAATCAAGTATATGGAATATCCAGAAAAATCCAAATGAAAACCAAATAAAAAGCACAATAAATTACTATTATAACAAGAAAAAGTAAACATAAAGAAAAAATCTGCAACTAATATAATTCTTAACTACTTACACTTAACTACTTAACTAAAAATGAACTTTTTTCATGTGAAACTTACTAATTTTATTGGACGCGTTTCGGCTTAGTATCCGCCTTCTTCAGCTTTGGTAACAGACTGCCAGCATTTTGTAACGGTTCTGTGGAAGGTGAAGTGGGGGTGGTGTGTGGAGGAAGGGGATTGGCGCGGGGATTCAACTTACTGTTTGTTTTCTGTATAATTGTGTCAAAAAGTGTATGTGATTTATATTGTAATTGATCGTTGAGTATGTTGTTTGGTTGTGTTGTGTGGTGTTTATATATATCGTATTGTTCAGTTGTGTTGAGTTTTTGACCTTTGGGTATGTAATGTAAAATTTCAAGATTAGCGTCTATGTTGGTGTAACTGTGGTTTTCTGTGTGTATGTGTGTGGCAAATGCAGAGTGTATATTGTTGTTGGTTAAAGCTTTTAAGTGTTCAGAATAACGGGATGAAAAAGATCTTCCCGTCTGGCCTATGTAGAAACTATTGCAGTCATTACAATTTAATTTGTAAACACCTGTTTTGTTATATTTGTTTATGTCTGTGTTTATATTACTGATGTGTTTTTTGATGGTATTGGTTGTTCTGAATGTTATTTTGTATTTGTGTTTTCTGAATGTATTGGCGATTTTGTGTGTGTATGAGTTGTGGTATGTGAGTGTGATGTACTTATTGTGTTGTGTGTTGATGGTATTTAGTGTTTTGTTGTTTTTGTTTTTGATGCGTTTGTGTAGTATGTTTATTAAATTGGGGTTATAACCGTTTTTTATTGCTATGTATTTTATTGTGTTGAGTTCGTCGGTGTAATTTTGTTTATTTAAGGGTATTTTAGTTAGTCTATGGAGCATATGGTTGAAGGCCGTATGTTTATGTTGTGTTGGGTGGTTTGATGTGTTATGTATAACCATGTCAGTTGTGGTAGGTTTCCTGTATATTTTGTACGTGTGTGTATTGTTAGTTTTGTTAATTGTTAGGTCTAGAAAATTTATACTATTGTTTTGTTCAGTTTCCAGTGTAAATTTTAATTTGTGGTGTATAGTGTTTATGTATTTGTGGAAGTTTTCAACTTGTCTTGTGTTGCCTGCGCCTTTTATTCAAAGGCAACACAAGACAAGTTGAAAACTTCCACAAATACATAAACACTATACACCACAAATTAAAATTTACACTGGAAACTGAACAAAACAATAGTATAAATTTTCTAGACCTAACAATTAACAAAACTAACAATACACACACGTACAAAATATACAGGAAACCTACCACAACTGACATGGTTATACACAACACATCAAACCACCCAACACAACATAAACATACGGCCTTCAACCATATGCTCCATAGACTAACTAAAATACCCTTAAATAAACAAGATTACACCGACGAACTCAACACAATAAAATACATAGCAATAAAAAACGGTTATAACCCCAATTTAATAAACATACTACACAAACGCATCAAAAACAAAAACAACAAAACACTAAATACCATCAACACACAACACAATAAGTACATCACACTCACATACCACAACTCATACACACACAAAATCGCCAATACATTCAGAAAACACAAATACAAAATAACATTCAGAACAACCAATACCATCAAAAAACACATCAGTAATATAAACACAGACATAAACAAATATAACAAAACAGGTGTTTACAAATTAAATTGTAATGACTGCAATAGTTTCTACATAGGCCAGACGGGAAGATCTTTTTCATCCCGTTATTCTGAACACTTAATAGCATTAACCAACAACAATATACACTCTGCATTTGCCACACACATACACACAGAAAACCACAGTTACACCAACATAGACACTAATCTTGAAATTTTACATTACATACCCAAAGGTCAAAAACTCAACACAACTGAACAATACGAAATATATAAACACCACACAACACAACCAAACAACATACTCAACGATCAATTACAATATAAAAATAACATACACTTTTTGACACAATTATACAGAAAACAAACAGTAAGTTGAATCCCCGCGCCAATCCCCTTCCTCCACACACCACCCCCACTTCACCTTCCACACAACCGTTACAAAATGCTGGCAGTCTGTTACCAAAGCTGAAGAAGGCGGATACTAAGCCGAAACGCGTCCAATAAAATTAGTAAGTTTCACATGAAAAAAGTTCATTTTTAGTTAAGTGTTAGTGCTGTGAAAGAAGAGATGAATAATCAAGACAACTAATATAATTGTACAACAAATTAAAACCCCAGAAAACTAAAATTAAAATAACAATAATACCCAGGTAGGATAGGAGCAGGCAAGGAAGATACACAGACCAAGTAAACCGACAAAGTAAACAGACCAGTATAAACAAAAGTGTATAATAACGAAATGGTACTGAAGAAACAAGAATGAAGAAAGAAGATATCTAAAAATAAACAAATATACTGAATGAACAGAGACAAGTGAAGATCACATAGAGTAGAGGAAGTAGAACATGACCAATACCCAATAGAAACCCCATAGGGAGAAAACAAAAACCCCAAAAGAAAGTAAATGTCACAATAATAACACCCCAACAAACCATAAACTCATGTAAAACAAATAAAAACAAAAAGTGTTTTAAGTGCTAAGTAGAAGTGCACCCAAAAAAGTTATTGTATAATTTATATAGACAAATCTTAACAGTTCCCCCATGGTTAAACAATTTGATATTATAAAACTATGAAAGGACTAGTGATAATATCAAGAAATAACCAGGGACAAGTGCAAGTTATTAGATTATAATAAATAAACTTGGAGAAGGTACATGAATTACTGTACAATTAAATAACTTTAAGTGTTTTTAAATAGTATCATGAATGATATTTAATCAAGTAATATGGTGAAGGAGCAATGAATACTCTTTCTAATAAAATGCCACTATTTATATGAGAACATTCAATAGAATAAATAATATAAATAGATAGCTAGGAGTTGATACATAAAGTGACGGGTAATACATCCCTAAAATTAAGAAAAACAGATAAGACTGTAACTAAATAGTTTTAAGGGAGTGTTAAACATTTAATGGAACAAAATGTTAGGTTCCAGTTTCCATATATTAGCTCTATAAATAAGATTTAGAAGTAGAGATTAATACTTGTATTTATCAAATGTTATTTTGTTTAGTAGTTTGAATTAGGAATGCAATATCTGAATGTAGATATCATTCCTAGATAGTTAAATGTTTTTTATAAGTTACTGTAAGTAATCAGTACAAAAAAGGTATAATTCTAGATACCAGATTTAATATTAAATAATTGTTATGTTTTAATTATTTAAAATCAATACTCAGTGTTATAGTAGTAAAGGAATAAATTATTAATGAATATTATATTAGAATAGAAGGTCAGAAAAGGGTATAAACTAACTGTATTATTAAAAACTTTGCAAGTAACAACAGATAAAGTCTAGGCCAGATAGTACTGTAAATTCAGACTACATTATAATTGACAAATCTAGTCCTATAAACCAACTAAACTGATGAATTTTATGTAAGATAAACCCACCATATAGTAATACAATGTAACTTATACTTTATAAAGATATTGTCAGAAGATAAGTAAAATTATAAATAAAAATGGAATGTATTAACTAACATTACAGAGGAGGAGTCATAGATAAATGAATTATATTTAAAAACAATAACTAATGAACTAAATTGCAAGAAATTAAGTAAAGATAAACGATTATATCAATCTTAGATTCAGTATGGTAATAATTACATAAGAGAAAATGGCTATTATCTGGTCAAGGACAGGAAACACATATTTGAACCTACTATTCCAACATGAAAGAAATATAACTTTTTTAAATGAAAACTTTGTAAAACTATATTAATTAGTATCAAACTAAGCAAAATAGATTAAAGAAACCGAATATGTATTTAGTATTTCATACAGTTAATTAATAACGAAAATATTTTCCGTGTATAATGTATTCAAATAAAATGTATCGGAAGCTAAGATAATTTGAAACAATGTATAATATATATTAAATTGGCTAAGATTTTCAGGAGACGAAGGAAATGAGAACAGTTAATTATTATCCGTTGAAGCGAACACTTAAACGAGGTTTTGCTCCGTATAACCTAAACTAATGGCGTACGATAATTCAACCGAGTTCTGTACAATTTTTGTAATTTTTTTTAATTTGAATTTTTAACTTGTGAAACAGTGAAAACAAACAATAAACAGTGCATTACAGATAAACAGAACCACACACGCCTAAATAATTGAAATAACACCACTACAAATAAATTTTACGGACGAAACAAAAAAGGTTAAATACGACACATTTGACCAAAGTGAGATAGACATAATAACACACATTGACACCAAGTGAACTAATAAACACTACACCAGGAACACTCAATTAACTCCAGAACTAATATACACAATTGCTGAGATGAATAAACGGTGAAAGGACATCTTTATTGGAAGAAATATTCATCGAGGTGATAGACGTTTAACTGCGCATGCTCCTGTCGGCCATTTTAATTTTTCATCATTCTCATTGAGGTGGAGCAAACGAATTTCTAGACTGAATTGGTTTGAAATATATACTATATAAACTTCATATATTTAATTAATAACGTTGTAATCGTTAATTTTAAGACATTTCTAATTGTAAGTGTTATACTTTCTTGGCCCTACTCTGGCTATTCTAACATAACCGTTAAAAGAACATATTTTATATACACGATTGATGTAAAGTTTTTGTCGACCGGCCCTGAGTACGAGTCGATACTGTTGTCAAATATCGATTATTATCGATAATTTTTAATAAATTGTTAATAAACCTTCTATTTATGCAATTTGGTTGAATTTTTCTTTAAATATACTTAAAGAATAAGTTAACTCAAGGACACGGACTAACCGAGAGGCTGTCCTCTCGTTTATATTTACGAATATAAAGAGCGCATCGAAGAAGAAGAGCCGTCTATCGACTAGTACCGGAGTTAACCAGATTAACTTTAAAGTGATTTACAGAAAGTGACACCAAGACACTATCAACCATAATACAATTAAAATTTTAACACCAAACAATAACCACAATTATATCTTAAATACCAGTAATAAATATCGGTATGGAGAACCATACATGACTTCCATATTCTAAGATTTATATTTAAAATCATTTTCAGCCAAACAGCCAGGCTGTGTCTTACCTGCCTTTTTATTGCTGTATTAAATGAAAAATATTATATTACATTAAAATGAAAAAATTATAATTTTATTGCCTGGCAACAAAATTATTTTATTTTTAACAATTACCATTGTTTAAAAAGTTTAAATAAATTTTCAAGTACTTTACTCTTGTTAAAACGTAAAAGGTTGCAGGTAAACTACCCCTTCCCCTTAACCGATCTTCACCAAAATCGAAAGTCATTGAGACCTCTACAATTCAGGGACGTATTCAAAAAATTATTTGATTCTGTTTGAATTTGCGGCTGTTATCGTTTGCCATAGAAAAAAAAACGTTGCAGGTAAACTACCCCTTCCCCTCAACCGATCTTCACCAAAAACAATAGGTCTTGAGTACTCTACAAATCAGGGCTGCATGCAAAACATTATTTGATTCTGTTTGAATTTGCGGCTGTTATCGTTTGCCATAGAAAAAAATCGGTATGGAGAACCATACATGACTTCCATATTCTAAGATTTATATTTAAAATCATTTTCAGCCAAACAGCCAGGGAAGGAATTTTAACAAAAAAATACTTCTTTGTTGCCAATAACGTAGTACACATATAAAAAAAAATTATCCCCTCCCCCTTCAACTATAATTTTGATTTATAGAAAATTACCCCAGCCCGTTCAACTAGCCTCTTCATTTATAGATATTTCATCTACGTTTCTACAGTGGATTATTAAGATCTTATCAGGATACTTTATCAAAATTAAGTACTTTACTCATGTTACAACAAAAAATGTTTCAGGTAAACTGCCCTTTCCCCGTAACCGATCTTCACCAAAATCAACAGACATTGAGTTCTCTATAGCTCAGGCACATATGTAAAAAGTTATTTGATTCTGTTTGAATTTACGGCAGTTATGGTTCGTCATATAAAAAATTACCCATGTTAAAACATAAAACATGAGATTTATAAAACATATCTAAGATTTATATTTAAAATCATTTTTGAAATAAAATATTTTCATAGAACCTACTAACGCTGGGGAAATCTGAGGAGCCAATCAGAGTTGGGCCTACCTGTCACTCTGCTGAATTTGGTGGAAAGCCCTGTCACTGTCGTCAAGTCCCCACCTCAATGAAGAACCAATTGTTTTATAAAAATATATTTAAATTTTGAAAACTGAAAATTCTTTTCTTGTAAATATTTATATTTTATAATCAAAATGACTTTATTTTTGTTACCTGGCAACAAAATTATTTTATTTTCAACAATTACCATTGTTTCAAAAAGTTTAAATAAATTTTCAAGTACTTTACTCTTGTTAAAACGTAAAAGGTTGCAGGTAAACTACCCCTTCCCCTTAACCGATCTTCACCAAAATCGAAAGTCCTTGAGACCTCTACAATTCAGGGATGTATGCAAAAAATTATTTGATTCTGTTTGAATTTGCGGCAGTTGTTTGCCATAGAAAAAAAAACGTTGCAGGTAAACTACCCCTTCCCCTCAACCGATCTTCACCAAAAACAATAGGTCTTGAGTACTCTACAAATCAGGGCTGTATGCAGAAAATTATTTGATTCTGTTTGAACTTGCGGCTGTTATCGTTTGCCATAGGAAATACCCTTGTTAAAAAAACGTTGTAGGTAAACTACCCCTTTCCCTTAACCGATCTTCACCAAAAACAATAGGTCTTGAGAACTCTACAATTTACGGCTGTATGCAAATAATCTTTTGATTCTGTTTGAATTTACGGCTGTTATCGTTTGCCATAGGAAATACCCTTGTTAAAACATAAAACGTTACAGGTAAACTACCCCTTTCCCTTAACCGATCTTCACCAAAAACAATAGGTCTTGAGAACTCTACAATTCAGGGCTGTATGCGAAAAATTATTTGATTCTGTTTGAATTTGCGGCTGTTATCGTTTGCCAAAAAAAAAAATTTCCCTTGATAAAAAAAAAACCGTTGCAGGTAAACTACCCCTTTCCCTCAACCGATCTTCACCAAAAACAATAGGTCGCGAGTACTCTACAAATCAGGGCGGTATGCAAAAAATTATTTGATTCTGTTTGAATTTGCGGCAGTTATCGTTTGCCATAGAAAAAAATCTACAGACAGACACACAGACAGACAGACACACACACAGACACTTTTCGGAAAACGACTTTTTTTCATGTTTTGAGTGTAGTAGAATCAGAATCTGCAATAATCTCGAACACGATTTTTTTTGCCATCACCATACTTGCATTCCTTAAGGAATATGGAAGTAAAATACCCTTGTTAAAAAAACGTTGCAGGTAAACTACCCCTTTCCCTCAACCGATCTTCACCAAAAACAATAGGTCTTGAGAACTCTACAATTTAGGGCTGTATGCAAATAATCTTTTGATTCTGTTTGAATTTGCGGCTGTTATCGTTTGCCATAGGAAATACCCTTGTTAAAACAAAAACGTTACAGGTAAACTACCCCTTTCCCTTAACCGATCTTCACCAAAATCAACAGATCTTGAGAACTCTACAATTCAGGGCTGTATGTGAAACATTATTTGATTCTGTTTGAATTTGCGGGTGTTATCGTTTGCCAAACAAACAAAATTACCCTTGCTAAAAAAAAACCGTTGCAGGTAAACTACCCCTTTCCCTCAACCGATCTTCACCAAAAACAATAGGTCGCGAGTACTCTGCAAATCAGGGCTGTATGCAAAAAATTATTTGATTCTGTTTGAATTTGCGGCAGTTATCGTTTGCCATAGAAAAAAAATCTACAGACAGACAGACAGACACACACACACAGACACTTTTCGGAAAACGACTTTTTTTCATGTTTTGAGTGTAGTAGAATCAGAATCTGCAATAATCTCGAATACGATTTTTTTTGCCATCACCATACTTCCATTCCTTAAGGAATATGGAAGTAAAAAACACGATTCAAATATTATATTTTTCAGAAACAACAAAATTTTTTTTTTGAAATAAAATATTGTTTTATTTCATTCTTCAAATTATAACACTATTAGTTTGTAACCACGACAAAACGTTACAATATATATTGTAAAGAAACAGTTTAAATGTGTACTGGGGTTTAATCAAGCTCCACGTTGGTTTGCGCCAATTTGTAAAGAAACTCTTTTTATTAGGAAATGGTTTATTATGTTATCGTAGGGTGACCTCCTACAACTTAATATTAATAAAAATTTTATTTTTATTATATCGTTGCGGCAACTTTTATGTAGACCATAGCCCTGTGTTAATCAATTACTAAATGTTTATCAAATGATAACTCTATATTACTTGTATTTTAGTTAATAATTCGATAATTCTCTCCAACCCTATTCAGTCCGTATTATTTAAATTAATTCAAAAGTTGCGAAGGAAACACGTTAGTTCGACAATCTCACGTTCCACCAGCTGTCTACAGCAAGCGCTGCTATTCGTAATTGGCTCACACTTATAGGTTAGTTTGTTTCACCTGATAGTTAATCACCTTCTTTACCTGTAAATTACTCCCCCATCAAAATACAATACCTACTCCTACAATAATACAAAACATCATTACATACAAGAAGGATTCTTTATTTGTATTACTTTTTAAATTCCAACAGTGTTCTTCACGGTTATATGATCGTTATATCGATTGTACAATGTTGAATCGATTTGTCAATGGACTAGTCCTGTATAATACAATTTAAATATAATTTTATTTATCTCTTATCCCAGGGTATGTGTGATTCTTTTAACGATTAGTAAGGCCAGGTAATGCAAAATTAAGGTTACTAAGTATTACAAATTGTTATTAATTCTTAATGTATAAAATTAAATATAAGCTGGTGTTACCGTACAATGCGATTCTCAAGATAGCCGTGTCTGTTTACAAACGCTTGAAGACTTACAGATGAGGTTACTTTGGTCCAGAAAATGTGTCCAGATTATTAATAAAGATGGAAAGGTGATGTCCCGGAGTGCAACAGGAATTCTTCTATTCTTCGTTCTTCTTCACGATCCTCGTGGTTGTCGGTCCCGGTGGAATTGGTGTCGTAATATAATTTCTTCCTTCTTGGAAGTGAGGTTTATGTCTCCAGTACCAAAGGTTCTTGTGTATATTTGGTTTATAATTTCATTAATTCAGACTTCTTGTTCATTCAACAAGTATCCTGGTTCAATGGGAAATCGGGTTCATCATTAATTCCAATGGAATTAACCTGAAGAAGGAAATAGTAATTCCGCTACCTTTTGGATGTGTATGAGTATATTTCTCGAACTCTAGTTTAGTAATTATTCATCAATTTGGTTTGAAGGAATTGGTTTTGATACTTTTAATTTATTAAGTTTAATTCATTGTATTTTAATTTATTTTTTCGTTTAAATTTGTCTATTGAACTGAACTCAATAGCATATAACAATCGAATAATGAAAATCAACAAGCTTTTTTATATTTTAGTTACCCTAACAACCATTACTTTCTGTCATTGGATAATATTTGATATCCTAGAGCCAGAATTAGAAAATATTACTACTCTTTTTTAATAAAATACTCCATGCTTGGAATTATACCAAATTACATAAAACTATCACTTAATCTACCTTATTAAACCGTATACATTTTACTATAATTTCATCTGACTGGACTTATTAAAAAGGTATTAATTTCCTTTTACAAATATTAAATTTAGGCCTATTGGTTTTCTTACACCTGTTATAATATTGTTTTGTTTTTAACTTAATTTTTCTTTACCTGACCTACTGTACAAATAGTCACTGGCTTATAGCCACTTACATCAATTTTAATTTCCTGGTTTCAATTCATTATATTATTTAGTTCATCATTGAACCCTTCATTATTTTTTAACATAACTATAAGAACTACTTGCCAACTTTTTAACACTTATTGCCTTCCTGGCCAAGTTTACAAAAATTGTTTCAAACATCTTCATTACTCAATTACAGTAAATACTTGTAACATAATATAATACCTAACACATGTACTTATACTTAATTATTTAATACTTTAATATTTATAACTAAATTTACCTCAAGATATACTTTTTTCCTATTAGGAACATGTTTCGAGAGTTCCTGTTCTCTCATCTTCAGCAATTTTAACATAACTAACAGGAGTACCACTGACTAAGTACGTCTTTAAAGCAACAGCTCCACTCTTACTATCCACAAAACATAAAATAAATATCCTGTAAACACTATATCATGCTACAGCATAACACCAAGTACATTTTATAACACATTAAATATTAATTTGAATAGTATTTTATACTTAATTCCTACACATTAAACTCCTCCCATTAGACACAATGTTTATGTTTACATCTCATATTACTCATTACATATTTTTAGATTTAGGTACACTTTTGATGTTTTAATTACTTAGTAACCTTACTATGTACTTCTAATGCATTTTTCAGGTGAGATGGGCCCTCTTGTATTTAATTATTACAGGCTTTGGGTATTGTCTTAAATCATGTTTACAGTTTTTTTTTTATGTAACGTCGGGGACCTCCACTCTGTTACGTTACATAATACTCCCCCTTCGAGAGAAGTTTATTTTGGCTCAATGAAGTTTAGTAAAAATAAACTTATAGTTCGTCCCTGATCGGGTTATCTTTTTACTCATAATATTTTTCTTATTTCCGTTTGGGTATATACCTGTTATTCGGTTAATGGTAATTGCTGGTTTCCTACTCAACTCTCTCTCTCTTGGGGGTAAATTCATCAATTATTTATTTCTCTGGGTAGTGGTACTTCCACATTTTACTTGATAAGGACTGGTCACACTAATCATAAAATCTTGTTTTAACACTTATTTTCTTATTTACTTCTATAAATTCGCTTTCTCAATTAAGCTTCTGTCTGCTATCTTCCTTCTATTTTCTTCATCTATACTTCTGGAATCTAATATCACTCTTTTCAGCTATTTTATAATTATTATCCCTTAAATATTCAATTTCCCTAACATTTTTCCCTATCCTGTGCGGTGGTTCAGTTTGGGTGGCCACTTTTGGGTCCATAACTCCGCTGTCCATCCTTACACCTTCTGAGACCAGGGGAACATCATCCCTGCTCATGAAAATTATTGCCGGAACATTTCTACGGTCAATTCGTTAGAATAAAAATTACAAGTAGTCGATTAGTGACTAATACTAAACACTTTTGGGATTCTTCATACTGTTGCTGTTTGCATTAAATTATATATTTCCTTTTCTTCTTGATTCCTTCTTCTTTATCATTAACTAATAGCATATAACATTATTGATAGGCATTATTTTAAAATCCTTTTGACTTTCGTTCGTGTGACATATTTCTCCGTATCATTTCTTCTTATATAATCTTCAATTCCGAGAAATTCTAATTATTGTTGTATTAATTATCATTCTCCTTCAGTTTCATTGGAGTCATTAAATTATTCTTTATTCTTCTTATGTGAGCACATTACCATCAATTGTTTTTATTCATTTATTCTTCTTTTTGTTCCCATAAAAATATTACTTTTTCCTATTATTTCATTTTAAATCAATTCTTTATAAATATTATTTAATAATCTGTTCTTACATACTCTTGGTGTTTTACTGTTTATTAAATCAAATTGTTGCGAAATATCTTAAATCATATTATTTCTGAATAAATTAAGTAAGTTGTCCTTACATAGTTTTTATTAAATCATATTGTTCATGAATTAATATTTAGTAAGTTGTTCTTACAGTTTTTTGGAATTTTGGGGTTTTAGTCTCTTCATTTTAAATTATATTGTTTCGAAATAACTTGAGTAAGTTGTCCTTACAGTTTTTTTAGAATTTTGGGGTTTTATTATTCATTCACTTTTAGTTATCTGCATAATGTTCATATATATATTTTTTTTTTCCATATTTTTCTGTACTAGTTATCATCATTGCAGTTATTCTGTTATCAATTATTTAATAGTATCGCTTCATCGATGATTGGTTGTATGTACCCTTCTTCTTTAGTGTATTGGGATCCAATATTTTGTAAGTATTATTTCCGTTATCTTTGCTTACAGTATACGGTCCAGTGTACAATAGTAACAACTTCTTAGCGATGCCTTCCATTGTGCTGGGCAATTCTCGGTTCTTCAACAGTATCTTGTCTCCCAATAGGTATCGCTCCGGCTTTGGTTGGAATTGCTGATATTTTCTTCTCGTTTTCTCGGTTCGTTCTAGTATCTTTTCATAAAATCTTACACTGTTAAACTTATATTCATCCCCGCTAGGGAACTGGATTAATTCTGTTATCTCTCTGGGTGGTGGTCTGTGGAACATTGCTGTATACGGGGTCATTTCGATAAATTGATGGTGTGATAAGTTTATGAAATCCTCCGCAGCTGGTAGGTACTCTGCCCACTTTCTCTGTTGGTTAAAACAATACGTGCGTAGGATCCTCCCTACTTCCCTTAAGACTTGTTCTGCCGGGTTGCTGCTCGGGTGGTATACTGATGTTTTATACGTCTTGATTCCATTCTCCCGTAGAGTGTCTTTCCACCTGTTTCCCTTGAATTGTGTCCCGTGGTCAGTAATGATGGACTTCGGCGCTCCTACCTCATTGATATAATTTTGACAAATAATGTTCAAGATCTTCTGTGTCGTCGCCCGGTTGATCGGGTATAATTTTGTGAATCTGGTGTAATGGTCGAACAGGATTATAAAATATTTATACTGGTGCCTCCCTCCGCTTCGCGGGAATGGGCCGCAAATATCGACAAATACTTTCTCCAGTCTGTTTGATGATGTTATTGGCATCATTGTGCCTTCTTTCTTATGGTTGTTAACTTTTACGAGCTGGCAGATGTGACAATGTTTAATCTGGTTTCGCACCTTTCTGTTGGCATCCCTGATGTATACGTGCTCCTGGAGTGCCTTGACTACTTTCAATGCCCCCATGTGGCCATACCTGACGTGGTAATCCATTATGATGCCCTTTTCTATAGTTTGTGGTATAACAATTTTCCATGTGTTCAGTTTGTACTGTGTCTTAATGAACAGTATTTGTTGGTGTTCGCAGTAGAATTGTGTTATGCGGTCGTCTTGTTCTCTAAGTCTGTCAAAAATTTTGCTCAATCTGGGGTCCTGCTTTTGCCGTTGCTCGAGTTCTGTTATGATGTTAGCCAGATCGGATCTATTACTGATGATATGATATAGTTTGATTATGGTTTCTTTTTCCCCCTCAAATGTCTGGTCCCTGATATTGGTTCGTGATAATGTGTCTGCAATGACGTTCCCTTTTCCGGGGATGTATTCCCAATTTAGGTTGTACTCTTGTAGTGTCAGGCTCCACCTGGTCAACCTTCCATGATTCAACTTACAATTTTTTAAAAATGATATCGACTTGTGATCAGTTCTGATGGTAGTTTTGTATCCTAAAATGTATGTCCTGAACTTGTTACAGGAAAATACAACGCTCAAGAGCTCTTTCTCTGTTACATTATAGTTCTTCTCACAACTATTCAGGACTCGACTAGCGAAACTGATCACTTGATGATTTCCTTCATCATCCTCCTGATAAAGAACAGATCCCAAACTGACGTCACTGGTGTCACAGTTCATAAAAAATTGGTTATTGAAATTGGGGTGGTGCAACATCACTGACTCCAGAAATTTAGTTTTAATTAGTTCAAGTGTGGCATCTTGCTCTTCTCCCCACGTCCACTTGTCCTTGGATGATAATTGGCGTACAAATCTTGATGTTAGTTCTGAATAATGTTCTTGGAATTTACGGTAATAATTACATATGCCGAGGGACGATTGGAGCTGCTTTCTGTTCCTTGGTTTTGGGAATTTTTGAATTGACTCGATTTTTTCTTGGGATGGTGTGATTCCCTGCTCCGACAAGTTAAACCCTAAAAATTGCACTTCACTCGCTATCAACTTTGATTTCTCCAGCTTCAATGTAATATGGTTCTCTGACAGCCTTTCTAACACTTGTTCTACTCGTTGGCAATGGTCATCCCAATTGGTCGAAGTTATCAAAATTTCGTCCACATAGACTGTTGTATACTGGAGTGTTTCCTGTCTGAGGATTTGGTCCATGATTTTTACAAACATGGCTACTGAATTAACCAGACCAAATGGCAATCGTTTAAACTGGTAATTGCGGCCTTCGAAAATGAATGCCATGTACTTGCGGCTCTCTGGATGGAGTTCGATTTGCCAATATCCACAGACGGTGTCCCACGTGCTGATGTACTTGTCCCATGAAACCTTTTAAGTATTTCCTCGATTTCTCCCGGGGATGTTTGGTCATTCACTATCACTTTATTGATTTCCCTTGCGTCTAAACAAATTCTTACTTTGCCAGTTTTCTTTGGAACGGCGAGGATAGGGCTGGTATAAGGGGAATAACTGGGTTCAGTGATGTCCTCGTCTATTAATCTATCAATTTCTGCCCTCACAGCTTCCTTCAGTGAGTAAGCGACCGGGTATGATTTTTTGTTGAAGTTTACGGGTTCTCGAAATTCTGTTTTGCACTGGTAGCCTCTTACCTTGCCTGGTGTATCTGAAAATACATGGCGATATCTATTGTATACTTCAATTAACTGTTCTTTTTGTACGTCAGTTATTTCACATTTAAAATTACGGATTTCGTTAATTTTGTCATGCCATAATTGTTCATCGTCCAACTCATAAAAGATTTCATTACTTTGTGACTGTCCTCGTTGATCTAAACTTCTCTGGATATGATATGTTACTCGGGTTGGGGTCATGCTGTCGCTGTCAACTAAGTCAGCCGTCCATTCTATTTGATTGATTTTTAAAAATAATTTTGACCTGTTCATGTCAATGATGGCTGAGTATTGTTTCAGCATGTCACAACCGATTAACATGTTAAATGGTAAGCCACTGGCTACTAAGAAAGTCATTGGGATGGTTTCATTGTTACTTGTTAATTCTAACCTGGCTTGCTTCCGGACCGTTCTATTTTGGCGTCCCGTTGCTCCTATCAGTACAATGTTGCTTATTGGTAATGTAAGTATGTGCTTCTTCCCTTCTTCAAGTATCTTGTTTAGTTCTATCACGTTGATTAGCGACACGTTAGCCCCAGTGTCGATCATGATTTTGGTTTGTACACTGTTGATCTCTGCCGTTATATAAATTATTTCGTTGTTGTTTTTTCTTGGATTTCCGTCTTCTTCTTCCAACAATTCGTCCCTTAAAATTTTTAAGTAATTACTGCAAATGATTGTGATACAATTATTATCTTTAACATGATTTTTTATGTTGTTAAACCCAATAGAGTGGTTCAGTGAGGGTCCTGCTGGTGTTTTCACTGCCGTGTGGAGTTTAAAAGCGGCTCGGATTCTTCGTCTCCTCTGCCGGTTTGGTTCGTTTGATTATTTTCATTTCCCGTTGACCTGGGTTCCGGCCGTTGACGGTCCTCTTCGTAGTTAACTCGGCGGTAGTCCTCCTGACTCCGACTCCTGCCTCCATTAGTCCTAGTATCTCTTCTATCATTATTGTTATCTTGGTTCCAGTCGGTGTCCCTATTAAAACTCCGACGTCCTTGGTAGTATGCTCTCCCGTTACCGTTATTGTCCGTCCCCACATAATTAACTCTCCTGTAGTTTTGATTTTGGTTGTTCGGGTTGCGGTTATTGTTATTATAATTCCGGTTGTTTGTGTTCTGATTCTGGTAATTCGGGTTGTACGACCGGTTATATTGGTTGATTGGAATATTCTGTCTATTCCCGTAATTGTTTCCGTTGTTCCTTTGGCTGTTGTTGTTGTTTTGGCGTTGGTATGTCTCATTACCATAATTACCTGGCCTGCCATTATAGTTCGGCCGGTTATGCGTCTCATGGTTGTTATTGTTATTGTTTCTGTTGTTGTAGTCTGGGATATCCCTGCTCCCGTACCGGTCGTTTCTCTGCCGACTCCTTCTATAATGCACTTCACGCTCGTGCTCTTCCAATAGCGTTGACATGGCCTGTATCGTTTTTATCTGTCCACATGATCGTGCTATTGATATTCCGTTATCATAGTGGTATGCTAACCTGGTGACGACGATTTCCTCCGGGATTTTTGGTTCAAGGTGTCTCGCCACACACACTTTTCCAAGGAAGTAGGCGGTGAGCGTTGTCCCTCTGCTGGCGTCATACCTTCCATAGCTGATGCTCTCCCTTACTGCGTTCTGGGTGGTGTCTGACCAGTACCTGGGTTTAAATGCCATCTTAAATTCTTCGTAGCTTCGGATGTCGTGCCTGGTGGCTGTCCACCAGTTATCATAGGTTTCCTTGAAATGTTCGTCCAGGTAACTACGAATTACTGGCCACCTGTTTTCACCAATTCTCATTAGTTGTTCGCCGACCCGTTCCAAGAATTCCGTTGGGTTTCTCTTGTACGACTTAAAGTTGATGGTTTCCCGGTTGTCTATAGGTTGTGTGTATGGAACAGTGATCGGTCGGTTGTCAGCTGACCGTTGGAGGTTCTCGATTCTCTCCTGGTTACGTTGTCCTTGTTCCTGTACTTCGTTTACGACCGTATCTAGGTTTCGATGCTGGTTTCCGAAATCTGTTCGTAGTGATTCCACTTGAACCCGGTTTTCTTCTTCTATCTGGCCTATCTTGACCTCTAGTTCAGCCCTATTTCGTGTAACAGCTTCATCGGTCACTCTCAGTTTTCTATTTGTTTCAGCTATCTCCTGTTTTCTTTCTCCATTGTTCTTACCTATCTTCTGGCTGATTGCCTCACTGACGTCCTCGATTTTCTTATTGAGCGCTTGTCTTAATACTCCATTCTGTTTATCAACAGTTTCCCTTAATTCCTTGTTAAAATGCTCAATTCTCTCATCGATTTGTATAAGGTTGTCCTCATTGATTTTCTTAAGATCTTCTTTCATTCGTTTATTGTTTTCCTCAAGTTTTTCGTTCATTAGTTTGTTATCGTCCTGAATCTGTCTCAAACTCTCGTCATTCCTGTCAAACTTTTCATTCATTTGTTTGATTAAGTTTTCTTCAGTCCTGTCAAACTTTGTGTTTATTTGTTTTAAACTTTCATTAGTTTCCTCTGTATTTTTGTCAAACTTCTCATTCATTAGTTTGATTAAATTCTCGCTCAAAATTTCGTTTTGTTTCTTTGAGTTTTAGTTGATACTGTCTATTTTGTTTTCTAGCTTCCCTGAATTTTCATTTATACTGTCTATTTTGTTTTCTAGTTTTCCTGAATTTTCATTTATACTGTCTATTTTTTTTCTAGTTTTCGTGAATTTTCATTTATACTGTCTATTTTTTCATTAGTTTGTTTATTCTGTTCCTTAATGCTATCCATTTTCTCCATCATTAGCCTCATCATTTCTTGCTAATCTGGTTCCCTTCTGGCTTCCACTTTATCTGGTTGGTCCCCTTGGGCATCCTCTTTATTGCTTGTTTGTTGTTCCATTTCGGTGTCTGTAGCTACCTCTGCTTCTTCTTCCCGTCTATCTTCTTCTGTTTCTTGTTCCTTCTCCATCCTTTTAAAAACACCTCTAGTATGCATTCCTGTGCCGCTAATAGCTGCCTGCTCCAGTTAAGTAATAGCCTAATTTTTTACTTAACTAAAGCCCACTCATTGAGCGCCAATTTGTAAATAAATCTTTTAAAAATTATTACAAATTTATTGTGTAGTTACTTATAGGTGACTCTCGTATATCAACTTTAAGCCCCACGTTGTTGACGTCAATTTGTAACACTCACTTTTATCTACGTTAAGCCCCACTGTTGTGAGCACTAATTTGTAACAACTATCCCTGTTACTTGGTTACTTGTTAGTTAAACAATTAGTTGGTTGGTAACCAACTAGTTAATGAGTACTGGGGTTTAATCAAGCTCCACGTTGGTTTGCGTTAATTTGTAAAGAAACTCTTTTTTATAAGGAAATGGTTTATTATGTTATCGTAGGGTGACCTCCTACAACTTAATATTAATAAAAATTTTATTTTTATTATATCGTTGCGGCAACTTTTATGTAGACCATAGCCCTGTGTTAATCAATTACTAAATGTTTACCAAATGATAACTCTATATTACATGTATTTTAGTTAATAATTCGATAATTCTCTCCAACCCTATTCAGTCCGTATTATTTAAATTAATTCAAAAGTTGCGAAGGAAACACGTTAGTTCGACAATCTCACGTTCCACCAGCTGTCTACAGCAAGCGCTGCTATTCGTAATTGGCTCACACTTATAGGTTAGTTTGTTTCACCTGATAGTTAATCACCTTCTTTACCTGTAAATTACTCCCCCATCAAAATACAATACCTATTCCTACAATAATACAAAACATCATTACATACAAGAAGGATTCCTTATTTGTATTACTTTTTAAATTCCAACAGTGTTCTTCACGGTTATATGATCGTTATATCGATTGTACAATGTTGAATCGATTTGTCAATGGACTAGTCCTGTATAATACAATTTAAATATAATTTTATTTATCTCTTATCCCAGGGTATGTGTGATTCTTTTAACGATTAGTAAGGCCAGGTAATGCAAAATTAAGGTTACTAAGTATTACAAATTGTTATTAATTCTTAATGTATAAAATTAAATATAAGCTGGTGTTACCGTACAATGCGATTCTCAAGATAGCCGTGTCTGTTTACAAACGCTTGAAGACTTACAGATGAGGTTACTTTGGTCCAGAAAATGTGTCCAGATTATTAATAAAGATGGAAAGGTGATGTCCCGGCGTGCAACAGGAATTCTTCTATTCTTCGTTCTTCTTCACGATCCTCGTGGTTGTCGGTCCTGGTGGAATTGGTGTCGTAATATAATTTCTTCCTTCTTGGAAGTGAGGTTTATGTCTCCAGTACCAAAGGTTCTTGTGTATATTTGTTTTATAATTTCATTAATTCAGACTTCTTGTTCATTCAATAAGTATCCTGGTTCAATGGGAAATCGGGTTCATCATTAATTCCAATGGAATTAACCTGAAGAAGGAAATAGTAATTCCGCTACCTTTTGGATGTGTATGAGTATATTTCTCGAACTCTAGTTTAGTAATTATTCATCAATTTGGTTTGAAGGAATTGGTTTTGATACTTTTAATTTATTAAGTTTAATTCATTGTATTTTAATTTATTTTTTCGTTTAAATTTGTCTATTGAACTGAACTCAATAGCATATAACAATCGAATAATGAAAATCAACAAGCTTTTTTACATTTTAGTTACCCTAACAACCATTACTTTCTGTCATTGGATAATATTTGATATCCTAGAGCCAGAATTAGAAAATATTACTACTCTTTTTTAATAAAATACTCCATGCTTGGAATTATACCAAATTACATAAAACTATCACTTAATCTACCTTATTAAACCGTATACATTTTACTATAATTTCATCTGACTGGACTTATTAAAAAGGTATTAATTTCCTTTTACAAATATTAAATTTAGGCCTATTGGTTTTTTTACACCTGTTATAATATTGTTTTGTTTTTAACTTAATTTTTCTTTACCTGACCTACTGTACAAATAGTCACTGGCTTATGGCCACTTACATCAATTTTAATTTCCTGGTTTCAATTCATTATATAATTTAGTTCATCATTGAACCCTTCATTATTTTTTAACATAACTATAAGAACTACTTGCCAACTTTTTAACACTTATTGCCTTCCTGGCCAAGTTTACAAACATTATTTCAAACATCTTCATTACTCAATTACAGTAGATACATTTAACATAATATAATACCTAACACATGTACTTATACTTAATTATTTAAATACAATTTTAACATAAATAAAAGGAGTACCACTGACTAAGTACTTCTTTAAAGCAACAGCTCCACTCTTACTATCCACAAAACATAAAATAAATATCCTGTAAACACTATATCATGCTACAGCATAACACCAAGTACATTTTATAACAAATTAAATATTAATTTGAATAGTATTTTATACTTAATTCCTACACATTAAACTCCTCCCATTAGACACAATGTTTATGTTTACATCTCATATTACTCATTACATATTTTTAGATTTAGGTACACTTTTGATGTTTTAATTACTTAGTAACCTTACTATGTACTTCTAATGCATTCTTCAGGTGAGATGGGCCCTCTTGTATTTAATTATTACAGGCTTTGGGTATTGTCTTAAATCATGTTTACAGTTTTTGAAGTGAAAACTTCTATAGGCACGTTGGGCGATTTTTCAGTGGGTAAAATCTTATGAGTTCGCGTCACCGACATGCAAATGCTAACAGTATATCTGTAGCTATAAGTATGGTGTGTTGCGCGTGGCCAGCAGTGAAAGTATAGATTATACTTGTGTGTAATACTATTATACTACAATTATATTATACAATTGTAATACTATTTATACTATTTAACACACTTTTATCGTTTACGTACTTTATTTTGGAGTTTCTTACGCTGCCAAATTTGCTATCGCGTGTTCGATCCCTAGCGCGATTTCGGCTTTCCGTATTAACAATTAACGCAATACTTATGATCTATTTTACATTATTTTTATTCTTATTAATTACTTATACTATATTATATGATATTTACATAATTGTTATTTGTCCGTCTGGCTGTTAACTTAGGGTTTTTCGTCATGTCTAATGTCGAAGTATGTATTTTTAATAGTTTTTTTATTATTGTAAGATTGTAACATTAGTGCTGTGTATATGTATATAAGTAAAGTTAAATTGACTACGTGGAAAGTTTAATGTGTGTATACTGTGCATTGTTTAAATTGTGTTTTAGTTTGATCATTATTTTAAATGTTCAAATGTAGGATCACTGTGCAGTACAAAAGTGAGTACTAAATATGTTAATATTTTTATATAGAAAAATGAATAACATAAACAAAGCATGTATTTTCAAATATTTCCAATATTCGTATCAATATTTCCGTTTAAAAATTTGATATTATTTATTTTTTATTTTTGATATTTGACCTCTGCTATACATCATGCAATGAGTATTTCATAGTGGCTTAGGAGTTATCTTACTAGCGTGGTAAAACAAATTTCTAGTTGTTCGATAGTATTTTTGCCGCGGATTTTAAAATTAAAAATTCTATAAAATTTTATAATAATTTTAGATTTGTGTGTTGAATTTTAAAAATATGGTTACTAATTCAAAATTATTTTTTATTAGCTTATATTATCGAAATTTTGGATTATGTCAATTAACTTGTATTTATATTTTGTACTGGGCTTGTGCAGCCCATCATATGTTTTGATTAATAAGTAAACCATATAAAAATGTATATAATTGTTGCTCGGAGTGTTGATAGATGTGAAAACCAGACTGATGTTAAAGATTTTAATTTACAAAAAATTTTAATTTTTGATACTACAATTAATTTGAATATCCAAAAAAAACACTGTTATTTCATAGTTTTAAGTTTTCACTTCTGTCAGCAGTCCTCAATGACTGCCTATTTTGAATTTTTTTTTTTTATGTAACGTCGAGGACCTCCACTCTGTTACGTTACAGTATATATATATATATATATATATATATATATATATTCAATCACTTTCTGCTACAGTCCGTTTCTTGATGTATATAATACATTTAATATTTATAAATAAATTTACTTCAAGATATACCTTTTTTTTCCTTATTGGGAACGTGTTTCGGGTACTATCTTGTACCCATCCTCAGCCTTCCGGTTTTTTTGTCTGGTGAAGTACATATGTGTTGTTGGTTGACTATTATTATTGTGGCTTCTTGTTGGCTTCTGGTATTTCAAATTGGTTTTATTGTGTGTGATTGTGGTGTGTGTGTTAGCTTTTGTGTATTTTCAATGTTGAGTGCTTTGATTATTGTGTCATGTTTTGTATTGATTTGTATTTGTTCAGGTATTAGTTTGTTTTCTGTTTTATGTTTGTATACGAGGGGTATCCAGAAAGTAACAGACGTTTTGACCGACCGCGGCGGTGGGCGGGGATAGAGCCGCCATCTTGGTGTCGGAACGTTCCTACACTCAGTACGCAACCAGCTGTGGTAGCGAGCGGTCTGTGCCCCTCTTACTTTGCTCTCTGTGACGTGTTAAAATGTGCGCTGCAATAGAAAATCCCGCCACTTGTGAGGTGCGTTCTGTGATTAGGTTTTTGTTGGCAAAAAATCACAAACCAATTGAAATTTATCGCCAACTTTGTGATGTGTACGGAAAAGGAATAATGAGTGAAAGCCGAGTGAGGCAATGGTGCATTGATTTTAAAAATGGCCGTACCAATGTTCACGATGAGGACCGCAGTGGTAGACCTAGCCATGTGACTGATGAACTGGTGATGAAAATCAACGACAAAATTCGTGAAGATCGTCGTTTCACGATTACGGAACTTTCGAAACAATTTCCCCAAATTTCACGGAGTTTGGTGCATGAAATTGTGGCGGAAAAGCTTGGTTACCACAAATTTTGTGCTAGGTGGATTCCGAAAATCCTAACGGAAGACCACAAAAAACAGAGACTGGCTGCAGCACTAACTTTCCTCGAAGATTACGACAAAAATGGTAACAAAGTTATCGATCGTATCGTAACTGGGGACGAGACTTGGGTGAAGCATGTCAATAGTGAAACAAAAAGGCAGTCGATGGAATGGGGACACACAAATTCTCCCAAGAAACCAAGGAAGTGTTTGCAAACGCTGTCAGCAAGAAAGATCATGGCTACTGTGTTTTGGGACTCTGAAGGAGTGATTCTCGTTGATTTTCTTGAACGTGGCACAACAATTAACTCAGAGAGGTATTGTGAAACACTGAGAAAGTTAAGGCGCGCGATACAAAACAAGCGTCGGGGAAAACTTAGTGCGAAGGTTTTGTTTTTTCACGACAACGCACGTCCACACACGGCTAATCGTACCCGAGAGCTCTTCGATAGTTTTGGATGGGAGGTGTTCGATCATCCACCATACAGCCCGGATTTGGCACCGAGCGACTATCACCTCTTCCCAGCGATGAAGACATGGCTCGCTACACAACGCTTTGATACTGACGCCGAACTGCATGCCGGTGTAAACCAGTGGTTGAAATCGCAGGCGGCAGATTTCTACAGAGACGGTATTGAAAAACTTGTGCCACGGTATGATAAGTGCCTTAATTTGAATGGCGATTATGTAGAAAAATAGCTTAAGAGTGTACCTTTCAAATGTATATAATAAAATTTTGTTTTTTCATTTTGTAAATTTTTTATTTTAAAACGTCTGTTACTTTCTGGATAGCCCTCGTATTTGTAAATTTTCCCAAATGTTCATTATGGTGCCTTTGTGTGGTATATGTTTTATTAGTGTTACATTGGTTATGTCTGAGAATTCATGTCCTGTGTTTATTGCATGTGTGGCTAAATTGGATTTATATATTTCTGGTTTTTTGTATGCATTTAGGCTGAAAACAAAACAAAATAGCTGAAAAAACGTTATTTTGAACACCTAAATGCATACAAAAAACCAGAAATATATAAATCCAATTTAGCCACACATGCAATAAACACAGGAAATGAATTCCCAGACATGACCAATGTAACACTAATAAAACATATACCACACAAAGGCACCATAATGAAAATTTGGGAAAATTTACAAATATACAAACATAAAACAGAAAACAAACTAATACCTGAACAAATACAAATCAATACAAAACATGACACAATATTCAAAGCACTCAACATTGAAAATACACAAAAAACTAACACATACACCACAATCACACACAATAAAACCAATTTGAAATACCAGAAGCCAACAGGAAGCCACAATAATAATAGTCAACCAACAACACATATGTACTTCACCAGACAAAAAAACCGGAAGGCTGAGGATGGGTACAAGATAGTACCCAAAACATGTTCCTAATAAGGAAAAAAAAGGTATATCTTGAAGTAAATTTATTTATAAATATTAAATGTAATATATATATAATTCTATAATTTAAGACATGATTGATTATGTTTATTTTGGTGGGATTATGTTTATGTTTATAAAATTATAAATGGGAAAGAAATTTTAACTTGATTCAATAACTACGCCTCATGGCGAATAGCAATGTGCTTTGTTTCCGAAATAGAATCTCATGTAACTATGTGTGGTTTGTTAATAAAGGGTAATGTCATTGGTAAATCTTACAATTAAGAGTAAATTATTTCAAGTAACAAGACCCACTACTTCCGGTTCGCTTAAACGAACTCGGCCCAGAAAGATAAGCACATTTGATATTCTTGTGTTGGCAACAAGATGGCGCCCGAATGAAATAGTTAATACAGAAAGTAAACAGTATGTAACTCAATTAATAAAAGAATAAAAAAGAATTAAAGTTACACCCTCTGCACAGGTCAATCACAGCAGAGTTCCTTCTTAATATATCACACCCTATTAGGATATTAAATGGTAATCCGGCTGCAGTGAGAAATACCATGTCCAGACTTACACCCTGACTGGTAACACTTAGGGATACCTGTTTTCGTATCGTCTTATTTTGCCAACCAGTAGCTCCTACAAGTACTATGTTATTAATGGGTAACACTGGTAGCGTTTTGCGACATTCCTGCTGTATCCGGTCTAATTCACTGTTCTTAATTATCGAGACATTGGCTCCTGTGTCTATCATAATTGGAGCAGAAATACCTTCTATTTCTGCAACTATGTAAATGATTTCATTGTTCTGATTGTTAACCTTTGTATCGTTTTCTTCTAATAAATCCTTACGAATATCTTTTAAATAATTATTATAAATAATAGTAAATTTTTGATCTTCCTTTTTAAAACTCGACTCTTGTCCATACCCAGTAGATAGGAGCAGTAAAGGGTTGTAATTGTTTATTACAGCCTCCTCTCATTCAAATGTTCCGTATCGTTATGGATATGGCTGATAGCAGCGTCAATCTGGAGTCCTGGAACTGCTTCGTGTGGTTCAATTCGGTCATCTAGCTGTGCTTCATTTACTGGTTGTCTCCTTTGATTATCCAGGCTCGAACTGCGTCTGTGTTCATATCCTCTATGATTGTTACCTCCCTGGTCTACTTGAGGTGTTTCATACTCATAGAACCTACTCCTCCGCTGATGCTGGTACCTCCGCTGGCCACTTCCTTCTGCTCTGATATAATTTACTCGATGTCTATATGTCTTGTGGTTATTATTACTTCCTGCTGGGTAATTTCTATTATTATTATGATAGTAGTTGTTATTGGGTGGGTTTGGGTTCCTCTGACCATTAGAACCATAATTGTTATTATTATAATAACCGTTTCTATTTGGTTGACTGTTATTATTATTATTATTGTATCCTACATTATCCCGGCTCGCGGAGCTATAATTATTATTATTATTACCATTCTGATTGTTATTATTATTATTATTATTAGTATAGTTTTTGTTATTTCTAAGTTCAGGTTTCTCATATCTCCTTCTACTTTGGCGGTGTCTAGTACAGAAGTCTTCTACTTCTCCTTCTAGTCTTCGTGTTCGTACATCTCGACCAACTCCATCATTGCTTGTACGGTTTTAATCTGACTGTTGCGGCGAGCTCTTATTATGTCCTCCTCATAATGGTAGGATAGTTAGCTGACCAGGCACTCTTCGGGTATTTTGGGCTCTAAGTGTTTGGCCACACTCACCTTTCCTAAGAAATATGCGGTCAGTGTTTTACCCCAATACGGGTTATACTTCCCATGACATATTCTGTCTCTTGCGATGTTCTGCGTAGACTCGGACCAATATTTAGCCTTAAACAATCTCTTGAATTGCTGATAGTCCGTAACTTCGTCCCTTATCGCCATCCACCAATTATCGGCTATTTCCTTGAATGACTCATCTAGTACTTCCTTATTTGCGCTCCACCGGTTACCTCAGTGTTTTGCGAAGTAGTCTTCAATTCTAGCTATAAATTCCATAGGCTTGTTTTTGTATAGCCTGAAGATAATCCCTTCTCGATTTTCTGTATTTTGGAAAACTGGTGATGCTAGTTGGTCGACTATGAAAAAGGTCTATGTCGGTTTGATTTTGTCGAACCTGACCATTTATACTGGTCACAGCAGCTTCAATGCCGTCACATTTTTCTGTGAATCGGTTCTGTACTCTTTCCCGTTCTTTGCGTGTCTCTTTTAGTTTTTCTTCTAAATTCTTCCAATTAGTTTCTTCTATGTTTGTGACCTTGGTGTTTATTTCTGTTTTAAAACTCTGCACTTGTCTCTCAGTCTGACTCCATTTTTCGTCAGCTTTCAAAATTTTTTGTTCAATGACAGTCATTTCTTCTGCTACCTTCTTGCTTATGGTTTCATTATTCCCTGCCATCTTCTGACTCAATTCTTCCTTTAATGCTGCCATCCTTCCATCTAACTGGTTCATATTCTCTTGGTTAGTCTCCCTTAATTCTTCTCTTAACTGTTGATTATCATTTTCCATTTTCTTACTGGTTTCTTCCATTTTCTTATTGGTCTCTTCCAATTTCTGGCTTATCCGATTTAATTCCTCCTTCGACTGTTTATTGTCAGTTTTTATTTCCTCCATTTTCTCCTCTATCTTCTTAATATTTTCCTCCATTAATAATTTATTGTCATTTTTTATTTCGTCCATCTTCTCCTCCATCGTACTGTTTTCTTCTGCCTTGTTACCATTTTCTTCCATCTTCTCCTCCATCTTCTTACTATTTTCTTCCATTTTCTGGCTTAATTCTTCCTTTGACTACTTATTGTCTGTTTTTATTTCCTCCATTTTCTCCTCTATCTTCTTACTGTTTTCTTCCGCCTTCTTACTATTTTCTTCCATTTTCTGGCTTAGTTGTGCCAATGTGGTCATTAATATTTCCTGGTAATTTACTTCTCTGGTTTGTGTCGGCTTGTCAGGTTGTTTCCCTTGGGGTGCTGGTTCGGTTGGTTCTGCTGGAGGTAATATCAACTCCACATCTTCCACGGGAGTCGCCTGCTTATCCTCCATATCTATTTCCTTCTCGGCCTCCGCCACCCTTTTCTTAGATGTTGCTCTCCTGTGCATCTTGCTTACTCTCCCGACCTGTTAACAGCTGCCAGCTAAAAATAGGAAATTCGGCAAATTGTTTTTATTTATCGGTCTATCAATCCATATCTTTAGCCCCTAAAGTTGGACGCCAGTTTGTAACTTATACTTATACCTTGACACTAATTCGCTCACATACGTCGTTATAATTTAGAAATAAAATTTACAATTATTATTTCTCCCCAAATTACCCCGGGTGGGCCTAACTGTACTGTTACGTAAGTTGTACCTTAGTTTAGAGTTTTAAAATTGTAGATTTATTAATATACTACATTTTAACTGACTAGGGAACAAACAAGGTTGAGTAGTGTAAGCTCCGATTGTGAGTACGATTTTAATGTGGAAACTTGTATATTGCGACAGTTCAAATAAGTGATGTACTGAGCATTGAATATAAAAATTTAAATATACCTAATAAACTGTAAATAATTAATAATGTATTAGAAATAAGCATGTCAGGGATTGCAAGCTTGGCTCAGACAAAAATATGAACAGGTGTTTCGACCTGAATCGACGTGCACACACACACAAATGTAACTGAAAGTGTGTACACCAGTATTTTGCTAGTGTATGTGAACGCAGGTCTATGCAGGCGAGTTTGCCACCCCAAGATGAATAATTGCATAATTACTGTTTTTCCGTAATTATTCATAAACTATAATTAAGAAGTAAAATCCAAAAACACAATAAAATGTAAGAAAATTTACTAAATACTGTGTACGAAAACCATGTGAAAGTGCCACACTGTACGAGTGTAATAGTGAAATAACTGTGTACAAATCGAAAGGGTTAAGTTGCAATGTCCAAAAATACAGTGAACATGTGTTGTAAAAATAGTTATAAGATGGGTATAAGAGTATACTTATAGGACTCTGCAATTCGCAGAAATATAAGAAATAGCGAAATTGACAAGGAGTGGGGGAACTGAACCCAGAAACAATTTCAGACATGTCGATTTTGTACCACTGCAGGTGTTGACCAAGACATGGGTATAAATAGGACACACAAGCTACAGTGGTTCTCTTTCTTAAATCATCCACGGTGCAGCGGGAGCTTCTGCCCGTCCGCACAGAATATTTAAATTTTTGTAAATAATTTCATCCTTCCAGTTACATACAGTTATGTAACTGGGTTGTAAAACAAACAATTTTTAAGTAGTAACAAAATTATATAAGAAGATCCACATAAGAAGATCAACTGACGTCCGAAACAGCTCGAGAGTCGACGCTGGACAGAGAGAGAGTCGACGCTGGACAGAGAGAGAGAGTCGACGCTGGACAAGAGAGGAAGTCGACGCTGGACAAGAGGAGAATAGAGAGGCGACGCTGGACAAGAGGAGAAGAGAAAGGCGACGCTGGACAAGAGGAGAAGAGCGAGTGATGCTGAAGTTCGAGACGAGGACGATTACAGAGGGATCCAATGTTTGAGTATGATTGACGACGATAAGGTGATAAACAACTTATTTATCTCTTAATCGAACAATTAACGTAAAGACAATTAAGGACATTCTTGTTCTATTTAAAAGTAAGAGTCAGTGTTTATTGTAAAATTTGAATTAAAATCATAGATGTTATTGAAATAAGATTAACGTAAACAAGAGCTCAAATTAGTATTGAAATGAAGAGAATACAAAGCATTTAAGTAAAAATTAGCGTTTGATATAAATCAGTACTGAGAAACAAAAGATAAATTCAGTAACTATTGACATTTTTGAGGTACATTGCAATATATAAGAAAATATTTAAATATTGATATTTTGAAACACACTAATTGACTGAGCAGTCTGGAAATGAGATTTTTCGGTAATACAGTAATTAGTAGAATAGCATATTTAGTCAGTAAGGATGTATATAGCATAAGCCTTACGGCATAATAACGAAAGAATAACGAATGTTTTAAGTCGAAGTAAGTGCCATGTGCACAATTTTATTAATATCAAATAAATTTGAAATACCGTTACAAGTTACATAGAGTTCTTATTACAGATACACCTGAAACCCAAATTAAATGTTATATTGTTATATAATTTGTCGCTCTTGAACATGAGGCCAGACACGCCTATTTTTATGTATATCGTATCGTTGCTTAAGAAATATCGCTTCCAACGTGGGGCATCACAAATTTATATTATATTTACTTATGAAGTTGAATCATTACATAAATTTGGCGCCCTGGACGTGGGGCACGACATGGCTAAATTTGTGTACAAAAATTGTAGCCCATGAACGTATGGCCTGATCCCCACCATTTAACTATTAAAATTTTTTATGTAGATAAATGGTTGCTCTAAAATATAAAGAGTGTGTTAAATGAAAAATGTGTGTGAATTATATGTAATAATTATTTATATTAAACAGTAACTGAATGTAATGTTAATTGTTGTGTAATCACACAGCTGGCGCGCACGAATAATATTGTTTGTCTATGTAACAGGTGTAACTGTAATGAGTATTAATAATAACTATTAATAAAAATAAAGAAATAAATAAATAAGTAGGGAACGGTTATCAATAATAATTGTTAAAGAATTACTACTAAATAAATATTTTAATAATGCTTCAACATGACGACTCCAGGAAATTTAGACGTAGAAGCATTCCAGACGATGATGCATCCCTGGGTCGATGAATTAAGCACAAAACAGACAGAAAATTTAAATAAACAGACAGAAAATTTAAATGCTAGAATAGACGAATTAAAAGAATCTAATAAGAAACAATTAGAAGAACAAACTGAAAATTTTAGACAAGACACCATAAAAATTTCAGTAAGTCTAGAAGAGTTAAAAATTGATAATCTTGAAAAAAAAACAAAGTATAATTGACAGTAATGCACAATTAACAAAAAAAATTGGTGACACCAACATACGTATTGATACTTTAGAGAATAATTTTAAACAAGCCTTACATGAGCAAGTTGTACGGATTGAAAATAAACAAAAAGAATTACGTCTCGAGTGGAGAAAAGATTTAAAAGAAACATAAACAAATAAATGATATTTTAACTACTATAACACGAGAACAGGATGATAAAATTCAAACTATTAATAATGTATCGCAAACAAATACCAGTAAACTTAGAGAAATAGAAACACGTACTATAGTTATTGAGAATAAAATTGAAGAAACTATGAAGGACCGTTCGGGAGACGTATCATATATGAAAGAAGAAATTCAAGAGGAAATGAACCAGCTACGAAGTGAGTTAAGAAGACGACAGAACCAAATGACCATATTTCCTACACCAACGGAAGAGAGGAGCAGACTTAAGTTCTCAGGTGGTAAAGGGGAGAACAGTATGGAATTCCTAGCTAGAGTAGGGAAGGAAATAGACAAAATTGGGAGTGCAATAAATGACGACGAGAAGATAGACTTCGTCACGCGATATCTTAGAGATTCAGTCAGCCAATGGTACTCTATTATTAGAGATAATGTCAGTACATATCAGCAGTTTCGTGAGGCATTCGAGAACCAATACTGGAATCTACATACCCAACGACAAGTACGGGATCAACTCGAATATGGAAAGTTCAATGCACAAGGACAGCAGAGTATTGAACAATACACAATTACGCAAATAGAACGTGTAAAGCATCTTAAACCTAAATTCTCAGAATACGAAATTGTTTCAAAATTATCTTACCATTTTCAGCGAGATATCCAGTTAGCAGTTTATATGCAAGGAATTAAAACCATAGAAGAATTTTTAATCCTTGTAACACAGTCAGAGAATATCAATAAAGGTAAGAACACAATACTGGTAACAAAAACACGCAAATCACCACCATAATTGTCACAGAGATGACAAGAAAGCAATACAAAACACTACACCGCACCATGATAATTATAAAATAAATTATTCACCACCAATGTACAACACTACAACACGCACAGCTAAAGAGACTGAACAAAATAATACAGCTAAACGACAAGGAGACGTTGTATGGTCGTCCAATCGTAAACAGTTTTCAAAACCAGCTGACAAACGCGTTGCTGCAGTACGAGGGTACGATGAGAAAAAATTGAAGAGAAATGGAAGAGAAATTAATGAGATGGAGACAGTAACATTCCACAGCTGACCGTCTACATCAAAGGCGTCACAATGACTGAATAAACAGAAGCAAAAGTATAAAATAAACAACATATACCCCTGCGATATTAGGGAGGAATTATTAAACAATGAACAGGATATAAAGCGAGACGCGCAGCAAACACAATGCCCTATTGTGACAGTGAGTATAAACAGGTGTAAAATACGGATGCTAATTGACACTGGCAGCCAACTATCAGTTCTTAACGCTGCATGGGTTTAACGCAATAAGAAATATTTTAAAAATACTGCAATTTTGCCCGTAAATAATTTAAATATTACAACAGCTACCAATAAAAAAGAAAGAGTTAAACAACAAGCATATGTAACGCTAACATATAAAAATCTAGAATTAGAACACCCCATGATAATTATGCATAAGTTGATTTATGATGGAATTTTAGGTATCGATATACTAAATGCAATAAATGCTAAGATTAATGTTAATGATAATACAATTGTGTGTAATTATAAAAATGTTCAATATGAATTAATTATGAACAGTGAGGAAGAAGAGTGCAAGGTAAGTGAAACACCTATTACTTTGTACAAGCCACAGATACAGTATGGTCCAACACGACATGTGAATGCGGTAGATGAAGGGATGACGACACAGGAAGAAGAGAAACTGCACGAATTAATAGAAGAATACAGTGATGTATTTAGTGAAGTACCGACGCAGACGACAGTATACGAGCACTCTATAGTTGTGTCAGACCCTACGAAAGTCATTAGGAAGACATACCCTATCCCAATGCGATATGAAGAAGAGGTTGAACTGAAAATTCGGCGTATGATCGAAAGTGGAGTCATAGAGCGATCGAACAGCAACTTCCTGAATCCTCTAGTGGTAGTGAAGAAGAAAAATGGTGAAATACGTCTTTGCCTTGACATGAGGGAGCTGAACAGCATTGTATTAAAGGAGTATGACTGTGCACCAACTGCGGATGAATTATTTACTAAGTGTGAAGGAGCAAGGTATCTGACGAAGCTAGATTTACGCCCAAGTTTCTGGCAGATTCCAATTCGTGAAGAGAATAGAAAGTACACTACTTTCCTGTATAAAAATAAATGCTACCAACACATGGTAGTACCCTTCGGATTAAGCACGAGTTTAGCAGCCATCGTAAAGTGTCTAGAAAGAGCCCTAGGACCTGAAGTGGAACCCTACACCATGATATTTGTAGATGATATCTTAGTTGTATCTAAAACATTAGACGAACATATAAAACATCTAAGCACGATATTCCACAAGTTTAGGCAAGCAAACATATCCCTTAACCTAGACAAATGTGAATTTATCAAATCCTGTATCCAATTCCTAGGTCACATTATTTCATCCTCAGGTATTCAACCCGATCCTATCAAAATTTTCAGCATAACTAATTTCCCTATACCCGGAAATCTCAAAGAGTTAAGAGCATTCTTAGGACTAACAGGATACTACAGAAGATTCTCACCGTTATATGCAAGGTATACGCAACCGCTTCTAGAGCTGACGAAGAAAGAAAAAAAATGGAAGTGGGAGAAGAAACATCAAGATGCCTTTAACCAAGTGAAAGAGTTGTTCATCGAAAATATTATGTTACATCATCCTCAACGAGAAGGAAAATTCGTAATATACTCCGATGCTAGTGACTACGCAGTAGGAAGTGTACTGTATCAACAAGATACTATGGGAGAGCACCGAGTTATTGCCTACGCCAGTAGAGTCTTCAAAGGAGCTGAAAAACACTACTCCACATCAGGAAAAGAAATACTTGCTATAGTATACGCTCTTAAGCAATTCAGATATTATGTTTATGGTACTCATTTTGAGATACATACTGACCACCAAGCATTATCATTTCTATTGAAATGCAAAATAACAAATGCCCGATTATTAAGATGGATTTTAGCCATTAACGAATACTCATTCACCATTAAATACTGTAAAGGTAAAGACAATATTATAGCTAATACACTAAGCCGATACATCAAAGAAGAATGTGAAGAAGTTTATGAGAGCGAAAAGAAAGAAGTACGATTGTTATCAATTAAATTCAAAGAGAATGATGAAGTAAAACAAATGCTAAAAAATGTAGCACAACAACAAGATTTGGACGTGACAATAAGGGAGATGAAGGACCAAGAACAGCTACCAAATCATTATAAGGTACTTAATGGAATTCTTTTTAGGTTAGTAAGACAAGACTGGAAGATAGTACTAACGAATGACATGTTACAAAAATTAATTCAACCAGCACATGAGAGTTTAGCACATGCCGCCGCTCTGAAATGTTATGTGAGTCTACGAGAAGATTTTACGATTAATAATATGTATCGAAAGATAAAGAAGGAGGTAAAGAAGTGTTATGAGTGTCAAACGGCGAAAGGACCGAATTTACACACATACGTAGAAATGCAGAGCATCCAAAAGGGGAACAAGCGAGAGCTAATTGCAGTGGATTTTCTGGGACCACTACCACGATCAAGTCGAGGTGTGAAGCACATATTGGTATGTATCGATGTGTTTTCCAAGGCAGTCCGACTGTACCCAATTATGCAACCCACAACCAAAGTTGTTCTAAAGATACTACTGCAGAAATATATTCCGTCATATGGGAAAATGAAGAAGGTACTCGGTGATCAAGGTGTACAATTCCAGAGTGAAAAATGGGAGAGGCCGTTAAGGGAAAATGGAATACAACCAGTACTCACATCCAGAAGACACCCTCAAGGATACCTTGCTGAGAGAGTTAACAAAGAATTAGGTAAATATTTACGAATATACTGCCATGATCAACACAATAAATGGGCAGAATATTTACCATTTCTTAAAAAAGCCATCAACGAAAATTATAGTGAAGCAACAGGATATACTCCAATGGAATTAGAAGAAGATAAGAAGCCAAACAGATTTTGGACTAAGTATATAAACAAACCTAATAACCAGAATGTACCTGTACCAATAAGTGTAAAAAATTGAATACGCAAAGCAACGGATAAGAGAAAGAGTAACAAGAGAGTAGAAAGATTTAATCTAACTCACAAGCTACAACAATTCAACGTGGGAGAAAGTGTACTACTCAAAGCTAATCCAGTGGGAAAACGGAGTGATAATACGGTGAAGAAATTCTTCAGACTTTATAATGGACCGTATACATTAAGACAGCAAGTAGGACAACACACTTTCATCGTATATGATGAGATGCAGAAGAAAGAAATTGGTAAATTCCACGCAACGTCATTTAGGAAGTTCTACACATGAAAACAACGAGGTCAATGAAACCAGTCAGATCAGCTGTTTGTTGAAGCCACCCTACTACAAGGTCATGAGGAGTGAGCTTATAAAGAGGGGAGGTAAGACATTTGTATACACTCCAATTAAGGGTGAAATGACGAATATTATTCTTTATTATTTGTTACATTTTTTTACAAGTGTAATAATAATAATAAAAAAAAATTTAATAAATAAATTTATTAAATTTTTTTTTGTTACCAAGCAGAGGGATAATGCGACAGTACAAATAAGTGATGTACTGAGCATTGAATATAAAAATTTAAATATACCTAATAAACTGTAAATAATTAATAATGTATTAGAAATAAGCATGTCAGGGATTGCAAGCTAGGCTCAGACAAAAATATGGACAGGTGTTTCGACCTGAATCGACGTGCACACACACACAAATGTAACTGAAAGTGTGTACACCAGTATTTTGCTAGTGTGTGTGAACGCAGGTCTGTGCAGGCGAGTTTGCCACCCCAAGATGAATAATTGCATAATCACTGTTTTTCCATAATTATTCATAAACTATAATTAAGAAGTAAAATCCAAAAACACAATAAAATGTAAGAAAATTTACTAAATACTGTATACGAAAACCATGTGAAAGTGCCACACCGTACGAGTGTAATAGTGAAATAACTGTGTACAAATCGAAAGGGTTAAGTTGCAATGTCCAAAAATACAGTGAACATGTGTTGTAAAAATAGTTATAAGATGGGTATAAGAGTATACTTATAGGACTCTGCAATTCGCAGAAATATAAGAAATAGCGAAATTGACAAGGAGTTAGGAAACTGAACCCAGAAACAATTTCAGACATGTCGATTTCGTACCACTGCAGGTGTTGACCAAGACATGGGTATAAATAGGACACACAAGCTACAGTGGTTCTCTTTCTTAAATCATCCACGGTGCAGCGGGAGCTTCTGCCCGTCCGCACAGAATATTTAAATTTTTGTAAATAATTTCATCCTTCCAGTTACATACAGTTGTGTAACTGGATTGTAAAACAAACAATTTTTAAGTAGTAACAAAATTATATAAGAAGATCCACATAAGAAGATCAACTGACGTCCGAAACAGCTCGAGAGTCGACGCTGGACAGAGAGAGAGTCGACGCTGGACAGAGAGAGAGAGTCGACTCTGGACAAGAGAGGAAGGCGACGCTGGACAAGAGGAGAAGAGAAAGGCGACGCTGGACAAGAGGAGAAGAGCGAGTGATGCTGAAGTTCGAGACGAGGACGATTACAGAGGGATCCAATGATTGAGTATGATTGACGACGATAAGGTGATAAACAACTTATTTATCTCTTAATCGAACAATTAATGTAAAGACAATTAAGGACATTCTTGTTCTATTTAAAAGTAAGAGTCAATGTTTATTGTAAAATTTGAATTAAAATCATAGATGTTATTGAAATAAGATTAACATAAACAAGAGCTCAAATTAGTATTGAAATGAAAAGAATACAAAGCATTTAAGTAAAAATTAGCGTTTGATATAAATCAGTACTGAGAAACAAAAGATAAATTCAGTAACTATTGATATTTTGGAGTTACATTGCAATATATAAGAAAATATTTAAATGTTGTTACAACACAAATAAGCCAACCCAATACCAGGGATGAACAAAACAATATTGAATCTAAAATAATAGTTGTCTTGATTGTTCATCTCTTCTTTCACAGCACTATCACTTTACTAAAAACGAACTTTATCATGTGAAAAACTTACTTTTTTCGTCGGACGCGTTTCGGCTTAAGTATCCGCCTTCTTCAGCTTTTAGTCAGACTGCCATCATTTCGTAACGGTTTTTGTGTGGAAGGTGTAGTGGGGGTGGTGTGTGGAGGAAGGGGATTGGTGCAGGGATTCAATTTGATGTTTGTTTTTTGTAAAATTGTGTCAAAAAGTGTATGTGATTTATATTGTAATTGATCGTTGAGTATGTTGTTTGGTTGTGTTGTGTGGTGTTTATATATTTCGTATTATTCAGTTGTGTTGAGTTTTCGGCCTTTAGGTAAGTAATGTAAAATTTTGAGATTGGTGTCTATGTTGGTGTAACTGTGGTTTTCTGTGTGTATGTGTGTGGCAAATGCGGAGTGTATATTGTTGTTGGTTAGAGCTTTTAAATGTTCAGAATAACGGGATGAAAAAGATCTTCCTGTCTGGCCGATGTAGAAACTATTGCAGTCATTACATTTTAATTTGTAAACACCTGTTTTGTTATATTTGTCTATGTCTGTGTTTGTATTATTGATGTGTTTTGTAATGGTATTGGTTGTTCTGTATGCTATTTTGTATTTGTGTTTTCTGAATGTGTTGGCGATTTTGTGTGTGTAGGAGTTGTGGTATGTGAGTGTGATGTATTTATTCTGTTGTGTGCTGATGGTATTTAGTGTTTTGTTGTTTTTGTTTTTGATGCGTTTGTGTAGTGTGTTTATTAAATTAGGGTTGTAACCGTTTTTGATTGCTATGTATTTTATTGTGTTGAGTTCGTCGGTGTAATCTTGTTTATTTAAGGGTATTTTAGTTAGTCTATGGAGCATATGGTTGAAGGCCGCATGTTTATGTTGTGTTGGGTGGTTTGATGTGTTGTGTATAACCATGTCAGTTGTGGTTGGTTTCCTGTATATTTTGTATGTGTGTGTGTTGTTAGTTTTGTTAATTGTTAGGTCTAGAAAATTTATACTATTGTTTTGTTCAATTTCCAGTGTAAATTTTAATTTGTGGTGTATAGTGTTTATGTATTTGTGGAAGTTTTCAACTTGTCTTGTGTTGCCTTTGAATAAAAGTAATATATCATCTACATACCTGTGCCAATATATAATTTTGTTAGTGTATTTGTTGTTGTTTATTATGTGGTTCTGTTCTATGTTGTGTATATATATTTCTGCTAGTATTCCTGATATGGGGGAGCCCATTGGGAGACCTTCTGTTTGTGTGTATATCTTGTTATTGTATGTAAAGTAATTTTGTTCAGTTATTAGTTTGGTCAGTGTGATGATTTCTTGTATGTGTGTTTCAGGTGTGTTGTTTTGTCTGAGTAGTTGTTCTAGTGTTTGGATGGTTTCTTTGATGGGGACATTAGTGTATAAATTGGTTATATCAAAAGATGCCAGAGTTGAGTTATGTGGGATGTGGATGTGTTCAGTTTTCTTGACTAGGTCTATGTTGTTTTTGATAGATGTGTTGTTACTGAGATTAATATTTTCTCTGATTATCTTGTCTAGTTGTTTTGCGATTTTGTGGGAGGGTGCCTGTGTGTTGTTTATTAAAGGTCTGATGGGAATGTTCGGTTTATGTATTTTTGGTAATGCATTTAGTTTAGGGGGGTTAGGTTTTATTTGTTTAAAGTATTTGGCGCTTTCTGGTTTGATTATATGTTTTGTGTTGTTTATAAACTTATTAATCTGTTTATGAAATTTTAGTGTGGGGTCTTTATTTATTTCCGTTATATTATTTTCGTTGAAGAAATTTTCGATTTTAGTGTTTAATTGGTGTTTGTCCATTATGACGCTAATGTTACCTTTGTCAGCTTTTAGGATTGTTGTGTTTGTTGTGATGATTTCTTGTATGTGTGTTTCAGGTGTGTTGTTTTGTCTGAGTAGTTGTTCTAGTGTTTGGATGGTTTCTTTGATGGGGACATTAGTGTATAAATTGGTTATATCAAAAGATGCCAGAGTTGAGTTATGTGGGATGTGGATGTGTTCAGTTTTCTTGACTAGGTCTATGTTGTTTTTGATAGATGTGTTGTTACTGAGATTAATATTTTCTCTGATTATCTTGTCTAGTTGTTTTGCGATTTTGTGGGAGGGTGCCTGTGTGTTGTTTATTAACGGTCTGATGTGAAAATGTAATACAACACACACAAGACAACATAGAAAAACTCAAATTGACAATACAAGCTAGACACAACAAAAAAATAACTAACCTCACAACACGCACAATTGAATCTATCCCTGAACCGGCATACAAATTCCACGCACGCGTAGTTAATACAACAACCATTAATTTCACAAAGGATGAAATGGATTTATTAAACAAAGGACTGAAACATAATTTAAATAACAATACAACTAACAAAAATCACAATAAACACACACGTGACATAATCATAGACGCAGAAACAGCTGTACAAAACACGCACTTTAATGACCAGGACCCGATTCGCCACGAAATAAAACGAAAACTTCTAAACACACATACAAAACCAAAAATACACAACAATGAAATAAAAACACTTAACAATGTAAAACACAAGTTACTTGAACACAACACAACAATCCTAAAAGCTGACAAAGGTAACATTAGCGTCATAATGGACAAACACCAATTAAACACTAAAATCGAAAATTTCTTCAACGAAAATAATATAACGGAAATAAATAAAGACCCCACACTAAAATTTCATAAACATATTAATAAGTTTATAAACAACACAAAACATATAATCAAACCAGAAAGCGCCAAATACCTTAAACAAATAAAACCTAACCCCCCTAAACTAAATGCATTACCAAAAATACATAAACCGAACATTCCCATCAGACCTTTAATAAACAACACACAGGCACCCTCCCACAAAATCGCAAAACAACTAGACAAGATAATCAGAGAAAATATTAATCTCAGTAACAACACATCTATCAAAAAACAACATAGACCTAGTCAAGAAAACTGAACACATCCACATCCCACATAACTCAACTCTGGCATCTTTTGATATAACCAATTTATACACTAATGTCCCCATCAAAGAAACCATCCAAACACTAGAACAACTACTCAGACAAAACAACACACCTGAAACACACATACAAGAAATCATCACACTGACCAAACTAATAACTGAACAAAATTACTTTACATACAATAACAAGATATACACACAAACAGAAGGTCTCCCAATGGGCTCCCCCATATCAGGAATACTAGCAGAAATATATATACACAACATAGAACAGAACCACATAATAAACAACAACAAATACACTAACAAAATTATATATTGGCACAGGTATGTAGATGATATATTACTTTTATTCAAAGGCAACACAAGACAAGTTGAAAACTTCCACAAATACATAAACACTATACACCACAAATTAAAATTTACACTGGAAATTGAACAAAACAATAGTATAAATTTTCTAGACCTAACAATTAACAAAACTAACAACACACACACATACAAAATATACAGGAAACCAACCACAACTGACATGGTTATACACAACACATCAAACCACCCAACACAACATAAACATGCGGCCTTCAACCATATGCTCCATAGACTAACTAAAATACCCTTAAATAAACAAGTTTACACCGACGAACTCAACACAATAAAATACATAGCAATCAAAAACGGTTACAACCCTAATTTAATAAACACACTACACAAACGCATCAAAAACAAAAACAACAAAACACAAAATACCATCAGCACACAACACAATAAATACATCACACTCACATACCACAACTCCTACACACACAAAATCGCCAACACATTCAGAAAACACAAATACAAAATAGCATACAGAACAACCAATACCATTACAAAACACATCAATAATACAAACACAGACATAGACAAATATAACAAAACAGGTGTTTACAAATTAAAATGTAATGACTGCAATAGTTTCTACATCGGCCAGACAGGAAGATCTTTTTCATCCCGTTATTCTGAACATTTAAAAGCTCTAACCAACAACAATATACACTCCGCATTTGCCACACACATACACACAGAAAACCACAGTTACACCAACATAGACACCAATCTCAAAATTTTACATTACTTACCTAAAGGCCGAAAACTCAACACAACTGAATAATACGAAATATATAAACACCACACAACACAACCAAACAACATACTCAACGATCAATTACAATATAAATCACATACACTTTTTGACACAATTTTACAAAAAACAAACATCAAGTTGAATCCCTGCACCAATCCCCTTCCTCCACACACCACCCCCACTACACCTTCCACACAAAAACCATTACGAAATGATGGCAGTCTGACTAAAAGCTGAAGAAGGCGGATACTTAAGCCGAAACGCGTCCGACGAAAAAAGTAAGTTTTTCACAAGATAAAGTTCATTTTTAGTAAAGTGACTAAAATAATACTTCATGTTAAATAAAAATGATTAATTTAAATAAAATATAAAAACTATGACTCGACAAACGACGACTTGACCTAACCCAAGTGATTGGTCCAACAAAAGGAAACAAATGAAGAAGGGAACCACGAAGAGTAAACAAGAATGTAAGCAATCCAAAGGAAAAAAGGAAAAAAATCCAAAACCCAAACAAAAATGAAACAAGTTCATGGAATTAAACGACCCAATGTAACACGTCGAAATGTACCCAAAGGAGAGAATAGAAAAACCAAGGTATTAACCAAATACGATGAGAATGAAGAAGGAGCGAAATAGATAGAAATGAAAACCAATAATGATACACAAACAAGTAATAAAGCATAGGAGAAGGAGAAATAATGCACTCAAGAATAATATTGGAACCAAAACCAATGATTACCGTATGAGAAAGGAAAAAGTAACTGTTATTACCTATTAATGGACAACAATGATTTAGGGAAGAAACCCTATTAAACAAGGTTAAAGATTAAAATGATAAAAAAGCAAACTAAACCCCAATTTAGAATTAGATGTAAGAATAGTATTGTAAGAACATAAAATTGTTAATAGTATTAAGGATATATTGTAATGAAAGAGAAAAAACAAATAGTGAGATAGTAATTAGAGGGATTACCTATTCAGAAACACTTAAAATACAAAAACCTTTGTGAAGTGCAAAATGAAAGTGTAAAACCCCAAAGTGTAGTGATAAAGAAGGTACACTAAATAAATTATAATTAACTATAAATAATTTAAGAGTGAAGGTAATGTTTGAATGAAAATAGTGTAAAGTATAGAATGGAAATATGGTGAAGAGTAGTGAGTGATAAAATCATTAACAATTAATCAATCCTAAAGAACGCTAAAAGTTTAATAATGATAAACAATAGTGAGTAAGTACGTTGTGAAAAATGGTATTAAGTATAAACTATAAAGAGATATTGAACTCTGGAAAGTGATAATTACCATAGTCAACAAAACTAAAAAGGTAATTAAGGAGTTTTAAAAGCAAGTAAAGATTGTTTAGAAGGTTAAGGAATTAGATACAAATCAAAAACACCCACGTTAGAAGGGATCAAGATAACTTCATAAAAGTGATGTTTGTCACACGAAAATAATATAAATTAAAATGTATTGTGAACAAAGATTAGCAAATAATAAGTTAGTTAAATAATTATTTAATCAAGTTTATGAATTGAATATGGCTGTAAAAGTTATACAGACCATAGGCTTATATGTTATATTTAAATAAGACCAAAAAAGTAGTAAATAATAGCCACATTGTTATTATTGGCAAAGGAAATGAACAAAAATGTTAAGAAATGTATGACTAGAAAACATGGAAACCAAAGAGTAAATAATTGTGTATAAAACAACAGTGACATACTAATAACACATAAGCAAACTCAAAACACAACACAACCAATAATAATAACAGCAAAGTAAAGCCCATTAGGCTGAAACGAAATGTGATTTAAATGAAATAAGTCAAATACCATAATGGCTAATCAGGCCTATGAAAGGGCATAACTGTCAGAACCAAATAACTAAAAATTATAACAAATTAACAAAGAAACTAGCAAATCTGAGGTGAAGGATTCACCAAGAATAAATTGTAAATCATTTGTAAAACAAAATATTATAATACGCATTTGTATAGAAAAAGAAATGTAATTAACAAGTATTAACATAATTGTAAAAAAACATAAAATCTAAAATTACCCAAACTTGTGGGGTATCAAAATAATCTATGAAAGGAAATAAATACTATAGTGACAATATTTAATAACCAGGAAGGAAGATAGAGGAATAACAGCAATCAGAAGATATACGAAGAATTCGAATTTTGATAATAATACATCACCTCAAAATCAACCAATCAAAATCATGCAGTTGCCATGGAAACGGCAGTTGAAGAGGATTACCGTGGAATACCGTTAGACAGAAGTAGTGTCAGTAAGAGAATACAGAAGCCAATGTTGGGAAGAACGATTTTCTCTTAAAATAATGTAAAAAAGTAATTAAAGTTCCTAACCATGACAGTATAAGATGCAGACGACCATTTATAGCAGTCAACTCGAGATCCAAGACAATTAAACAGAAAATTAACCGAAAAGAACATCCAGATACGTTATGAAAAAGACGCCCAACCCATTGAAGCCCCAAAGTTAATGAAAACAGAACTTATTGCAGCCAAATCCTACCCGATCAAACGAACGAAGACACCGAGTCATGCTGAGGTGTTAAGTACAATTAAATTACTTATTTTCCAAAACCCTAATCACTCTAAATTTTACTAAAGTTAAATTTATCTCACTATAAACAAATATTTCTCTTTCACAGATTATTTAAGTAAAATAAAACTTGCTAAAAACTTGTTAACATTAAATATAACCTATTAGTTAAACACGAACTTACAAAACACATTTAACGACACCACAGAACAGATTGTAACATCACACATTATTATTTATGTACACGTAGAATAAGGTAATATATTTTTATTGTAACCATAGGAATTCTTTAGCTCGTAGTCACAAGAATCTACGGTTTTGGAAACCAAAATAATTGTAATACTTCAACTTACACAGCCATGCAAAAGCTGAACGTTTCCTTGATCGATTCGTCAAGCCCAGAGGACAAGAGTTTCATGTAATCAGTCGGTGCAAATTTATCATTATATAATTGTCAATTTGAATATTTTAATTATCACCTATTAAAATTAACTATTACAGGGAGTAACCGTCGTTATTATTTCATAGGGAGTGCTTTATATATTACTAGTGTTTAGTTAAGAATAGATTTGACGAGAAGCGAACAAGTTGTCATTTGCGCAGCAGCATCGACAATTCAGATGGCAGGCGAGCGGGAATTATTTGAACGCCCCGACCGTCACCACTAATAACTCATCATACAATAATTTTAGTTGTTTTAAATAACGACTTGGCGCCACCCGGGATTAACACACCCCTATAAACAACAGGTAAGGTTACTGCCGTGTTATACAGGTGATTACCGCAACGCTACGGACATCGTTAGCCGCGAACATTAATGTAACGACCCCGGTGCGAGACGAACGCACTAATCATTATTACACATACAAAATTGGTGTACATTTTACAGGTACGCACCATTTCATATTATACGTTACAGATTGACGCATACAACGTGAGGCTTAAAATAAGTCGGACGACCTCATTAATTCACCTCGTTACAATATTGATATTTTGAAACATACTAATTGACTGAGTAGTCTGGAAATGAGATTTTTCGTTAATACAATAATTAGTAGAATAGAATATTTAGTCAGTAAGGATGTATGTAGCATAAGCCTTACGGCATAATAACGAAATAATAACGAATGTTTTAAGTCGAAGTAAGTGCCATGTGCACAGTTTTATTAATATCAAATAAATTTGAAATACCGTTACAAGTTACATAGAGTTCTTATTACAGATACACCTGAAACCCAAATTAAATGTTATATTGTTACATAATTTGTCGCTCTTGAACGTGAGGCCAGACACGCCTATTTTTATGTATATCGTATTGTTGCATAAGAAATATCGCTTCCAACGTGGGGCATCACAAATTTATATTATATTTACTTATGCAGTTGTATCGTTACAATATATTGTAACTAAACTCGTTTTGCTCGAGTTTATGTTATGCCCCACTGTTGTGAGTGCCAATTACTAACTTAACTCGTGTTACAAATAAAATTTATGTTTGTGTTTAATAAAAATTAAGGTTTGAGAAAATTTATAAGTTATAAATTTATTGTTTTTTTATATATCTAATTTAATTATTTAATTAGTTTTTATTATTTAATATTATTTAATTAGAAATATTAATAGTAATTTATTTCCATGTGTTATTTTGCTAGGCTCTGTAAAGAAATATTTGTTCTATTGTGTTAATCCGATTATGTCAAAGCTGGGTCGAATTGTAGTCACTTCTAACTCAGCTCTCTTTTTGTTTTTTCTTCTTCTTCTTCTCCTCGATTTCTTTAGCTATTACCTTCTAAGTTAAATTAAAAATGAAATAAATTAATTTAATTACTCAAATAATTAAGAAAACTCGTATTTAGAAACAGTAGTAACATTTATTAAAAGTGATGCGATAATCTCATGTGCATCGACTATTGCTGTGGCTGAGACTCAATTCCCAGGTCGATTGTGTCAACTAACAAAATATATAAAATTAAAATATTGATTAACGAAGTTCTTTGAGCTTTAGAAATGGTTGGGGAAAGGCAAGTTACAAGATACTATACTTACAATTAATTAATACTTACTTACTATTACGTAAAAGAAAATTATATTTGAAAATGTCATTTAAAAAAAATATCGAACCAGTTGACTGCGTATGACGTCATGTAGCTGTTGACTCACCGTGGCATTGTACTGCTGGCGAGATAAACCCGAAACATGGCCGCCATCGACTTCGAATTTCGCCCAACTACGCCGGCTCCTGGTTTTTTCCTCTCACCCAAATGTAATTGTGGATATCTTCTTCTGTGATAGTGTAGTTCCTCTGGATCAGGCCCGTGCACTGGATTTTTGAAAGGGAGGGGTTCTGAAGTGGAAAATTTCTTTTCCATAAAGTAGTCTATAATGAAAATTTCAATAAACTGTTTATGAATTACAATATGGAGTAACACATAATAAGTAGACTTGAGAGGAAATGAACGAAAACAATATTAATAAAAATTGTATACATTACACTAATTCCTTTTATTAACATAGTAACATTTTTCTGTTAAAATTGGCAAATTCATTAACGATCTCTTCACTAGAGACATTAATTTCTCTATGGATGTTCAATAATGCAAGGCCATTTAGTCTTTCTTCTGACATGGAATTCCTAATATATGTTTTCAGCCTGCGTAGGGTGGAGAATGATCTTTCTGCTGTCGCTGTGGTGACAGGCAACACAGTTAGGATTTTTAGAAGTTTCCTTACACTGAGGAAGGTTTCACTTGCTTCACAAATATCCAGTGCATGGAAGATGAGGTCTCCTTTCTTTCCACTACAATCTCCGATTCTTCTTCGCCACATTTTAATTTCAGCTAGGAATTCATCTTCATTGATGCATTCCAGGACTGACTCATAAGTTCTGTATAGGGTCCGACAGTTGTCTTCATTGAAATGCGCCTGCCTCTGAGGTAACAGACAGTCGAAACTGCTAAGAATTTTACCATGCTTGATGAATCTAGATTCAATGTGACTATTAAGTTCATCTAAAAATGGTATGAACATTGTCACACGGTAATATTCTTCTGGTGACTCGATTTCGATGTTGCTTCGGTGTTGCTGCTTCTTACTTAATCGTGGAACACTAAGAGCGATGTCGGAATCCTCCATAACAGACTTTGCTTTCTCAAGTATATTGCGGAACATTTCACTGGCAGACTTCCTCATGTTTTTAAGTTCCTCTAAAGAATGTTGTGCAAGGAGTACAGCTTCGGTCAGATGTAGGTCTTCTCGCTGAAGAGACACGCTCAGGGGTGTTAAAATGGCATGGCATGCTAGAAGGATTTGGCAGCAAATTTGGAATTGGCAATTTTTAATTGCACTCAGTAGTTGAAACGCCTGAGCTGCCACTGTTGCCTCTCGCAGCTGAGAATTTTTCCTAAGGCCTCTATCACGACTTCTTGAAGCTCACAATAAATTGATACGGATTGATGACGTTCAATCCATCTGGTTGGACAGTTTTTTTTCAATTTGGAGTGATTCGCCTCTGGTAATACTTCAGCTATGGTTTCTTGCAGAATAGCCTGCCGTTTGGGGGAGTTGAAAAAGTTATATACGGATTCAATGGTTCCCAAACAATTTCTAATGGCTGAAATATTACTGTTCAAACTCACAGCAAGATTAAGGCTGTGAGAGGCACAATGGACACAGGGAGCCAGAGGGTGTTCTGTTTTGATTTATTCATATTAATAAAATAAATAAAACATGATTGATTTTATATTTATATTGACTGTCTAACTTTGTCGGGCGCCATCTTGTATTTATTAATTAGAATAAACAGAACAAAAAAAAAATTGTACTTACCATTTTTTCTTGGGTTCTTTTCGGCGAACAGGAGATCAGAATGGTTTGTCGAAATAATGAAAACTTTATTTATCTATTTGTTACCAAATGACGTTTCCTTTTATTTTTTTTTAGTTCACTCCCACAGTTGTACATTTTAAACCATTTTGAACATATTTGGCCACGAGGCTCAATTAATAAAACAACTAACTATTTAATTAATTATTAACTAATTGTAAAGCAACAAATTAAATGAATTTAATTATTATATAAATAATGCGCAACCAGCACTTCCATATTAACATCCTTCTCTCTCACTCACTCACACGCAAACATCCCATACCTTTAAGAGATCTCATTTTGATTCTTGTTAAACAAATTTAAAGAAATTGGTACCATTATACTTTTAGTTTAACCCATTTTTATGTTTTACTCTACCCTATTACTTAACTGCTGCTGAGTTTCGACGACGCCGCATTGTCCGTGCACTAGATAGATTGTTGTTTTCACTGAATTTATGTTTTTATCAAACTGACGTTATTTATTTCACATTTTTTTTTTAAACTTTAGGCGTATTCAAATTTGATATATGTTATTCACATTTTTTGGTGTTATGCGGTATTCACATTTTAGGTACGGGCGACTAAAACTTCGCCCAAACCGCCCAGCCGGCGGACGCACAAAACGACTCGCGTCCGGTGTGTTAAGATGTTATTGTCCGACTGCTTTTGTTTGCTGTGTGTCACAAGGCTGCTGGCGTTGACACACCTACATTCTTCGTTATGTAAGGCGCTGACGTAATATCGCCTGATGTTCCGTTACATAACTTGTTTATGCTGTTTTGTGTGTCATTGGTTGACCTTGGCACAATTCCAGCTTGTTGATTCTGTTCGCTTCAATATTCATGAATAATTGTCACACAGCAGTGCTACCACCGTCGCTATCATCGCTACCACTGAATTTACCTTTGTTTGCGTTTGTCCCTATTATCGAAAAAATGTTATTTGTTTTATAAAAAAAAATACAAATTTCTCTATATTACTTCAAAATAGGCCCAAAAATGCCCCGTTACAAGGGTGATCTGCTTGAATGTAGGCTTAAGTTCCATGCATTTTCCCACTCATGGCCGCCGCTCCATCATAGCCTTGACCATATAGATAACATGTATCAATTCCATTCTCTTGTAAAAAGTTGACTGCAGTTATGGCTAGGTTTTTTCCCGGTGCAGTCTGTTACAGGTACAAAGCGTATAAAATCTTCTTTGACCACACATTTCTCACCTTCGTTTGCTGTATAACGCACACATATGGAAAGTTGCTCTAAACCAGAAATGTCTGATGTTTCGTCAGCAAGTAGTGAGAAAGCTTTGGATTTATTAACATTGTCTACCAAATTTCTTAAGATTTTCTTGTGAAATATAGAGATGACTTCATTTTGAATTCTATTGCTTGTATATACCGGATTCTTTGACGAAGTCTCCAAATGTTTTTTTAGTAGGTCATCTGTTGTAGCACGAAAACGGAGAAGGGCCCGGAAGTTGCCATCATTTACAGCAGGCACTTCAGGTGTTATTTGGCCACCTTTCTTTGAGCCTCTCAAGGCTAAGCCTTGCTGCCCACAAAGTTTTACCGTTTCTACAATGGCCATGAGTTTCTTCTTGTTTTCCTCGATCACTTTTTTCTTCTCCGAACTTAATTGTACATCAATAGGCACCATTTTTCCTTCATCCATTTTTCTGATATTTTCTAATGGCAACATGCTGCTTTTGTGGTAAACAGTCGATTCGTGTTTCTTGAAGTAATCGAGTGCTTTCTTCCAGTTTCTGTACGGTTCATTTACCAATTCTTTGAGAGGTTGAGAACTGACACCAGCAGTCTTCTTACATTGCAACAAACATGCTTTACAGAAAGCTGCATCCTCCTTTATCGAGTAGGCCAACCAATGGTAAGTCTTCAGCCAGTGTCCTTGGAAACGAAGATTCCTTTCTCCAGAGCAAGGAAATTTATACTTTTCCAGAGGAGACCAGATGGAGTTGTATGCGTTCGTGATACTCATTTCCAATTCCTTGCTTAAAAATAATGCCACATCCCAAGGATGGATTTGATGTAAGCTACCACTAATTGTTGGTTGGTTGGTATCTGTTTCTGTCAGCGATTCAGCATTGGACTGTGCTGGATTTGATACTTCATTTGTCGGACTTGATTGAGAGCTGTATCCTGATTTCGGCTGTAAGCAAATAAATAAATGAATGAAGACTATTATTATTTGATAGGCTACCTTATACTTTTTTATGCAACGCATGATTATGATGTATTGAATGAGATTTTTCTGTCAACTTTGAAATAAATTACTGTATTTGATTTGATAACATGAATTTTAAAACGTTCGCTGCGTTACGGGGTATATACGTCCCGTAATTGATTTTCTTGTGGTGCGGCGGTCATTTTCAGTAAATTTGTCTACTATGCGGATGTGAGTTTTCGCTATTTTTGTAAATAAACTGCTTAATTTTTTATTGTCTACATACTCCGAGATTTTTATTTAATTATTTAGTACAAAAAATTGTTCGTACCATATATGGGCCGTAACGCACTACTCACTAAAATGTTCTTGCTGACTTTATTAGTTGACCTGCTGAATAGCTTAGATTACAATAAAATGTGACAAGAGGCATAGCGTCATCGTTTTCCGGGAATCAGCATGGACGGTTTTATCGCCAAGGTCGTTGTCATTTAGACGTTTAAAAATAGATGAGAAAGCAACGTGTACTGAAGTTTATTTGTGCTTTATTTGCATGTGCGTAAAATAATAAAATTTTAATAAATAAACCTTTTTGTTTTATGCTTGTCACAAAACTTCGAAGAGAAGAATTATGAAAAATGTTAATAATAACTTACCTCTTCTGTCCGTTGTTTTTTCCAAAAGTTATTTAACAAAGAATTCGTTCGTTTACTGGACATATTTTACTAATTGTTCAGCACAAAATCGCAAAACGAACTAGGAATACACAGTCCGTAGTCTATTGGTGGTAGCGATAATTAATGATTAACGCACAAGTCAGTCAATACTGCGCGAACCACATGAAAAGTAGAAAACTGGCGTGCCGAATGAACTACGTATACTACTAACGTGTGAGAAAGATGTGAGAGTGTGAAAAGACGGAGCACTGCCGTGTTTGCTGCGCAAGGCGGGAATTGTTCACGAGTTCAAATGATGTGAATACCTCCGGTATTATATCAGATTGAAACAATCACTATTTCACTTCCAAACTCGCTGATTTCTCTTCCCAAATGAGGAGGGTTAAACCCCCAAAACCCCCCCCTTGTGCACGGCCTTGCTCTGGATGCTTCGGTTGTAATGTTCTTTTCACTCGGAGAGGTAGTTTGATGCAGGATTACTAGTGTCGTATTCAGTGTTCGAAATCTGGTTAAGTTCGTTATTCAATGGAATAGTATTAATTTAATAATTCCAACATGGCGGATGATTCTTGGTGTATTTGGTGTTTGATTATATGTATCTTTTTACTGGTTTTTCACTCCGTTAATTGGTTAAGTTATTTCTATTAATTGTATGTTTATAACCTCTTCTGTCATTCTTCATAGGGTGTCTTCAATTTAATTCAAATTATTATATTTTTTAGATCTCACTTCTGCATGTTCCCATCCGTTCTGGTTCGCTTTTTACAATCAACTGCTAAATGAAATCGTTATTTAATATAATAATTCCAGAAATATTTTGGTATCCTATCCCATTGTCTGAAATCAGCTGTTCGTCTTTGTCCAGATCTGATCTCATAGAAATATGACATTTTTTTTCTATTTTATGGCTATAATTTAATTATTTTTTAATTTCATGAAAATTTAAGTACCTAGCAATATTCCTGTTCTAATTTTACATAAATCAATATCCAACATGACGTAATTTAGTTTCGATTAAGCTTAAAACTGGCATTTTTTGACATTTCTTATAGGCCTTATTATAATTCACATAATTATAAATTAAATGGCTTACAAGTCATTTTATGTTAACATTGTCCTTAAATAAGATTACTTATTACATCATTATTCTTTGTCTTTAAACAATTTGTTGTTACAACAAACCGATACTGATTAATTTACATTTTATTTGTACTGTGTCCTCTGTTACTGTATCCCCCTCTTTTTCCCCCTTTAAAGGTCGAATTTCCAAAAATTCCTTCTTAGCGGATACCTACATCACATAAGGAACCTACATGCCAAATTTCAAGTTTCTAGGTGTTATAGTTTCGGAGATTTCGTGATGAATCAGTGAGTCAGTCAGTGAGTCAGTGGTATTTCTCTTTTATATATATAGATTATTCTTTGTCTTTAAATAATTTGTTGTTACAACAAACCGATACTGATTAATTTACATTTTATTTGTACTGTGTCCTCTGTTAGGCATTATATTACACATTTCCAATAAAGTCAATTTTATCCTCTGATCATTACATTTACTATTATATATTTCCGTGATAATTATAAGTAAGTATCTTTATTCTAAACTGACTAATCTCTGTTAATTTTATACAGTTTTATCTAACTTATCCTTTTGGATTTGATTACATAGTAAAAGTTGAATTTGGCCTCAAAATCAGTTTTGGTTTGCTGCTGATATTATAACTATAGTCCATTCAACTAAAGAAGATCGCTGACTTTCAAAGCCTGCCATTTCCACAAAAGTAGAGACAAAAATTAAAGAAACACATAGTTATAATCGTCAATCGCTTTTCTTTAAGTGGTTTATATTTCATAATTTTACAGCTAAGTGTTTTTTCACGGTAAAGCAATATTTAGAAAAAGTCGCAGTTTTTTCATTGTTTTACCGTAACTGCCAATTTTATGAATTTATTTCTTAGTAAGTAATGCCTTGAAAAAATTTTCTTATTCAAGGATTGTTGACCCACTCATTCTACACAACATGTAAACATTTCAAGTTCATATTTTTCTTTTTTTACTAGTTATTAATTGTTTTCTAAGCTCATGTTTTCTCGTAATCTAGAAACGTTTAACAATCAAGTGTTATATCGTTTTGAAGCTTACAATCCCAACAGGTTGCTTAAATTATTGAAATTAGTTTAAGATGCTTTGCTGAATTTTAACTGTGAGATAAGTTTAGAGCGAAAGGTCAAGCGACGCGTACAGTAACAGGCGTGGCGTAGTAGACCACAGCGCAGCAGGTCGGCCTCATAGCACCAGTTAGGTGTGCTGAATGCAGGGGCCTTCCGTAAGTAGGGAATGCGTTTGTAATCTGTTTGCGGTAAGCCTATATTAACCTAACAAACGAGGCTTTTCATCATCCCTGTCGAAGAGATGAATAAACCGCCGACATTTTTTTTTATGATGCACTTTAAATATTTTTCCAACTTTAATTACCCGTGAAGTGCATTATGAATTATTAAAGAAAGTAGTGATTAACCAGATGTCTGTTCATATGTTCTGGTGTCTGAATTATGTGTCCCAAAACATTGAAGTGACCAGAATTTATTTATTTTAAGACCTACGGCTACATAAACGTTTATGTTTTTGTTAATGTCCTCAGTAATATTTTAAATTATTGTTACGACTTTTTAACATTTTATATTTTATGGCAATTCAAATTTCAACGTATTTTATGCGTTATAAAACAATTCAGGCAAAATAAAATTTCTTAAACATTACAAAAATTGTACTACAATATTAATTACATAATTATATAGGCTACATACCACAACACAATGAAGGGTACTTAAGGTGATAGTGGCAAAGGTGCGATCCCCTCCAGAATTGAGTCATCGCCAATGTCCATGTCATCCTCTTCTGACTCTGAGGAAGTATTTCCCGTTATGTTTATGACGAACCGCTCTACTACTTCATCAAGGATTCCCTCTGCTTCCCAGGCTTCCTTGGTCAGCTTCTCCACGTGTCGGACGACGTCTGCCCACTACTTTTTGCTGATTAGCCCAAATCCTTCATTTATCAAACGCTCCACTTCCGTCAAAGTAAACTTTTTGTTGTTCCTTTCCACGTGTCCTTTTAACTGTGCCCATATCATTTCAATACAATTGAAATGGCAATGATAAGGAGGCAGTCGAATTATTTCGTGGCCATGACTTTTTGCCAGCTCGTCAATTTTGTAAATTGGAAATCTTGGCTTATGAGCCAAAACCATGTCTAATAATTCGCCTTTTTTGAGTTCTGGCCCTGCTTGCACTCCATGTCTCTGCAACCACTCAATCATCGCAGATTTTTTGACGACATTGTAGGCGCTTTGTCTATTTGCACTGTGTGGTACGGAGCATTGTCCATAACTATTACTGAGTTTGGGTCAATGTTCGGCAATAGTTGCTCTTCAAACCACTTATAAAATGGTTATGGTCCATTTCTTCATGGTAGTCTCCTGTCTTCTTAGACCGGAACATAAGTAAAGCATTGGGAACAAAACCTTTTGATGTGCCGGCATGCAGGACAATGAGCCTGCCTCCTTTGCCGATTGGAAAGGTCATTGTTCCTTCGAGAGTGTTGTCAGTCTATCCCTTACTTTCGCTATGACTAGCATTCACCCATGTTTCATCAAGCCATATAATTTGTGTAAAATCCTTTTGTTTAACACTGCTCTGATAACGGCAGCGCCAAGCAACGATGTCTTCCCTTCCCATCAAAACTTTTCTACCGTTTACTTCGGAATAATGGAATCCCAGATCGCGAAGAACTGTCCAGAGAGAAGTGTTTGCACCACTAAACAATCCTGTATTTGCCGGTGATACCAGCATTTTATCCAGTGTGGGGTGTTCACGACGTTTGTAATACCCGTAGATGGAGTAAACCGTCTAAGCGCATCCTCTTGAAACGGGTCTAGTTCGGTAACTTTGGCCGCATGTTTTCTCTCTTTCCCAGGTGTCGAGACGCAGCTTTGGCCAGCTTTAACTGCTGCTGATTTTTCACGACACACTCGTGTCACTGTTGCAGTTCCAATTTGTAAAGCTCGTGTGGTTCTCTCCGCTATTTTTGAAAAAGGTATTACAGGTTCACCAGTTTTTTTCAAGGTATCATTTTCTTTTTTAAAAAACTCCCGGCCACTCACGATCATTTCTCTTCCTTGACTCTTTATTGTACTTCCTTTCCGAAAAACAGTCTTCCCGGCACTTGTTGATGGTAAACTTTCTTCGTCACTCGCCATCTCTAAGATTAAAAAATATAATTGAACAAAACACTTCAGCTATCTCAGACGACAACACTTTACAAAACAGAACACTCCACCAAACTAAAGTATGTTGGTATTTTGTGTATGTGGTGGGGTGTGTGATAGCGGTGACCTTATCAGGTTATAGACGGTTGACTCATCAGGTTGTGGCGCGCAGTAAGCAATTCGGCCTACATAATCAGAGGGCAAGCATAAATGTGCTTTCAATCTTTAATAACATTTTTTAATTAATATGTTACAAAGTGTAGCTATATACAACCGTAATTAACATTCACTTAATGCCTATAACAATTACTTTGTGACGATTTTAAAAAATATTTAAATCGCACAAATAAAAAATTGCTTTCAATATAAGTAAGAGTATTATCCACCCCTTACCTATGCCTAGATTCATGCAACAACGTGCAAATTGTCCCGTACCAACACGTTAAGAACGGTGTTATTTAGCTAATAATAATAATTACTTTAATTAAATAAAATACGTACTAAATAGATAAAGAAATTCATAATTCGTAACAACAAGACCAGTAAAAAAGGAACAGTAAAGAACTTTTGATAATTTAAAGTTTAATATATAGATTTTTGTAATCACTGTAATGAAGTAGTAATGACATTACGATGTTTAGATTTAAATTAATTTTAAAATTTACAACCAAAATTATTCTTCAAATAATTTGGTTGAAGTTGTAATAAAAACATAACTAAGTTGAAACCCGGATCCGTGGTACTGAAAACAATATCTAGCTGAATGCTTTTGATATAAAAAGAATAAGAAGTAAATTTACAAAATAATTAATGCAGAAATTTTAGAATCTGAGTTTTAAAAGTAAAGTAAAGTATGAGAGGTAAATATGTTAATAAAGAGATGTTTTTGCTAACACCCAACGAGTGAATAAATTTATACAATCCTTGCTTAATTCCTGAATAATAAAGTGTTAGAATTTGTTAGTGATTAAGGTTTACTAACAACGGCAGCTAGTTCAATTAACAGGTAACAAATTGAACTGGTTCCCGACATTTGTGATATCTTAACAAGGGAGACGTCACAACTTGGTGACATTTAGTTCTAAGAAGTAACGGCCGCCGCCGCACAGACAGCGGCCATTGTACTAGAAATGAAACTACTGCAATTTTGACATAATTAAGATATTTCTGTTGAAATGCGATAACCAACACTTGACAATAATGAAATCATCTTATTAATGTTAACATTGTGGCACAATTGAATTGAATTAGGGATCTCGGTAATGTCCAACGACGAGTAAAGGTTAGCATAATTCAAAAGAAATGTCTTAATTTCTTTTAAAATTTAGGCTTTTTCATTAATGGAAAACGTTTCATTATTATAATACCGTACAGCACAAAAACAAATATATACAAAGCAGTAATACATCTCCGTAAAGACAAATAAATAAAAACAATATTTATTTCGATTTATTAGATTTCGACACACAAGTTATTACAGTATTAACATTATGGTTCATGTTGTCGTCAGCGCGCGAATAAAATGAACCCTGTACGGAACTGAGTGTACTCCACGCTTTGTCTGTCGCTTTACATTTTAGCGAAAGAGCGCTTCAAATATAAGTTGATGTAAAATATAGTAGCTGTTTAAGCTTGTTTTCACTCAACTTGAACTTTTGTTAGCGTTGTCTTCTCAGTGTTGGCACAAATTTCAACTCTAACAGTGCTCCCGTTTACGAGTTGTTCGAGGTCAACAAAAAAATTAATAACGCCTATAAAAATAATCGCAGAGAGTTCAAATGGGAATATGTGATGTAGGATGAATGTAAAAATAATCGTTGAACAGGAAAAATTTGTTGACGCTGTACTTTTTTTGTAATGAATTATCAAAGTTGACAATCATTGTAGAAGGGCTAAAAATCAGCGACTTTTTAAATATATCTCTTAACGTTATGAAAACGAAGAATCAAAAAATTATGAAATGTACACGAGTAACGCAGAAAGGAATGCCGATTCCAACAATATGCTCATATATTTTTTGTCTTTGAAAATTTGGAAACGGCAGGCTTTGAAAGTCAGCGATCTTCTTTAGTTGAACGGACTTTAGTTTGCTTCCTCATTATTTCTATGGTTTACAATTTAAAAGATATTATGATTACTTCTTTGCCTTTCCTACCTTAACAAAACTTTAACACTAATTAACGTTATTTAACTATAACAAAACATCTTATAATTTAACATTTTCAATTACATATAATGAAAGTTCATTTTCCCACATTTATATTATTATGAAACAATCCTTACGTCGTATATCTAAATACTCTATTACAATTAATAACATTTCAGTCATTTTCTGTCTTTCACTATTATAGTTTATTGTTGATATCACTGTACTTCTCACTGAGGCATTCTTTGTCACCTACACTAATGGTCGTCTTTAATCTTTTTTTCTTAATATTCTACTCTCTACACTGGTGTTATTTCTATATTTAATTTACATTCTTTAATTATTTGTAATGTATCCTGTAACTTGGGTTACTGGGATTTAGGGTTTTGTCATTATTTTAAATCTAATTAAATTGTACCTATTTGTCATGAGATTTGAGAAATAACCTTCCCTAATACTACACTCTTTGTACTAAGCTTGAATTAGTTGGTCCTTTTATTCTCCTTCAATGAGTATGGTATTGTTTTATATTTGGATCCTTTGACGTGGTTATTTTAATAATTTATCCATGATTATCTTTCCTTACTGCTCCTTATCTTACTGGGTATACTGATGATGTACTGGGGTTTTAATCATCATGTGGTTGAACGTATATTGTTTTATATAGATTGTTCATTTTATTTGGACCAAGAGTTTTTTGTTGTTGTAGAGTCTATTGTCAGCATTTGATTTACTATAATGCTCAATTTATTTAATTTATTTTTAACCATTTTGTTATTACTCACTACAGATTGTTTCTTCCTTTTCTTTTCAAGGTTGTCTTAAGTTATGTTCAGGGTAAAAATTCTGTTATGCTACAATATACATATGTACACACACAGTATATGTATGTTCACGCATGCGCGCGAGTGCGCGCGCACACACACACACACACACACATGCAAATTTGACTCATTAATTGGAACTCCAAAAATAAAAGCAAAAGAATGATTTTAATTACTAATTAAAAATGTATTATAAATTATCGAGTCAGTTTTTTTTTAGATAAGATAAAAACAAATATCTAGCCTGCTAGACATTTATCAAGAATTCAGGATACAAAAATGAAATTTTTGCATTCGATAGCTGGGTACACAAAATTAGATATGAAAAGAAATAGTCAGATAAAAGAGGAACTGAAAGTTAGAGAAATAAAGGAATCTTCATTAATATAGAGAAAGCTAGAAACAACACATTAGCAGAATGGGCAGTGACAGATTCCCCAACGTAGCCTTATTGTAGCTTTATTGCGGGAAGAGAAGCCTGGTAAGACCCAAGAAGAGCTGGACCAGTTTGGAGCTGGAACACACTAAACAGTCTAAGCCGTGACGAAGAAGAAGAAGATAAAAAATAAAACATGAAATTTTATTGTAACATATTACAGTAAAACCTGACCTAATGGCCACCTTTATTCAGCGGTCACCTTATGAACAGCCACTTTTCTGAGGAATGGATTTTATTTTCGAAAGACCAATGTAAATTTCCCCTGGTCCCTCGGCCAGCAGTCAGCCTATATAACGATCCGTTCACTTTCTTGAACGGTTATCTACTAAGTGTTCAATCATATGGAACACAATACAGTAAACAAAATACTTCGACAATACAAATTTCTAAGAATACTCAGGTAGTATTTATACCTGACCCAACTAAAAGACAAGATAAATGATCTGGCTATATGTACCTGTGTACTTATAAATTTACAAAATGTGATTTGTATATTATAAATTTACAAAATGTTATGTGTATACAATATACTGTTGAAGTTTTCATAACGTTGAAACAGTATTAAGCTATCAGTTATAAGCGAACGTTCTGAATTGTTGAAACAGTAGTAACGTTGAATTGCTGTAAGCAATCGATGTGTGCCTAAGTGTTCTTGAAATTGGTAGTGTAATTTAACAGTTTGGAAAAAATTAATGTAAAAAGTGAACAGTGTGGTTGCACAAAAAACTTACAGTTAGTGGAAAAATGTTACTGGAGAAGGCACTTGAAATTGCTACAAAGAGTAAAGTCGAAAATTTTGTAGCAGGCAAAGAGTGGATGGCATGTTATAGGAAGTGGCGAAACGTATTGTTCAAAAACATTTTGGGTGAAGGTGTGGATATACCTGTTAATGAAGTCAATGACTGAAAAGACAGGTTACCAAGTATTGTGTCGGAATTGACACCAAGTATTGTGTCAGGTTACCAGGTAAGTGACACAATGTTGATAAAACTAGATATATTTCAGAGCTGTATTAAATAAATCATTATTAATATTAGAAAATGAAGAGTGTGAAGGTGGAAAAATGGCTAAAGAAATACTAACAATTATGCTATGTTGTAGTGCTGCTGGTGAGGTGAAAAAGAGCAGCCGTTAGTTATCAGAAAATCAATAAAACCGAGATGTTTCAAAAATTTGGAGGTAACATTACTGGATATTAGTTGGCATGATAACTGAAAGCATGGATGACATCCAGAATTTTTGAATACTTACTGTTGGAAGAAATTAATTAAAAAATGCAAACATTGTTTACCGTGTAATTTTATTATTGGATAATGCCACACTCCATCCAGTTTCAACACTTCGGACCATTGTGTCCCACACTTATGTATGGGTACTTCTACAAGTTTTAGCGAATTCATTTGTAATAGTGATTTATTCCGTGTATTAAAAGTACAGAATACTCCAGTAAACTTAAAGTGTTCTTCTAAATGCCTATGCGGGCAATCTTTACTATACCGTATTAGCACTCGATGTTTAATCTACGTGCAAACTTTCTGACTTGTGCTCATCCACTGTTGTAGACCAATCGTCTAGATGGGCAGCAATGACCACGTGTTTTTGAGTTCAGAGTGAGACTGAATTATATTATATGGAGAACAAATTCACAATGAGTTTCAGCCAAATCTCGAGCGTTCATTGGCTGAAAAATTCCCTTTCTCAGCATCTTCAGTAAAGATAATATTCTTCTTTTACAAATTTAAAATAATTTTCTCTTATATTCTAATTACATAAAGATTTAGTTTATACCAGTTCTTTTGTCTTTACGTTTATAAGTGTTTTGTAATAAGTTTATAACAAATAATTTCACTTCCCTTTATGATGGACAATGTGATGACAATGATCCAGTCCTGGTAAGCAGCTACAGTTGTTCCTTCTGGATACGCGGTGATCTCCTCCATTGTCCGGCATTCAGGGCCATTCTTGGGTTGGGTACTTGTACAATTTGTAGCGAATTAATTTGTAATAGTGATTTAGTCTGTGTATTAAAAGTACAGAATAATCCAGTAAACTTGAAGTGTTCTTATAAATGCCTATGCTGACAATTGTGTACTATACTGTATTAGCACTTTATATTTAATCTACTCGCGAACTTTCTGACTTGTGTTCGTGCACTATTGTAGAACAATCGTCTAGACGGGCAGCAATGACCACATGTTTTTGAGTTCAGAGCGAGAATGAATTATATGCTATGAAGAACAAATTCACAATGAGATTTTAGCCAAATCTTGAGTGTTCATTGGCTGAAAAATTCCCTTTCTGTGCATCGTCAGTAAAGATAATGTTCTTCCTACAAAAGACTGTCTACGGACAAAGTTAAGCTTGCAAATAAAACCAGTTTAATTTTATTACTTTTTCTTTAGGGTCATTTAGTTCTTTAATTTATGAACACATATTACCACTCGATAGGTCTTTTATTTTTTGCGTATTCTGGTGTAAGTCTCATGTCAGAATTTTTATTTTTACAAAAGTTATTTCATTTAATATTCTTTTTATATTATTGTTCTGTAACATAGTTATGCACACGCGCACTTGCCATATGCCTACGCATATTTTTGCACTACCTTACAACACTAATTATTTTTTATTTTTTTTTACTGTCAAAACTGTTTTTTTTTTTTTTTTTACACAGTGTCTGAACTTGCAGTCTTTACTTAGACAAATTTTCATTGCAACATGCTATCATACGCTAAGAGTTAAATGACTACTTTATATGCAAATTCTACCTATATATATATATATATATATATATATATATATATATATATATATATATATATAACATTCTAAAGATATTGTTAATTTTGTACAGACTCCAGAAGATGAAGATGATGATGATATACCTGAGGATGATAAGAAAAAAATTCAGTTACTTGTTCATGGTACAACTGACCATACACCATATGCACCTCCTCCGCAACCAACACTACAGTTATTTTCAGGAAAATTAAAACGTAGTAAAAGTTTAAAACTTTCTGAAATTACAAGGCCATTATCTGAGGTAAGTGAATTTTCTTTGAGGTTTTATTATCACCACGTGATGAGCAAAATTAAACTTCAAGTGACATTCTATTTATGTTCCATTTGATAAGTCTGTTTCAAATATTCACATTGACATTAATTATCAGGAAAAAAGTGTGACTTGAGTATTCAATTGTATTAAATAGTTTAAGAGTAGTGACTTACTTATCTTTAATATGCATTAAATTATTGATATTCTTTAATTTGTCTTAACATATGAAATTAGAAATATTGTGTTTAGTAAAACAAATTATAAACTTTTTATTGTAACATGACTTCACAAAGCCATATGAATCGCTAAAGAATGCATTTGTGTGTGTGCGTGTGTGCATGTGCACGTATGTGTATGCGTGTGTGCATGTGCACGTGTGTGTGTGAGGGGGAGAGAGAGAGAGAGAGGAGGGACCTTTCAGAACATTACTCTTAATTCTTGTAATATTCACTCCGGAACATAATTTTTCTGTAATCCATGATTCAATAGGAGAGGTTCAATAGGTAAAATCTCTTGAGTATTATTTTATTATACAGACTCACTCCATTCATATGCAATATCAGACAGTTGAGGTCATGAAGCTGTAGGATAATGAAGTCATGTATTTAACTGTTTTTAAGAACAAAGTGTGGACATTTAAACACTGACATTGTGACTGCTTTATTCTGTTCAACCTGGAATAAGTTAATTTAAGGTTGTGGAGTACTGATTGTGAGTTGCAGATCTCTATGCCTCAATATTGAAATGCAGATTATAATGATGATGACTATAAGTATAACAATAAACTAAAAGAGCTGTGGATAGCACATTATTCATTGGCTAGTAACAGAAGTAAAAACAATATGAGTATTCTACTTCAAAATGTACTGTAATAGAGAACTGAAGAATGTGATTGAGCATTGTTTTATATTTCACATAAAAAGAACAAGAAACTGTAAATACAGTAAAACTTCTCTAGTCTGACCCCCGGCTGGTCCGACGCTCCGGTTGGTCTGACCGCGGCTCAGGAACTGACTTGTTGATGACTCACCAGCTTGTTTACATACTTGTCAGTTGTTTTGGTGCCTCAGTTAGCCGGCATCTAGTGTCTAGTGCGCGGTGTTGCCAGGTCTTCCAAAATTTCAGAAGACTTTCCGATTTTGTTTAATGTTCCAGAAAATACAAAATTTGGTGTAAATCTTCCGAATTTTTTCCTACTCTCGTTTCAGCGCTATGTCGCATTTCTAGAGTTTTGTTTTTGCGTACGATATGACGTCAAATCTGGTGTTTCATTGCAACCGCAATTATAATTGCTTTCAATAAAAGTTTATAAGAGGTCTTGTCAAAAATTATAGTTCCTTCCTCCTGTCACAAACAATAATTATGACCACCCATACACAATGATGTAATAAGCATTTTGCAATATCCACTTATTGTACCATACTGCTATTTTAGATAAGAGTGACTAATCGTTATAGTTGAGTCTCAGGCTGACAGAATCGCACTACATGACTGCACCTGAATAAACAGATACTGTAGTGTCTAGCCTACACCAGGTTATAATAATGCCAAGTCGCCGTGATAAACATGAAAATAAAAGTAGGGTACTACATTTGGTGGCTAAACTGTGTTGGGTATGAAGAGTGTTGAGCTGTTGTTATGTCTATATCTTTGTGGTCCTGAAGTTCGAGCTCTGGCAAATCGAAAACATCAAGCCAACACTGTTCAAAACATCAAACTCGAGGAACTCCATATCTAGAATTGTGGGCACTCTCGCAATACATAGAGCCAATTCATTTACACTTTTTTTCAGTGCAAGCACGCTTACTAGTGCGTGCTAATTACTCGTCCTGTGTGAATTGGTGTACGTAGTAATTGGTGACAGTTTTAGTGTTCAAAAATATTTTTTTTACACTTTTAATACTGTGTGTACATACTGTACATATTTATTGTACATAACCAGTCATATAGCCAGGTAGCCTACTGTATAAGTTTTATTTTATTTTAGACTGTCTCATTTAATGAAATAATAAACATTTTGTATTCTTCTGATAATCCGACGTTTTTTGCGTTCCGACCATACCCCTAGTCCCACAGGTGACAGATTAGTGAGGTTCTACTGTAGCAGTTTTTAGAGAACAAAATATGTGCAAAAAAGGTAAAAAGGCAACATAGCATTTCATAATTATAATTATGGAAATAGCCATGTGGAACAAATGATAGTACATGTTTGGCAGGTTACTGGTTTCAATACCAGTACCTGGTGTCAGGGCCGCTGAATAGGGAAGGGCTGTCTCACGGTGCGCGGGAAGTTGTACCCACTGCTGCTCGGCTGTGACGTCACTGCTCAGACACTGCCTCGCCACAGCTCTGCGCTAGCTACACATTTAATACTTTCTCGGCTACTCATCTTAAAATAAGCCTAATGAGTTAACAATAAATGTCTATACTTTCATTGCATGTTGTATTCTTCTATAAATAGCAATTATCCATAACATTATTTGTAAAACAATAGCTAGCCATAACGTGTAAATAATATAAGACATTCTAAAAACTATATGTGACATAATAACATTCTGGGTATTAAGGGCTGCATAGAATACTCAATCATATTACATTAGGGATATGAAATAACACAAACAACAATTTTACAACCTACAATTTTATTTTTTGGAACGTATCCATTTCTTAGCTTTGATCATACAGCTGCTATCGTTTGATTTGTTCTCATTAAAACGCCTGATCCTAATAAATGTCCTTAATCCAGCGTAGGCATTAATAGTGTTACGACGGTCTACTTGATCGTCGTAGGTACAGTGGAAACAAAATAAGTACAAGACACCAATCAAGTCACTAATCACACCTTTAATTGTTACAGTAAAACAGTTCGTAATTAACAACACAGTCTCTACAACAAATCAAATGAAAATTGTTCACATGTAATAAAATGTCCACTAATATTAAAACTCAATTGTATTAAAATTATACCGTCCGAATATAAAACGCAACACTTCAATAATAACTACTTGAACGTACACAGTAATAACTCGAATCGCTCTGGAAATATATCGCACTAATACTCTCGAACCGCGCTATCCAATATCTCGCATTGAACTGGAAACTAAGGCCATTACCCCATATATTTATAGTCACACTCACACACCAGAAGCTTCCAAACTGCGTCTTATCTCTCGTGAACTATGTAATTACTACGGCCTTGACACAGGCCGAGCGCCCGAGCGAAGCCCGGCACAGTCGAGAAGATTCTCGCAAAATGCGTATAGTAGCACGTACGCCACACGCGTTACATCGAGATCCTTCTGGCACATTCGATAAACGCGTAGATTGTTCTGTGCTGTCGTAGCACTGCCCCCTCCTTAAGCCTGTTCATCCCGAACTGGCAAAACGTCTCTAAAGTTGTACTTAGCCAGGCGATCTAGGTGGACGACCTTGAACTTTCGCTGTCCTTCCTGTTGAATCCGATAAACAACATCGTTAATTCTTTTTTTCACAGTGTAGGGTCCTTCCCAGTTAGACTGAAGCTTAGGTGAGCGACCACGACGGTGCTTTGGATTGAACAACCAGACCTGATCTCCTTCTTGGAAACCCACACTATTGCTGCGAATGTCATACCGAGTTTTCATTTTATCACTGCCAATCTGCAGCCGTCCTCTTACCAAGCGATTCATTTCTCGCAGTTGGTTTTCTAATTGCAAGGAATAGTTCTTTGGCTCTTGGGACTGAGTCTCAGGTGATCCAAACATCAAGTCCCCAGGAAGATGAATCTCCCCCCCAAACACCAATTTTGCTGGAGTCATGCCGGTTGTGTCATGTACTGATGACCTATACGCCATAAGGAATAGTGGTATACGTTGGCCCCAGTCTGTTTGGTTCTCGTCAACAACTTTCGAAAGATGCTGCTCTAGTGTCCTGTTGAATCTCTCAACCATCCCGTCCGACTGAGGATGCAGAGGCGTTGTCCTGGTCTTTCGAATTCCGAGTAGACGGCATAATTCTTTAAACACTCCTGATTCGAAATTTCTCCCTTGATCTGTATGGATTTCCATAGGGGCTCCATAACGGCAACAGAAGTTGTGAACTAACTGCTTTGCCACAGTGGTAACCTCCTGATTTGGAATTGCGTAGGCTTCCACCCACTTAGTAAAGTAGTCACCTACAACCATGATGTACTGGTTTCCATCGTCAGTAACTGGGAATGGTCCAGCAATGTCTATGGCAATTCTCTTGAAAGGTTGTCCAACGTTATACTGTCTCATTTTTCCCCTGCTTCTGGTTTGTGGGCCCTTGCTTGCAGCACATATTTCACACGTCCGAACCCATTCCTCTACGTCGTGGCGAAGATGAAGCCAATAGAATCGCTTCCGTATTTTGTCAAGAGTTTTGTTAACGCCAAGATGGCCTCCAGATGTTCCATCATGCATCTCCTTCAAAACAGACTGCACTTGACTTCGGGGAACTATCAACTGCATGACCATGTCTCGTCCATCTGCACTTTTCCAAGCCCTTTTCAGCAATCCGTTTTCTAAGGTGAGAGATTCCCATTGTGCCCAATAGCCTTTCAGCACTTCGGAACCATGGCAGATATCTTGCCAATTCGGGCGGCGACCTTCCTCTTTTGCTGTCAAGATCGGTCCAATGTCTTCATCAGTCATCTGTTCTTGTCGACAGTCTTGTGTTGTCCAGCCGTCAGCCAGGAAATCTACAGTGATGGCTTGAACATGTTCACTTGAGTTTTGTTCTTCCTTTCTGTGGCAATGTCGGCAGTCTTCCGGGCACGGTCTTCATGATAAGCCATCTGCATTACCATGCAGGCGCCCCTGCCGATGTTGTACCTTGAAGTTGTACTATTGCAGACGTTCGAGCCACCTTGCCAACTGTCCTTCTGGATTTTTAAATCTCAAGAGCCATGCAAGTGCAGCATGGTCGGTACATAGTGAAAACTCTCTCCCAAAGAGGTATTTATGGAAGTGCTCCAAAGCTCTGACAATTGCCAACAACTCTCTTCTTGTAACACAATAATTTCTCTCTGGTTTAGAAAGCGTCTTGATGTAATACGCTATTACTCGTTCTTCACCGTTCTGCACTTGAGACAAAACTGCTCCTAGACCAGTATTGCTTGCGTCTGTGTCTACGATGTACTTCCCTTTGGAAGCTGGAAAAGCGAGAATTGGCTGCGAACATAATGCAATCTTCAACGTTCTAAATGCTTGGACACACTCTCTCGACCATTGGAAGTTTCGTTTATTTTCCGTTAGCTCATGTAGTGGTTTAGCAATAGTAGCGAAGCCTTTCACAAAACGTCGGTAATATGAGCATAACCCCAGGAAACTCCGAACTTCGTATTTATTCTTCGGAACTGGCCAGTCTCTTACGGTGTCTACTTTATTAGGATCCATGCTAACACCCGCTGCCGAAACCAGATGGCCCAAATACTGTACTTCTTCCTTCTGGAATAGAGAACACTTCTTCAGGCTAAGCTTCAGTTGTGCACCGTGAATTCTAGTTAGAACTTCCTTAAGGTTTTCCAAATGATCTTCGAAAGTCTTCCCGATCACTATGACATCGTCTAAGTAAACAAGGCAAGTTTTCCACGTCAGGCCTCGGAGTATCAGGTCCATCAATCTGTCAAATGTTGCCGGTGCATTACAGAGTCCAAATGGCATGACGTTAAATTGGAATAAGCCACTTGGGGTCGAGAAAGCGGTCTTTTCCTTGTCTTCTGTGATGAAGACCCACTTGCCAATATCCACTCTTCAGGTCCAATGTGGAAAACCACTGTGCTCCGGACAACATGTCGAGTGTATCGTCAACACGAGGTAATGGATAGCAGTCTTTCTTTGTAACGTCATTTAGCCTCCGGTAGTCTACGCAGAAACGCAATCCACCATCCTTCTTCGCTACCAGCACTACAGGGGAAGACCAAGCACTTGACGAAGGTTCGATTACTCCCTCTGTCAACATGTCCTGTACTAACAGAGACATCTCCTCTTGTTTAGATAATGGAGGCCTTCGAGGAGGTTGGCGTATCGGTGTTGTGTCCCCGGTATTGATGCGATGTTGCACAAGAGAGGTTCTTCCCAGTGACTGTCCCCGATCTGCAAAACAATCTTTGAATTCATGTAAAAACTGTCCGAGTTCTTTTACCTCACCACTTGAGAGGTCGTTAGAAGATCTGTTCAATAATTCGTGCAGTTCCTCTGGTAATTTAGAAGTATCCGAAGAACTGGGTCTTCGTTGCGTTATTCCGGCTACCCAGGCCACAGGAGTCAATTTGCCTAGGAACGTATTGCTTTGTAAAGTGATAGCTTGATCCAAAATATTCGCCACTCTAATAGGTACATTTCTGGTTTTGTCAGGTTTTACTAAACTTCTGGCAATTAGTATGCCCGGTGTGCTGACTACCTGGGGTTCGAATATAGAGCACTGATTGCCCCTAGTATTTACTGCAGTTCTAACCATGATGATCTTTTCGGAGTTTGGCGGAACAGTTACGGCCACTTGGTTTATGACGTCCATCGATTTTTTTGGTGTCGTCATTGTTGATAGCATTACCTCTTCGCCTCCGATTCTCAAGACATTGTTTTTGAAGTCGACTATAAATCCGTATGCGTTCATAACGTCCACACCAAGAATTGCTTCATCCACAATGTCTGCAACAAGTACTTGATGATTAAACTCAAGTCTACCGAGGCATAGGTGTATCTCCACTTTTCCATACACTTTTACAGGCTGTCCAGTAGCTGTTCGCAAGCTGCAAGAGCACCAGATTGGTTTGAGATCTTTCACCACGTCAGGGCGCACAATAGAAACTGTTGCGTCTGTGTCAACTGTAATCGAGGTTGGCCTTTCTTGAACAAATCCGGTAACTACCAAGCTCCCGCTGGTTTTCTGAAGTGTAGAAATTGCGTATTCTCTAGGGGCTTTGTTCCTCCAGTTAGTCAGCACACTGTACCAACTATTGCTCGTTTCCCTGCTGCTGGATTCTAACCCGACAATCTCGTTGTAGAAGTCCAGGTTTCCCACATCGATAACACTTCGGTCTTCCATCCTTTCTTATCTTATTCTGTGGCACCGACCATCGAGTCTCTGTTCCTTGTTCTTCTTCCTCATCGTCTGTGCCGTCGCGATCTTTTAGTGCTCGCACTTTATGACTTGTCCAACCAGACGCTGATTTGGCGGCCACAAATTGCAAAGCATGTACCAGGGTGTCCGCACTGTTCTGGTGTCTTGCCATTCGTAACACTTGCTGTAGTTCGTTATCTCGGACACCGGCAGTAAATGTCTGCATCGCAAAATGCATTCGAAAATCTTCTGGTGCTTCAGGATAGGCCTGAAGGTGCTTGAGGTACGTTGCCCAGTGACTGCTTCCATCAAAGGTTGGAGCTTTGACATGAACTGTCCCTACTGCAGGCAAAGTGACTTTCTCTATTAACTTATTTTCTGTGTCTTTTTCTGTCTTTATCACTGGTACAGTCTGTTCAGAAATTTGTTTTGGTTGAATCTTCATGCGCTGTTCGACTTCACTTTTAATTTGTTCTCTTATGTTTGCCATTGAGTTTTCTACTGCAGATATTTTATTTGACACAGATTCTTCTATAACAGATATTTTTGTAGACATCGATTCTTCAACAGTCGAGACAGATTTTTCTACTTCAGCTATTTTTAATGCCATTGATTCTTGTACCTCCGATATTTTAGTAACTTGTTTATTAAGCTCACCTCGTAGGATACCCAATTCTGCGGTACTGTGTTCTTGCAGCTGTTTCTGCATAACTTCAAAGAGAGCTTCCGTTTTATCTGCTTCTTGCTTATGTTTTTCATCCTGTCGTTTTTCTGCTTCTTCCGCCTCCTGCCTGCGTTTCTCATCCTGTCATTTTTCTGCTTCTTCCGCCTCCTGTCTGCGTTTCTCATCCTGTCGTTTTTCTGCTTCTTCCGCCTCCTGTCTGCGTTTCTCATCCTGTCGTTCTCTGCTTCTTCCTGTGTCTGCCGAAGCAGTGTTTGTAAAGCTTCCATCATCTGACTGGGATCCATTTTTATTAATTAATTACGAACTACACTCGTCTTGTACAAAGTGTCCACTGTTAACCGTTCTATCCCAGTTCTCACACCACTGTTACGACGGTCTACTCGATCGTTGTAGGTACAGTGGAAACAAAATAAGTACAAGACACCAATCAAGTCACTAATCACACCTTTAATTGTTACAGTAAACAGTTCATAATTAACAACACAGTCTCTACAACAAATCAAATGAAAATTGTTCACATGCAATAAAATGTCCACTAATATTAAAACTCAATTGTATTACAATTATACCGTCCGAATATAAAACGCAACACTTCAATAATAACTACTTGAACGTACACAGTAATAACTCGAACCGCTCTGTAAATATATCGCACTAATACTCTCGAACCGCACTATCCAATATCTCGCATTGAACTGAAAAGTAAGGCCGCTACCCCATGTATTTATAGTCACGCTCACACACCAGAAGCTTCCAAACTGCGTCTTATCTCTCGTGAACTACGTAATTACTACGGCCTTGACATAGGCCGAGCGCCCGAGCGAAGCCCGGCACAGTCGAGAAGATTCTCGCAAAATGCGTATTGTAGCACGTACGCCACACGCGTTACATCGAGATCCTTCTGGCACATTCGATAAACGCGTAGATTGTTCTGTGCTGTCGTAACAATAGCTTGTGGACACACATTTGGAAATTTATCCGTAAGTCTTCTTCGGAGTTCTTTAATGACTCCTCTCCGGACACTGTAGAAATCATTTTCGCCATGGAGTGATTTAAAAACAATTTCAAAATCGTTCACTGTTTTTTTCCACGATTCACTTGGCACAGTCAAACCCCCGTGGGAAAGAGCGTCAATCCATTTGTCACTGTTATTAGAAGGGACATTTTTCGAGTAGGCGCCAAGTGTTGGATCCTTGTCCCGTACTTTGTACGCTATATACCCTGCAACGTAAGAGAGGGCTTCTCTCTCAGCCCAGCATCTTTCTTTTTGATGATCAGGGTCATAAGGGAAGATACAAAATTCGTCAACTTCGTTTTCTGAAATAGAAACAATGCAATCCATATTTTTAGAAATAAAAAAAAAAACAAAGAAATAAATATAATGTAAATACAATACCTATGGTTAAATTGTAATCGATTTTATTCATATGAGATACAAAAAGTATTGTTTACATGGGGGTGATTTTAAGAATGCAAGGCTTACCTTCCACAGGGAGGCTGCAGATTTCCTCCACTTCGGCTGCGTGAAATGCAGTTTGTAGGTACTCTGCTGTCAAGTAAACTGGTGTGCTACTAATGTCTTTCTCGACCTCAGTGACATTTGTTTTGTTATTGACATTTGTTTTGTTTTGATATGGTTTCGGCATCTTGTTAGCCAGCATTATTTTCTTAATTCGAGATATGAATTCTGTTGGGCTAGGGTGGTCATAGAACTGTCCAGTTCCTCAGATAAGACTGAATAAGCTCTCCAGAGCATCCTGCGTTAGCCGTGTAGTTAATATGTATTTAGTGTCATACATTTCATGGACATCTTCAAATAGTCCAAAAAAGGGATGTTATAGATATAATTATACCTTTCTGAAATGGCAACAAACTTCTTTTGTTTTTAACTCGCATTGTAGATGTAACATTTCTCATTTTATTCAGCACTTCTGCGTGCTTGTCAGAATGAGGCGTAAAGCCAAAACCAGCTCTCATAGGGCGTGAGTTAGAAGAGTGCGGTATACTGCTGTTCATAACGTCGGTAAAGGAATCTACCAATTCAAAAAATTCTGCTACTTCTTTATTACCGCTTAGCATCTGTATTGCTTTAGCGGTAGTTCTGGAGAATACTGCTTTAGCTGGCCCAACTCGTCTTTCGTTTCCTTTCAAAGCTAAAAAAGACGGCTCAAGTTTATGGCACAGTTTAATCTCTCCTGTGTCCTTTTTTAGTACATCGACTAAAATGTCAACATTTATTTCCGTGCTGTTTTCCAAGACTAGTCCCTCATCAAGAAAATGGTTTCTGAACAGCTTCAGTAATGTGGCATGTCAGCGAAAACCCATACTTTTCTTTTACTGTCTGATGGATTGGTAAAGAACGTGCTCGTGGTGGATACGCCAAGTTCCTTCCACAGTGTACCACAACCTCCCAAATCGGATACAATAGAGCAAACTTTGATTCCTTTAGATTCAATAGCATTAATGATTATGAACATTAACGACTTGTCCATTGTAACATCAAAGTTAAAAAACACAGGCTGTTTCCACTTAGAAACTAAACCTCTAACAAGAGCTACTTGGGCTTTTGAATGTGGCCCGAGAATTTGGTCCAAGCCAACATCGTAGACAACTTTGCTGTAGATGTGCATCTCGTCAAAACTTAACACATACAACTTTGGCTACTGATAAGTTTTCGCAGCACTTGGAGACTAACGTCAGTACATTATTGAGGATTCCTGGCAAACAAGTAAATTTTTCACACCATCGACTCAATGTGGCAGCAGATGGCAAAGGAAAACCAACAATTTCTCTCCAGAAATCATATGATTTACGAGACAAGACCCTGATCATTATAGCACGTGACACGTCTTCACTTGTCCATCGAACGTTTCCTTTTACAGCTAACGCTTTTTGCTGAGTCGGTGTAAGGATTTTGTTAACTGAGGTGATCACATTTGACTTTTGTATACTTTCACGTTTCAATTGTACTATTTTTTGTTTTAATTCTTTAATTCCGCCAGCTCTTTTTTACTTAACATACAATGGTTGTTTGTTTTCCGTGAGATTGTGAATAAACAAACTTAATCGAAATAAATAAATAAAAAATACTGCCAGAAACTTACCTGTGATCTTTCCACTTACCTACCTTTTTAAATTTTCAATCAGAAGCCCAGAGTCGCCACGATATTTTTTGGTTATAATATCGAAACCTTTACACTTTACCTTAATAAAAATATGGGACAATTTTGCAATCTGACTACCCCCCAATAATAATTCAGAAGAACCCGTAACGTTTAGACGAATCTTGTAGCACAGAAATGAGGAAGTGGTAATGACGAAATAACGAAACTAACACATGGTTATCTACAGACGAACTTCTTAATTTATTCTAACCAAAACCTCATTTTATGAAAAAAAAAAACAATAAAACTGTACTAAAACAAAACTTTCACTTAATGTTCTTTTTTTACAGATTCCTAGTCTAAACCTTAATTTAAACAAGACGAACCCAGTTTGCCGTTCACACATACATACTTTCTTTTACATCCCCTTTTATATTGCTCGAGACTTAAACTGGTGAAATTATTTAAATATTGACTAATTGAAAAATCGTTGGTTAGTTACGTAAGGTCATGGTGTCTATTCGTCGCGTGTCGAATGTTTGTTAGTCCCATACACTTTTAGTTGTTTCTTCCTTCGGCACTTCACTTAATCCATTCCTGGATATTGTTCTGCTTACTTATACCATTTTATAACTTTCCGGTAAACTTAAAGTTTCGTGGTGACCACGAGTCTCAGCGAGCGGCTGGCCGGCGCTGCGGCTAAAAGTCGACTCACTCATTGCATGCGGACGGACATCAATGCCTTGCTGGCGAACAAATTTCGTCGCCGCACACAGCCTTAGTTGTCAAAGTCTTGGTAGTTGCTCACCTGATACATAGGATTTACGTGTGCTGTACGTCGACGATATTTAGGTGCTTACTGGTTGACGTCACAAATAGGCGGGACTTAAGCTTATATCCGCCACCTCCGACCGCGTGGCGAACAAAAATTCTCCTCTAAGCCATGTTTGGTTTACTACCGTGGCGTCGTTTGCGCACATGCTGGTGTAGTGCGTTTGGGCGTAGGCGCCCCACAAACGTAAAGTTCTTAGAATTGACGTCTGGCACATTCTTTTGCAAATGTTTCACAACTGTTACTGCGTACTGTTTCTTTGTTCGCACAATGCTTTTATTCAAACACGTGGCCGTATACCCAGATGGAAATTAAATTTCAAATATTTTATAATAAATCCCCAAATTTAATAAAATAAAAACCTCTCAAAATTCGTCCCGTTACAATACCCCCCCAATGAGATATCTTCTGCCGAAACAGAAGAAATCTCATTGCTAAAACCCCTAAGAGGACCGGTGAGGAACTGGTGCCAACAACCCCCTTTAGCTCTTATACTTCATGGGTAAACAACCCCCCTGGCTCGGCGACTATGGCCACATCTGAACGAGATCACTGGACTTCTCTGTGCGAGATCCCAACACCATAAAATCGAACAGACACGCACCACAGCGCACCTCACCTTCTAACATGCTGCCCCAAAAATCCAAATCCCTGGCTTATATCATGCCAGATCCTCAACTGATATGTTCCCCCTTATCATGCACACTGGGCTGCCTTTAGCAGTTACTGGGCTCGTACACACACTTATTGCTACATCCTATCAAATCTTGTTATCAAATTTTAGAGTTTCCTTTAAATTGAAACCAAATCTATATTACCATTAATCTCAAAATCAAAATACAAATCCTTTATCTGAATTGAATAATTCTCTTCGTTATTATTGATAATTAGAAAACAAATAAATGGAACATTTGTTAAAAACATGAACTTCCTTATCCTAACATGTGATTATACATATACCCTAAACAATACAATTCAATAAAAAACATTATTAATACACACAAACAATAATATAATCAAAATTCAAAACATCAATTAGATGGCAGGCACAAAATCTAAAATTTTTTTTTTTCAAAAAAAATTTAAATTTATTAAAATATATATATTTTTTCAATATTAAAATTATTTAAATTTATTTAAATTATTTAAGAAACAAAATTGGCATCACTTCATCTCCAAAACGGGTCTAGTATAGAACATCACCCATCAGCTGATCAAACTGGGTCAAGTCAAGAACCTTGACCTACATAAGTTATACATAAATTACATCACAAAATACATTGAACCTCTTTAAAATTCTATCTTTAAACACAAAAACATAATAAAATAAAACATTTAAAAATAACAAAATATTATTATAATTAACAATAACATTGACATTTAAATTATTCAAAATTACACATTTTACCACTGGACTTTACTCTCAATTTCTATTAAAAGTGTCACTTGTTTCAATTAAAATTCTATATTTTTACTATAACTCTCTTTTCTTTACTATTCTCAATCTCCATTAGTTTGGGTGATTTAATTATTCATAATAACTCGATATACCACTTGATATGTATACCTTTATAATCTTTACCTCTTTGACTCTCATATCACTAACAACTTTAACTACACATGACACCCATCTCTATCAAAACATCTATCAAACAATCTCTGAACCCAACTTACTACTAAACTCAATTCGCATCACTTCTACCCTTATAAAAAAAATACTCTCTAACCCTTTGTACTCAGGATGTGTGCCCCCCCCAAAAGCTCATTCCCTTATGTTGGTCCCTGGATTCTACCTAAGGCAACCCTTTCTGGCGCTAAACGGTCCCTTCCCGTCCCAACCCTTTTGTTGCGGACTCCTACCACCGGGACTCCTACCACCCCATCCCCTCTTACAAAATTCCCATCAACTAATTACCATTCTCATTACATCACTTCAATTACAACAAAATATCATCATTTACTTATTAAATCAAGATATCAATCAATACTCTACATATATTTCCCCATAGCTACTGTGTCACTATCCATATTTCTCAAATTCTACATCACATTTATTCATAACAATATTTATTCATCTCTATTACCACTTTAAACTCAACTTGGACTGATCTACATGTCCCAACAAAACATTAATCACCCACAATCTACCTTTTACTATCTTTCACAAATCATTTAAAATTCTCAACTATATCAAATTATTCTCCTCATTTAAAATAAACTCTTTAACACATTAAAAACATTATATTCAAGCATTAGTTACCTTGGAAATACACAAACAATTTATACGTGACATTCTATAGCGGATCAGCTGATTTTCTTAGCAAGGTGAATGACCTTACTACAAACACATTTCAAAATTATACAAATTTTACTTTATATAAATTGTCTTAGAAAATTGATACTTACAGTATATTATTCACCTACTGACATAAACACAAAATATACACACCATACACACCAATATCTCCACGTAACCTCTGAAACATTTAATAACAGTGTTATTTCATACCAAACAATTTAACATTTATCTATTTATTACTATCAAATTCACAAATCATAAAATAATTTAAACTCATTAGAAAAATTCAATTATACAACCTTTAAATCAATCAAAAATATTTAAACATTTCAAATTACCTTAATTAAATTAATTATTGAAAACACAACCTTTTTAATTACTTTCACCAATTTACAATAACTACAATTCATTTATTATCTTCTTCCACATTATTTTGTTATTTATATAAACTGCAAAATATTAATATTATATTCTCACAACAATTTCCATTACATACACACATTGTTTACCTAACATTTTACAATACACACAATTAAATTCACTAAACATTTATTTACAATTCTTCATCATTATTATTCAGTTATATCACACTTCAATGTCCAAGTCTGCCAGGTCTGAACCATAAAACAAAATATTTAAAATTGTCCATTTATTGCTTTACTGTTTAGCCTCCATCGTCAAAAATTAGTCTTGGTTTCAAATAACAATTTTCAATTTTATTTACACACATATGGCTATCTTGTGTGTAATAACCATAAAATTTCAGTTTATTCATTTTATCATAATAATCATATACCAAGTCAACATTATGTATTTCTGTCCAGTCTCCATTAGTAATTATATTCAATATCGGGTCAGTTATTTTTTCATCATAAATTAAATTATTATTGTTCAAACACACTTCTAACATTTCTTTCAACTCATCATAATCTCTCTTTAATTTATACAATTCTGTCTCTCTATCAATACACCATTCTCTATCTAAATTCTATCATCATAACACCCTATCACACTTTCAACACCATTCCACACAGAGGGTACTAACTCGTTTAAACATTTCCTGATTTCTCCAGGAACAATAAAAAACTTCAAAAAACAATTATCAGTAGAACACTTTTCTACTCAATACCTTCGTGAAGACCTTTCTTCATCCCCCTTAACACCTCGGAAAAAATTTACCCTCTGTTTCATACCCACAATATAACTCTCTTCCCCCACTCTCTTTAACCCATCAACACACACTGATATTCCATTATTACATTCTACAATTTCATCAGTATTCTCAATATTTATTCCATTATTCTTTAACATCATATTTTCACTTATATCGTCATAATTATCACTACCACTTACCTCAGAATTGTAATCACCATCATTATCTTCACTAGTCAACACTACCTCTCCCACTATTTTGTCACTGTTATTTATTAATTCAGTATTAGAATTATCGTTATCACTCACCTGGTTAATTATTCTCTCACTATCATTAACAACATTATTATCACTTACCTGTTTTGATTCAACTTCTGTACTCTCTTTTAATTGATATCTCCCTCCCTCCCACTTTTCGTTTTGTTTTTTCATATCATTATTGAATCCCTTGACATCACTAATCATGTCATCTAACATTGCGTTTTGTTTATCCCAATGTTCATTAAACTTGTTGCACATCATAATCATCATATTCATCATCTGTGTCTTATAATCAGATTCACTCATATCATCACTTACCTCATTGTCTGCCACCTGATCGACTTGCTTATAGTTAAATTGGTCTATCTCTTCACCACTTTCTACTCCCATTATACTATCATCCTTATCACTAGGCCTATTCACTGTCTTATTTTCTACCACTGTTACTTCAACTGTCTTACCTTTGTTATTTGTCATCTCACTGTGCCGTGTTTTGGGAAAAACGCGGCGGTGTTCCTTTATATAGCGCAATGATTAAAATTACGTATTTGACTACGCGAGGGGTTACGTAAAAATTTACGTACACTTATTCAGACTTTGTCATTATGATTTTCCCCTCTACCGGCCGACGCACGCGCGCTCTAGGTCTGAGGTTACGTACTGTTTTTTCAATCGCCGGTTTGTTCAGTTCAATTTTGGCTTTCGGCGTATTAACGACTGGTCTCCAGCTGACAGAGTAGATGTAAAAGTTTTTCGTCTTCTAGCTGCTTCTATGGATAAGTAGAAGCCTACGTGACCTCCGGGTTTCTGATGTAGACGGGAATCTGTCCCGCTCCAGAAGGACGGCCGAACAACTGCCTCCGATGATGTAGATTCAAACACTTCCGTCAGCTGTCAGCCGGAATGGACGGACAAAATACACTCAACGGAACCCTCTAACTACACGCTACTAACCAGGTGAAATTTAAGCTTATTAAACCAAAATGTTGTGGCCGATAAACTCTTTTGAGACACTTGTGCAGACACTCCGGTTTGGAAAATTAGTTCCGGACAATAGGGGTTATACGTTATTTTGTAATTTTTGTAAGGCTTACGCCTCATATATAAATACTATGTCTATCTCATTCTGAGAATTGTAAACTCGGCCAGGGTCATGCATCACCCGGGTCGAGGGGAGTTTCTATAAAAGGGTCGGCACTAAATTGTTTCTGTCTTAAGCATGCATGGACGGATGTATCTGTCCACGTGGGGAAATTTTACGGTCAATTAATTTTTCAGTTAATGAGGGCTCATGTATTTTATTATTAATGTAAAGATCTGGGAGGTGTTTTAACATGTGGGCGACGCCCGTAGGGGCCGTTCACTGCAGGTCTGTATCATGTCAGATTTTGCTGCATCTCGCCCGGCCGCCTGACCCTGCCTGAAGTCAAGTTTTTTATGAACACTGTAAGCATGTTTCAGTACCTTCATGACATAGATTCTTTTTTGCAAAAATTCAGTTCCACTGTTCAGCTAATTTTGTAAACTTTAAATTTTGCCGTAGCTAGTCAAATATTGTCACAGTTTATATTTTGCCATAGTTTAAATTTTGTAACGGTTAACCTTTTATTGCTCACTATACCAATTAATTAACGTTAAAGAATACAAGACTAATCAGTATCAGTTATGAATATTCATGAGTGGTCACGTTCCACTATTTTTACAAATTCTGTCAAGCAAATAAAAAGAAATATGAAGTGCTTCATGAAAACTGGTGCATAAAAGGAAAGAGGGGTTGCATCACTATGTCTATTAATTTCTGCTAATATTCCCTCTTCTTGTTCTTCCATTCGTGTTAACCTATCATCTAACTTACCCCACTCCTCGTCTGTCATTTCACCTACAACCCCTCTAAATTCGTTTTCCCATTCATCCCACGCGAAACCAATGTCATTACCTTGTACTTCACCCATATTTATACTCGTACTTAAAAATTTATTTATACACCTTTTTTAAAACTACAACCCCTCTATTGCTCAATAATTGTACATATAAACTATAAATACCCACTACATAAAATCGTTATTACTACGTGGAAGTAAACCCAACATTTACGCTACCAAAACCTAACCTAATTTTCACAACGTAATTATATACGATTATTTCACACAAATACGTCATTACCAAATCCTATTTTCTGTGCTTTAAAATAGGTCTACCTCGTATAAAATTATATCAGGATCCTGGCAGGTTAGTCGCCAATTGTGAATAAACAAACTTAATCGCAATAAATAAATAAAAAATACTGCTAGAAACTTACCTGCGATCTTTCCACTTACCTACCTTTTTAAATTTTCAATCAGAAGCCCAGAGTCGCCACGATATTTTTTGGTTATAATATCAAAACCTTTACACTTTACCTTAATAAAAATATGGGACAATTTTGCAATCTGACTACCCCCCAATAATAATTCAGAAGAACCCTGAACGTTTAGACGAATCTTGTAGCACAGAAATGAGGAAGTGGTAATGACGAAATAACGAAACTAACACATGGTTATCTACAGACGAACTTCTTAATTTATTCTAACCAAAACCTCATTTTATGAAAAAAAAACAAAATAAAATGTACTAAAACAAAACTTTCACTTAATGTTCTTTTTTTACAGATTCCTAGTCTAAACCTTAATTTAAACAAGACGAACCCAGTTTGCCGTTCACACATACATACTTTCTTTTACATCCCCTTTTATATTGCCCAAGACTTAAACTGGTGAAATTATTTAAATATTGACTAATTGAAAAATCGTTGGTTAGTTACGTAAGGTCATGGTGTCTATTCGTCGCGTGTCGAATGTTTGTTAGTCCCATACACTTTTAGTTGTTTCTTCCTTCGGCACTTCACTTAATCCATTCCAGGATATTGTTCTGCTTACTTATACCATTTTATAACTTTCCGGTAAACTTAAAGTTTCGTGGTGACCACGAGTCTCAGCGAGCGGCTGGCCGGCGCCGCGGCTAAAAGTCGACTCACTCATTGCATGCGGACAGACATCAATGCCCTGCCGGCGAACAAATTTCGTCGCCGCACACAGCCTTAGTTGTCAAAGTCTTGGTAGTTGTTTACCTGATACATAGGATTTACGTGTGCTGTACATCGACGATATTTAGGTGCTTACTGGTTGACGTCACAAATAGGCGGGACTTAAGCTTATATCCGCCACCTCCGACCGCGTGGCGAACAAAAATTCTTCTCTAAGCCATGTTTGGTTTACTACCGTGGCGTCGTTTGCACACATGCTGGTATAGTGCGTTTGGGCGTAGGCGCCCCACAAACGTAAAGTTCTTAGAATTGACGTCTGGCACATTCTTTTGCAAATGTTTCACAACTGTTACTGCGTACTGTTTCTTTGTTTGCACAGTGCTTTTATTCAAACACGTGGCCGTATACCCAGATGGAAATTAAATTTCAGATATTTTATAATAAATCCCCAAATTTAATAAAATAAAAACCCCTCAAAATTCGTCCCGTTACAAGATTTTCCTCAAAAGCATTTGCCTCTCTTTTCTTAACAAATCTATTTGTATTTTTAAATCAACAACACTTTTTTTTAAACATTCGTTCTCTTCTACCACGAGGTTGTAGATCTCGCAATTACAGTTATCATTGCCTGGACCGGTCTCAATTAGTGCAGGACTAATGTCACTAGATTCTGGACGCGGCTTTTTAGGGCTTAAGTGTTCAATTCTTTCCAAAGCGTCCAACTGAGTCCGTCTACTATTAAATCGCTCTTCTCTTAAAACAGTCGATGCGGTTTCATTTTGGTCAGTTTGACAGGGCAAATTTAAAGAAGGGACTGCGGTTACTTCAATATCTTCCTTTATGGCAATCCTAATAATCAGTTTTTCATGTCATCACAATAATCTGTTGGCGCAAAATGGCTGCTACAAATATGAGCGTACTTACAGTTTATTGAGTCCAACCGTTTACACTTTAACACCCATAACTTTGCAGTTTCAGGATCTTTAGGGAAACAGTGGTATACAACGTCAATTCCCAGTTTCTTTGTTTTACGGGAATAATTATTGCACGTTGCGACCGCACAACAACTCATTTTCGTAATGTAATCTCTTGCAAATCACAACACAAATATTTCTCTACACCACTCATAACACAACAATAACTGTACAACATAAACAGCTTCGATTCACAACAACACAGCTGACAGATGTCACAACGCTACTGACTGAGCACATGCAAGACTTGAGTTGTCTGAGTGGTGACGTCAAGGCACTCTCCCCCCTCCACACCACCGAGTACCGTGGTGGCAATGGAAACATCAAAGTAGTGAGACATCCCTTCCCTATTCAGCGGCCCTGACCTGGTGTGCAGTACTTTTGTGAGTACTAATAGGTACTCATATTCTTATAACTGCTTAAATTATATAAGAAATCATATTCTTGTAAAGGTTCTTATAACTGCTTAAATTCGAAAGCAATAATAGTGTGATTTACAGTGCCTGAAAAGAAATGCATGAGCAGAAATTGAACTTAAATTCTTTTCACTCATATCCTCCTATCATTTCCAAACTTTTGCTATGGGCATAATTTTTGAACATTAATAACCAAAGAACAAAACAAGAGTAACATAATTTATGTTAATGAAACTTAATAAAATTGAATTCAAGAATTGTAATAAAAACTATGTAATACACTATGTAATAAAAAACTAATAAATTGTAATACAAAATTGTTTATCACTTTTATAAAAAATAATTATTAGTACTGATTAAAAATTTTACTTCAAGGTAGTTGTGAAAAACTTGGAAATAAAAAATGAAACAGCATTAGGGATAAAATTTAATGAAACATAAATTTGTGTGAATTAAGGAAGTAGTTATTGTACAGTGTCTCTTCAGATAGTGGCCAGTTAATGTACAAATATCAGGGTGACCGAGCTTTGCTCGTTTTTCACATTTATTTATAAATATACAGATTAAAAAAAAAACATTATTTATTATTAATTATTTATTTATTTTTATTAATTATTTATTTTTTGATATTTATTTTCATATATAAACATATCGATACTACGCCGTTTGCGTTTATCGACGGTTTCTGTTATTGGAATCACAATTATTTAATACTTCTTTCCATACAACGATTCTTGTATGGTGAGGATTTTCTGGTGGTAAAAGAACTTTTAAGCTACTTTGCCTTTTGACTCTGGAAAATGCTACATACAACATCCTGTGCATAAACACAGGAATTGATAAGTGAATTCCCACCACTTCAAATGTTTGACCTTGAGCCTTGTGAATGGTAATAGCAAAAGCTGCTCTGACGGGAAATTGATGCCTTTGCATAGTGCACCCAAGCTGACTTTTGCTGGAATCTATTGTAATCCTTGGAATATGAACTTCTCGGCCTGAATATTCACTCGTGATAATCTTGGCTTTAATAATGTTATTACATAATTCAGTCACGACCAATCTCGTTCCATTGCACAGCCCTTCAGAGACATCCAAGTTTCGTAAAAGCATTATTATTGTATTTTTATATGAGGACGTCCCTTGGTAGGCATACCACTTACCTCAGAGAATGCAAAAAACACAACAGCGTATAGAGAACACTTAAAAGTTTAGATTACGTATATCAGATAGATTGTACAAAAATCGTTGCGCAGAAACCCACAATTGTATGTCTCAACTCTTAGTTTGTTTATTTACAGTCATAGCAACATCTGTTTATATTATTTATAAACATCTATACTGCGCCGTTTAGGCTGCAGGTTAAATACCTATAAAGACCCTACGGTATCGTTAGAGCCGTTTCAAGGACATACATAGATTGTATGTCTCAACTCTTAGTTTGTTTATTTACATTCATAACAACAGCTATTTATATTTATTTATAAACATCGATACTGGGATTGTATGTCTCAACTCTTAGTTTGTTTATTTACATTCATTGCAACAGCTATATTTATATTATTTATAAACATCGATAAGATCTATTCTTTATGAACAGAATTAAAATTAATGTTTTAATTTCAAATAAAAAATATTTTTTTAAAATATTTGTTGCTGGGTGACAGAGTTATAACAATAGCAATTGTTGTGTGAATATTTAAACCTACATGAATTAAAATGTATACTTAAAAGACCCTACGGTTTAGGCCTTAGGCGATTTTTGCGGAAAATGAGACCTAGCCCAATCGATTTTTAGTGTCCAAATACGCTTAAGTACCTAATTTCGGGAAAATCGTTAGAGCCGTTTCCGAGAAAAAAAGGACATACATACAAAGATTGCTCGCTTAATAGTATAAGATTAAATCATTTGTGTTCCTTTATCAAGAAAGTCTGAAAGACAGATTTGTGTTTCTTTAAATATTTTATAAGGCTCATAAAATATTTTATGAGATTTTCCTAAGGATTTCAGTCCTTAAGGACCATTTCAAAACTCTAGCCCGTTAGTAATCATAAACTCTACATCTTGCATGTTACAGAGTATGAGACAGAAGATGGCCATAGACGCTGTACAAAGAATTTTGAACACAGAGAAGGCTGCAATTTCAGGTGGAGTCTTACCATTATATACGAAGATGATTTCTACACTTGCTGCTACTTTTGGTCCTACTATCAGACAAAGTAATTGTTATTTAGTGATTAAGTATTAAACGTTGCAGTTAAAACTAAAGAACATCCTGGAATACTTAAAAAATCCACTTTCATTACCAAACCCAAAAATGTTTTTTTCCAGAATGTGTGCAGAAAATAACATGAGTCTGAAATATTTCACTATGAATCACATCTTCATCAGTCATAAAGAAAAAGACTTTTACATAAGAAAAAAGACTGTGGTACCTTATGCATTACTTATGAATGTTTGAACTGGTCATTAGTGTAATATATAGTTACAGTTTTTTAGTTTATGAACAGTAACATGACCTCCATTCTTATATATGCTTTTATATAATCAGTAGATATTGTTGATATTGTTATGCCTAAATATAACTGTTTTAATATACATATGTTCTTATAAGTAGGAATGTTGTATTAATGTGATGTTAAACTCTGAAAAATAGTTTATTTTTTATAAATTCAGATTTTTATCAGTGGCATGGCATGGGTACATAACACCTGTTGCCGGTTGTGGTATGCCTAAAACTTAACCTAAAAATTAATTCAAATTTTTTCTAGTACCAGGTGTTCTTTTTAGCGCCAAAATATTCTTTTTAGAGCCAAAATATACTTTTTAGAGCCAAAATATTTTTTTAGAGTATTTTCAATCATTCGCTGGTAGAAGAAGAGGGTCCCGGTTCAACGGGATCTGACTCCCATTATACTTACACAGAGTAAATCAACACAAATAATCGAATTGAAAATAATAAAGACAAACAGAGGAACACATAACTTAACGAACATAACAAAAATAGGTAGGTAGTAACTGCTGCACGTTGGTTCCGAAACGAACATAGCTGCTAACTGAGAGTTTTGAGGGTTATATATTTGTACTCTGTGGTTTTGCCGGTTTATACAGCAGCAACCATTGGGTAGACGAATGTGTCCCCCTTTCCACAGTTTGTAGAGTGACAACTACTACGAGGTCAATGGCTGTTCACAGTAAAACATTGCCGATGTCTAAGCCGGCAACACAAGACGGTGCAAGTGCCCAGGAGTTCAAAAGCAATGGTATGCTTTTCTTCAAGTTTCCCTACTAACATTGTTCGGATTTCAAATTATTCAATAGTTTAAGTATTTATTCTGTGATATAATTAGGGACGTTATTGTGATGCAGCTGCCACTTGTGTTATTCCTACAGGTCTGATCTCTTGCACTGAATTTCATCACAAAGGTATAGCAGACTCTCCAGATAATGCTGTTGACAGTTTGGCCTTATAGTATATATTTGTAATACAAAACTTCACAGTAGTTAGGAAAAAAACAAAAACAAATAAACATTTTTGTTTGTTAACGGTCCAATTCATGTGTTTTAATTTCTTATTTTCTTACCTTTGTTAGGTCCGTCTTGTGACTTTTATCTTTAGAATAAAATAAGTGTGACGCGTTTCAGGTCATCTGACCCATCTTCAGACACTTGCTCGAAAAGAGGTCGTCATATATTAAAATTCAATTAATTTTAGTTTTTATTTTCATTGAATTTTAATATATGACGACCTCTTTTCGAGCAAGTGTCTGAAGATGGGTCAGATGACCTGAAACGCGTCACACTAATTTTATTCTAAAGATAAAAGTCGCAAGACGGACGTAACAAAGGTAAGAAAATAGAAACAAATAGTTACCATCACTTTCACTTTCCTCTCTATTCATCTTTGGCAGCTTTGTCACAAATTTCATGGCCACTTTGTTTATGCTCAGTTTGTCTGTTAAACTCATGGGAGCAGAACTACTCACTAATCCCAGTATTAATTGCAATTTTGTAAATTGTAAGCTGATAACGATTTTCTATTATCAAACTGTGCATGTTTTCATGATAGTTGGATTTTAGCTTGTTAATAGCCTACTGGTAAACTGGTCTCTCAGCCATTGTGAAAACAGCTGTACCATTCTTTACTTTATGTAACCCCATAGCTTTGTTCCTGAAAGCCTGCTTAGTCTTATGAATTGCTTCATCAAGCCTGTGGCAGAACTTGATGCAGTAACATTATTCAGTGTGTTGTATCATTACATACAAAATAAAAATGTGACAAGCATCTGTTATGGAATGGGTGGTGGACAATAAGTAATGTACTTTATAAAGTTACGGAATATCATTCATGTGCACTAGATACTACTGCTACATTTTGCCAAGACTTACCACTCATATTCAGTATTTCTTCAAGAAGAAATATGATTGGATTCTTTTTGAACAGACCTTGTATATCAAGGTTAATGTAGGTTTTTGTGATTATGAATGAAATGTAGCTTTTTCATAATTACATGGAAAAAGCTTGTAAACGAAGAATACAAAGCAAGTTATATGTTTTATGTATTTGTAGAATTTTGTGTTTGTATATGTATAAAAGGATATGCATAGTGTTTATGATATGTATAAAGTAAATAATGTTATTTATTCTGCAGCTGTGATGAATTATATTATGGCTGATATGCGGAAAAGATTGGGCCTAGTTTTAGCCTGGCTGTACGAAGAATATAGTTATATGCAAGGTTTTAACAGAATGCCACCAGCACTAGTGCAAGATATAAAAGCTGAACAGAGCTACAATAATCTGCTTTGTGAACTAATAAATGCAGTTATACACAGACAAGACATCAAGGATAGAGAAACGTAAGTGTTATGTGTATATCTAGATGTAGTGTGTAAACATAAGTGTTAAATGTATTAATGTTTTAGTGGATGGTTAGTGAGGATCGGTCAATAATACAAAATTTAGCTATTTTGCGTCGACGTTTCGACAATATTTATTGTCATCTTCAGGACCTGTGTATGAAATACAATAGAAATATCAAACATAACGAAACAATTAAATATTTGGGTGAACGTGTTGGTGTATGTGCGTGTGTGCGTGCGTATGTATGTATCATTTTATATGTGAAGACTTATTATAGTTTGATTACATCTTCAAATTATCTTTAAGAAAACGAGCAAATTATAGTATGAGAGAACTTAATTTATGCAGTATTACAATTTAAATTACTAAATGTAACGATATTTTAATTAATTAAATAAACAGTAATCAACAATTGGATAGTAGATTGGTACATAAACTGTTTATACCTACAGCAGTCAACATATAGCAAAGTAATGTATTACCTATAACTAAAACAGATTAGGGGATGTTCACTACGTAATTATTAAAAGTTATTTTTACCATGTTTCACTCCCTACTGGTGTTAACAAACAATAATAATTTAGAAACGTACAATTTACACAATAACTGTAGAACATTATGACTTAAATCAGATAGTTGACAAAGGTTACAAACAAACGTTTCTGGTAAATTTTACTAACAGGTAAACTTGGATAATAATTGTAATCATATTATAAAATATAGTCAAGAGTACTATAGAATAATGTAATTTATGTATGTGTCCACAATCACACCTTCTCTCTCACCCATTCTCCCCCTGCCAGTCCTTCTCACAGCCTCTCACTCTAACCTGAAATCGATCTATCACTCACTATCACTCCCACCCGCTCTCTCTCTTCTACATCTGACTCACTGTCTCCCTTCTTCCGTCTCTCACTCATCCACCCTTCTCTCTCTTTCTCTCTCTCTCTCTCTCTCTCTCCCCTCTCCCTATCTCCCCTCCCTCTCCCACCCCCTCCCCCATCCATCCATCCATCCCCTCCCTTTCCCTCTCCCCCCTCTCCCTAATATATATATTATAACAAAACGTGTAAATCCCTTGGATAATAATTCGCCACACGGATTCGTCAATTTTATTACGAAACATGTTGCTGTGTATTATTAATGTTAAGTTGTAATAAAATGTTGTTGGTTTAATGAAGAAAACTTTTGCTCTAAGTGTATCAGTTGTTCGGTTGATATTGTAACATTCCCTCGTGGTTACAAAATAATAATGTTATAATTTGTTAAAATTTGAAATAAAAAAAAATGTTATTTCAAAATAAAAAAATTTTGTTTTTTCTGAAAAAATATTTGTTTCGGGTTGTTTGTTATCTGTATTTAGGAAATAATTTTCATTATTGTCTGGTGTAAAAATTTTAATTATATTATGGTTGTTAGTGTTGTGGTGTCCACTTTCTATGAATAACTTCTATGTTAATATGGTTAACTCCGGTACTGGTCGATAGACGGCTCTTCTTCTTCTTCAATATGCTCCTTATTTTCGTAAATACCGCCTTTCGGTTAGTCCGTGTTCTTGAATTAACTTATTCCTTAATTATATTTAAAGTAAAATTCAACCAATTTGCATAATTAGAGTGTTTATTAACAATTTATTAAAAATATCGATAGTAATCGATTGTTGACAACAGTATCGACTCGTTACTCAGGGCCGGTCGACAAAAACTTTACATTAATAGTGTATATAAAATATTGTTCTTTTAACGGTTATGTTAGAATAGCCAGAGAAGGGTAGGGCCAAGAAAGTATAACATTTACAATTAAAATGTCTTAAAATTAACAATTACAGTGTTATTAATTAATATAGAAAGTTTATATAGTATAATATTCGAACCAATGCAGACTAGACGTTCATTTGTTCCACCTTGAATAGAATGCTGGGAAAATCAAAATGGCCGACAGAAGTATGCGTAGTTTAATGTCCATCACCTCGACGAATATTTCTTGAAATAAAGATGTCTTTTCACTGTTTCTTCGTCTCAGCAATTGTGGATATTAGTTCTGGAGTTAAATGAGTGTTCCTGGTGTAGTGTTTATTAGTTCACTTGGTGTAAATGTGTGTTATTATGTCTATTTCACTTTGGTTAAATGTGTCGTATATAACCCTTTTTGTTTCGTCCGTAAAATTTATTTGTAGTGGTGTTAGTTCAATTATTTAGGCGTATGTGGTTCTGTTTATCTGTAGTTCACTGTTTATTGTTTGTTTTCACTGCTTCTCAAGTTAAAATTTCACAAAATTTGCACTGAACTCGATTTAAGTATCGCACACCATTAATATAGGTTATACGGAGCAAAACCTCGTTTAAGTGTTCGCTTCAACGGATAATAATTAACTGTTCTCATTTCCTTCGTCTCCTGAAAATCTTAGCCAATTTAATATAGATCATACATTGTTTCAAATTATCTTAGCTTCCGATACATTTTATTTGAATACATTATACACGGAAAATATTTTCGTTATTATTTAACTGTATGAAATACTAAATACATATTCGGTTTCTTTAATCTATTTTGCTTATTTTGATACTAATTAATATAGTTTTACAAAGTTTTTATTTAAAAAAGTTATATTTCTTTCATGTTGGAAAAGTAGGCTTAAATTTGTGTTTCCTGTCCTTGTTCAGATAATAGCCATTTTCTCTGATATAATTATTATTATACTGAATCTAAGATTGATATAATTGTTTATCTTTCCTATTTCTTGCAATTTTGTTCATTAGTTATTGTTTTTAAATATAATTCATTTATCTATGACTCCTCCTCTGAAATTTTAGTTAATACATTTCATTTTTATTTATAATTTTACGTATCTTCTGACAATATCTTTATAAAGTATAAGTTACATTGTATTACTATATGGTGGGTTTATCTTACATAAATTTCATCAGTTTAGTTGTTTTATAGGACTAGATTTGTCCATTATAATGTAGTCTAAATTTACTATCTGGCCTAGATTTTATTTGTTGTTACTTACAAAGTTTTTAATAATACCGTTAGTTCATACCCTTTTCTGACCTTCTATTCTAATATAATATTCATTAATAATTTCTTCTTTTACTACTATAATCTTTAGTATTGATTTTAAACAATTAAAACATAACAATTATTTAACATTAAATCTGGTATTTAGAATCATACCCTTTTTTGTACTGATTACTTACAGTAACTTCTAAAAAACATTTTACTATATAGGAATGATATACACATTCAGATATGCCATTCCTAATTCAAACTACTAAACAAAATAACATTTTATAAATACAAGGATTAATCTCTATTTCTAAATCTTATTTATAGAGTTCATATATGGAAATTGGAACCTAACATTTTGTTCCATTCAATTTTTAACACTCCCTTAAAACTATTTGGTTACAGTCTTATCTGTTTTTCTTAATTTTAGGGATGTATTCCCCGTCACTTTATGTACTAACTCCAAGCTATCTATTTATATTATTTATTCTATTGAATGTTCTCATATAAACAGTGGCATTTTATTAGAAAGAGTATTCATTGCTCCTTCACCATATTATTTGATTAAATATCATTCATGATACTATTTTAAAAAACACTTAAAGTTATTTAAGTGTACAGTAATTCATGTACCTTCTCAAAGTTTATTTATGATAATCTAATAACTTGCACTTGTCCCTTGTTATTTCTTGATACTATCACTAGTCCTTTCATAGTTTTATAATAGCAAATTGTTTAATCATGGGGGAACCGTTAAGATTTGTCTATTTAAATTATACAATAACTTTCTTGGGTGCACTTCTACTTAGCACTTAAAACACTTTTTGTTTTTATTTGTTTTACATGAGTTTATGGTTTGTTGGGGTGTTATACTTTCTATTGGGACATTTACTTTCTTTTGGGGTTTTTGTTTTCTCCCTATTGGGTTTCTATTGGATATTGGTCTTGTTCTACTTCCTGTATTCTATGTGATTTTCACATGTTTCTGTTCATTAGGTATATTTGTTTGTTTTGGATATCTTCCTTCTTCATTCTTGGTTTCTTCAGTACCATTTCGTTATTATTTCCTTTTGTTTATACTGGTCTGTTTACTTGGTCTGGGTAGCTTCCTTACCTACTCCTATCCTACCTGGGCATTATTGTTATTTTAATTTTAGTTTTCTGTGGTTTTATTTTGTTGTACATTCATATTAGTTGCAGATTTTTTTCTTTATGTTTACTTTTTCTTGTTATAATGGTAATTTATTGTGCTTTTTATTTGGTTTTCATTTGGATCTTTCTGGATATTCCATATACTTGATTTTTACTAATGATCATTTGGTAATTGGTTTAAGTGGATTATCTGTCATGCTACAGTATTTATGTTGCATGCTTTGAGTGAAGTGATTTCAGATATAATTTTAATGACTGAATTACTCTTCCTTGTTTATTAATTAGAATTGACTTATTTTCTTCAGTTAATTTGTTCTAAATTGAATGTAGCGGTCGAGTTGTTCCAAACAATTCTCAACGTTCACTTTCGATATTTGTCTTAACCCTATTCATTGAGGTTAATCTTGGTGTTGTAGTTTCTAGGGTTCCAACGACCCCTCGACGTCTTCTTAATCTTCGTAAGTGTAGAACAAATACTGATTATATCTTACCTTCAAGAAATAAAACGCATGGCTATGATTTTATTAATATTATTGTTTAATTTTTGCAAACTTAATTCAAGTTAATAGAATTTTGCATTCGATATACACGCTAGTAATAATCAATTATGTATCTCAGGGTTGAATAGTAAAAAATGGATTAAGCATATAACGTGGGAATTCTTTTGGCTGCTACGAAAGGTTCCATTAATTATTAACAAACAGTATAGAGTACATTACAAATCATTCTAATGCTTATAATCTAATGTAAGAGTGAAAATAAGTATTAAGGCCAACGAAAATGTCTGGCGATATTTAGTTCGCTGTGTGCAATGCATGATGGTCCTGGAATGACGTCATAATGATGGCCGGCTCGTCATCCGATAATGCGTGAAGTTGTTCCAATGTATTTGTAATAAATGTGTTCACCTTGTACTCACTGATTCTTATATAATATGTTTTTCGCTTTATGAAATGTCCACCAGTGATTAATTGTGGTGTGAGTTATTGATGTTACTAGTGATTGTTCGTGTTGGATTACTAATGTTGTCAGTTATAAAATTGTATTATACGTTACACTTCTGAGTGGTATTTAGCTGTGCATCTTCTTGTTAATCACTTGATTTTTCTTACTGGTGTTTGTTCATATTTGATGATATGATTTTAGTTAATAATTTCTGTATCTTCTGTTGTGGTTATAATTTTTTCTTCCAAATTGGTTCCTGGGTTTTAAAATTTTGTTACATAATAACTCTGTGAGCACTATTCAACTGTATTTACTCGTGGTTAACAATCAAGTGTCATTTCTTCTTTTTGTCATCGAACTGACCAAAATTTCTTAAATTCTGATTGGCCCCTTATGCACAGTTCAAGTGTTACATGACCAATACCCCTTAATTATAGCTCGACCGCAAACAAAAAATAGTTGGAGTAGGGATTGCCGCCACAACCGCGTCACAACGAAGGGGGAACGTTACCATTGTCATCAGTCACACTGTTTACTGCAGTATTTTACTCATGATATTTGTATACTGGCAATAACTCGTTCCTAGTGTGCAGTAACTTACATGTACTATTAATTTGTGACAGACTATGGAAGTAACAAATCATAATATAATTATGCACGTTCCTATAAAATATATTAACAAATTCTAAAAATCCTTTTTTTGTACATACAGTAATTTAAAAATAATATTAATAGAACCCAACCCTAAAATTTATGTAAGGCATATGTAGCGGGTCAATTTTTGGGTATTTTTTATTTTAACCGGTTGGGGCATTTATATATTTTTATTCATTTCGTTTTCGGTCGGGAGCCTTATAAAATAATGTAATTGTATTGTGCAACGTATTTGTCCGTATAATAGACCAGAGTTGAGAAACAGTTGGAAACAAAGCAATAAGACGCAGGTTGTTGTTGAGTAATGCGGTGAAGAATTTACCACCCTAAAAATTCGCAGAACTCTGTGCATGTGTTTCGACGCCCGTATGCAACTCAGCCGGGCGGGGTTCGGCAATGACGCAGTGAGAAACACCAAGTTGAGGCAAACATGGCGATTGAACGAGAAGTTGGTAGCTCTAAGTGACCGGCTGCCGGAAAACAGCGTTAAACTCCGCCTACTGTTGGTGACATGACCAGAGCCAAGTCTAATATTAAGCTCTGGTCACACACATATATCAGCTCCATTCCATATATAAAATGGTTACACAACAGCATATGAGCAATGAGCGACGACGAAAACATAGTGGCAGTAAAGAACCAGCTTCCCTCCAAAGAGAACATGTACCTGTTACGTTCTCGGTGACGGTCGACATTAAGCAGAGATGCTAAGTGGTCTACAGAAAACAGCGTACCGCTACAGACATCTAAAGTTTCGGTTTGGGCCCGGTTGGTCGAGTTTTCGTAAATGTATTTAACTCAATAAGACCGACCGGGACCCCAGAAGGTAATAAACATATCGGAGTGAGTAATACGGACAGTGATGTGGAGAGATTAAAGTGATAAAACAAATATTGAAGTTACGGGACCAACCGCGTGTTCGGCCAGCATCGTGTTCGTGGACGGGCACCGCGGATAACAGTCGGAATATTTAAAATTGAATAAATAAAAGGGGAAGGTATAAAAAAAGGTATGGAAGAGTGCGTGGGCAAAATGGGCTGCCTTAGTTGTAAGTATAGTTTAAGGTAATTAAAACTTGATTGTGTAGCATTCTCATTCTGGTAATTATAACAATTAATCATAACTAATTCTTTTGTACTCATAGCAGTGAAAATCGACTTAATTCAGTAAAGTGATTTAGTTTACTTGGAAAATGTGTTAGTCTAAGTTATTTCGTCATTGCCATTTCCTCATTTCTGTGGAAAAAATTCGTCTAACGAAATCGGGGGTTTTCTGAAATTTTATTACAGTCAGATAGCGGGATTTTTATAAGGGCAAGAGTATATAAGTTTTCGATATTTTACCTTCTAGAAAAAATATCGTGGCGACCTTGGGCAGTTTTCAAAAGATAAGTTTTACGGGGACCATGACGGTAAGTGAAATTCTGGCAGCGGTAAGTATTATTTTATGAAGAGTGGGTAAAAGTGAGTAACTTCACAGTGGCGACCCTGCCAGGATGTTCGTATATAAATTTTATAGGAACTAGACCTATTTTAATACACAGAAAATAGGATGTGGTAATGACGTACTTGTGTAATATTATCGTATATAATTACGCTAAATAAGGTTATGTTTAGGTAGAGCGAGCGGGGGTTTACTTTTACGTATTAATAACTGTTTTCTGTATGGGGTATTTTGATTTAAGGGGACGTTATATAAAGGGTATGGTAATAATAAATTTTGAAAATGACCGATGTACAAGATAAGAATAGACCTAAAGCTAGCGTAGGGGTGGAAGAAAAAAAGGTGTCAATAGACGACCTGTTTAATCTAATGAAAACCATGTCTGAAAATATAAATAGCAATTATAAAGAGCAACAAATTGATTCCAATGTCAAGTTTCACGAGTTAAAAAATGAAATACAAGAAATGAGTAAATGTGTAGAAAGTACTAACGAAATAATGAGATCCAGTTTGAATAAATTAGAACAGAGTGTGGAGCGAATGGGAGTACATGTGATGAATCTAGGGAAAAATAATACAAATGAAAATTGTAATGACAAGTGCAAAAATGTAATGCCAGATAAAGAGTTAACAAATAATGTAAGTAATATTGAGAATAATAATGTGTTTGAGAAATTGGTATCAGAGACTGATACGGAAAAAATAAATAATGAGAGTATTAATGAAAGTGTAGAATGTAGTGATTATGAGATGTTAATGTGTGTCAGTGAGTTAGAGAGAGAGAGGAAAAATAATGTTGTAGTAGAGTGGGGACAGAGGGGAAATTTTCCTTTTATTATCTATGATGATTTAATGTGGTCACAAGAGTTTTTGAAGGGCAAGGGTCCCGTGTTAGTAGAAGATTTGAGTTTATTTTATTTGTATAAGTTTATACCCTCTGTGTGGAATGATTTTATAAGTATGAGATGGTGTTATGATGAGAGAGAATTAGAAGTATATAATGTAAAGAGAGATTATGATGAGTTGAAAGAAATATTAGAAGTGTATTTGAACAAGAATGATTTAATTGATAATACAAAAGTAACTAACCCGATATTGGAAATATTTACTGACGGAGATTTAACAGAAATACTTAACTTAGACTTGGTGAATGATTATTATGGTATAACGGATAAATTGAAATTGTTTGGTTATGACACACAAGACAACAATATGTATGTCAATATAATTGAACAGTGCTATACAAAACCAAGATTAATCTTTGACGATGGAGGGTAGACTGTAAAACAATAAAAGACAATTAAACATTATGTTTTATGGTTTGTTGACATGGCAGAATGGGACAACTGAAGTGAGATACACTTGAACAGTTTTGGCGCATATTTTGTAAATAATATTGAATTCATTTGTGTATATTGTGAAAGGTTAGAAAAGTAATGTGTATATGTTTTAGAAAATGTTGTGTTAATAATAAGAATATTATTAATATTTTAGCATTCTAATTAAATAACAAAATAATTATGAAGACAATAATTAATGATTTGTAGAATTTTGATAATAATTGAAATATGTTATTTTAATAATCAAGTGAAATAAATAATTTGAAATGTTTAGATATTGTGATTGAATGTTATGTGTTTGAATTTTTATAATGAATTTGAATTAAATGAGATTTCAATTTAATAACAATGAATAAATAAATGAATGTTAAATGGTTTATTTTGTGGAATATCATAATGGTTAAAAATATATGTTAATAATAAATTGAGGAATTTTGAAAATCTGATTGCAACACAGGATAAATAAATAATGATGATAAATAAATATGTATATTTCATATAATGTATTCAATTGTAAGATGTATTTTCATTGTGTTAGGATATCAGCTGATCAGCAATAACGTCACTGGTATATTGGTTAGTAAATGTTACAAGTAATTAATGTTTAATGTACTACAGATATTTTGAAGTAAGGATGCAAAGAATATGAGAAATAAAATAATAATAATTTATGCAAATTAATAAAAGATAATTCATGGGTGATAAATGTTTTATGGGGCACGTAGACCTGTCCAAATTGAATTAAAAGTTGAATGTGAAATGATAGAGATGAATATGATGTAATGTTTTTGAGTTAATGTAATGTAACAGAGTTGGTGAAGTATTAATGTTGACACAGTGGTAATGGAGACTTTATGTAGATTTTGAGTGACATATTGTTGTTTTTATAGTTAATGAGGTTATTTTGTGTATTTGTAGTAATGTAATGAGATTAAGAACCAGGGGGTTATTGGCACTAGTTCCTCACCGGTCCTCTTCGGGGTTTATCGATGAGATTTCTTCTGTTATGAACAGCAGAATTCTCATCGAGGGGGTATTGTAGCGGGTCAATTTTTGGGTATTTTTTATTTTAACCGGTTGGGGCATTTATATATTTTTATTCATTTCGTTTTCGGTCGGGAGCCTTATAAAATAATGTAATTGTATTGTGCAACGTATTTGTCCGTATAATAGACCAGAGTTGAGAAACAGTTGGAAACAAAGCAATAAGACGCAGGTTGTTGTTGAGTAATGCGGTGAAGAATTTACCACCCTAAAAATTCGCAGAACTCTGTGCATGTGTTTCGACGCCCGTATGCAACTCAGCCGGGCGGGGTTCGGCAATGACGCAGTGAGAAACACCAAGTTGAGGCAAACATGGCGATTGAACGAGAAGTTGGTAGCTCTAAGTGACCGGCTGCCGGAAAACAGCATTAAACTCCGCCTACTGTTGGTGACATGACCAGAGCCAAGTCTAATATTAAGCTCTGGTCACACACATATATCAGCTCCATTCCATATATAAAATGGTTACACAACAGCATATGAGCAATGAGTGACGACGAAAACATAGTGGCAGTAAAGAACCAGCTTCTCTCCAAAGAGAACATGTACCTGTTACGTTCTCGGTGACGGTCGACATTAAGCAGAGACGCTAAGTGGTCTACAGAAAACAGCGTACCGCTACAGACATCTAAAGTTTCGGTTTGGGCCCGGTTGGTCGAGTTTTCGTAAATGTATTTAACTCAATAAGACCGACCGGGACCCCAGAAGGTAATAAACATATCGGAGTGAGTAATACGGACAGTGATGTGGAGAGATTAGAGTGATAAAACAAATATTGAAGTTACGGGACCAACCGCGTGTTCGGCCGGCATCGTGTTCGTGGACGGGCACCGCGGATAACAGTCGGAATATTTAAAATTGAATAAATAAAAGGGGAAGGTATAAAAAAAGGTATGGAAGAGTGCGTGGGCAAAATGGGCTGCCTTAGTTGTAAGTATAGTTTAAGGTAATTAAAACTTGATTGTGTAGCATTCTCATTCTGGTAATTATAACAATTAATCATAACTAATTCTTTTGTACTCATAGCAGTGAAAATCGACTTATTTCAGTAAAGTGATTTAGTTTACTTGGAAAATGTGTTAGTCTGTTATTTCGTCATTGCCATTTCCTCATTTCTGTGGAAAAAATTCGTCTAACGAAATCGGGGGTTTTCTGAAATTTTATTACAGTCAGATAGCGGGATTTTTATAAGGGCAAGAGTATATAAGTTTTCGATATTTTACCTTCTAGAAAAAATATCGTGGCGACCTTGGGCAGTTTTCAAAAGATAAGTTTTACGGGGACCATGACGGTAAGTGAAATTCTGGCAGCGGTAAGTATTATTTTATGAAGAGTGGGTAAAAGTGAGTAACTTCACACATACTTTAAAAACAATTCATAAAGCAACCACCTGTGTAAATGGAGGTGCCTATCACAGTAGCAAAAATTAATGTTCATTAAACATTTTAAATGATAAACTAACTTGAATTATTTATAATTATTAATAATAAGAAAATAATTGATAAATATTTATGGTATTCATTTTTCTTGCCTATTCGTCATCTGAATATTTATTTGTACTTGGATGTGAATTTCTCTCATAAAAATAATTATTTTGTCCATTTCTTCGTCTATAAAATCGTCCGTAATCCACTACAGCTCTTCAATTTTTTTGTATGGCACAATACTTTTTCAACTTTTCTATTGTACAATTTTCAAATATTTTTCACAACAATTCTGCTTTTTGTCTAAAGATAATTTACTACAATTACGTGCAAGTTCTCCTTTAATATCTCCCCAGACGAGGTCTGTAGGATTCAGATCGAGATGGTAATGAGCCAGACAAAGTGAAATACGGCCTTTTGCACGAATTATTTCGTTTAGAGTAGATGTATTTTCACAGTTAAATGTTTTTAACCAGTAACTGAAACTTTGCCAATATAATATCTACTTTAATAATTTAAATACATTCTCAATCATCATCGTATGTCGTAAAACACTTTGTGTCAAGCGTTGTTTGACACAAAATCAGCAAAGAGAGAAAGACTACTTAATGCGCTACTATCGCTGCCGGTACGCATAAATTAAAACTGCAAGTTATAGAGAAAGCAAAAAAGCAGCTATGTTTGACGAAATTGACACAAGTCTTTTGGTGGTTCATTATTATCATCATCAAAAAAGGTGTTCATATGGACAGACACATTTTAAAATCATGGTTTTAAACAGTTGTCATTCGGTTTACTGAATAAGGCAGTTTTATTAATTGATAACATCCTTCTCCACCCATTATAATCAGATCTATTATTTATTGGATGATGATGAAATAAAAGCTGCTTTTAAATTCAATGTTCTTTAGTTTTTGTGAGTCCTTGAACCAGGGTGTAATTGCGGCATTGAAAAATTATTACCGTTTTAATTTAATGGAAAAGCTCGTAGTGTTTTTGTGATTTTTATAAGTTTCGTTTTCTCTGTACACGTGTTTTTAGAATATTCTTTTCTTGCATACGTAATATTTTTCCTCCACACGTTAATTTTAACAAAATTACACATCACATAAATCGAAATAAAGTATATTTGATCAGTTTACGTCTCTTTTCATTATTTACAATACCGGTACCTATTTGTTCTCATCCTCACAAATATTTTTGTTCAAAATTACTACCCGTTCATCCAGTACGTGTAAATTATGCACGCAAGTATGCGGTGGATATGTGTACACATGTTGATCAGTTCCGATCCTATAGTGGACACAATTATGCTGATCGTTACAATTTCCGGGAGCCACAATGACACATGGAAGGATCAGTGGATTAACCGTGTTTTCTGACAACCGTGCTTTGCACATTACGAATTAAAACGGGTAATGGATGTTTTGCTGTAGGCTATTTGTTAAGAAATCCTATATATTAAACAAAATCTCAAATTATTCATAAATATGTATAAACATCTAACTGAATAACACAGTCGCCGCTGCGGCCGCTTACACAGCCGTCAAGTTTGTTAACGGACATGGTGGGGGTGAGAGCCTTCTCCGCCAAGCCAGCGCATGCGCACAGGAACTATTTTTTGTCTGTGGTACCCCTATAGTTTAGATTTTACAATTTGCCTTTAACTTATTATTTTCTCATTATACACTAATGGTTAATACAATGTTTATGTAGTTATTAATTATAAAATTACAAATAATTTGGTACTAAACATGTCTTGGTTTAGTCCTGTAAAATCTTAGTATTTAGTAGATTTTTCAGTTATCTGATGAAACAATTTATAATGGTTGATGGTAGTTACTTTTGACCCCTTGAGATTACATTATTTCAAATTAATTAGTTGGTAACAGAAAACTCTTATAATATAACACAAAGCTCTTAATGATACTACTAAGTTTAACAATTATAATTTATGCACACTGTTTAACAATTGTTTGTGTGATAAATCACTCATCACTACTGTCAATGATAATTGACCACTTCTTTGTAAACAATAGTACACTTTTTAACTATAGTTTATGTAACTATTATTATTATGCCACTTTTCTGTGTTTATGATCACTTATGGCACTGTAAGGGGTTGTGCCCTTTTCCTCACTTTGGTTTATAATTAGACCAATTTTTATTGATCTATTATTTTACATATAGTTAATACAATTTTACATTATGGCATGTTTGTACTCTTTATTGGAATCATTTAGTTTATTCATTGAATGTTGTTTACTAGGGTTCTTTATTTTAATTTTATTTGTTTACTGCCCTATTCTACTGGGTAATGTCTGGCTAGGTCTTGTTAGTATTAATTAGGTCAAAGGTTGATGTTGTTGAGTCATATTTGGTTCCTTACTGATCTTCAAAATTTGATATTTTCTGTTGACTAGTTATTGAGCATTGTTTTGAGTTCCATCCCTGGATAGGGTTTCACTATTATCATTTATAATTATTTTGACAGCGTTCTGTTTCGTTACAAATTGCCCCCCTTCATAAGTAATTATTTCTGAACACTTCATTAGGTGTGAGGACATAATTACTTATGTTACATTTTCTTTTTCGTCCTCGTGATATCTCTTTGTAGAGTGTTGATTATAATTGCCCTTGATCTTTTTTGAAATGGGGTCGGTTAATTCGTAAGTGTTGTTGTGGTTTTTTGTTACTATATAGGGTCCTACGTAGAGTAATAATAATTTCTTTGATATTCCTTCTAGAGTGCTAGGCAATTCCCATGTAGTTCTTTAATAACACTTTCTCTCCTACTTCATAGTTAATTATTTTATCCCTGACTTTCTGGTATTTGTTTCTACGTTTTTCCAGATTTTCTATCACTTGGTTATAAAATTTTAACTTGTTAAATTGATAATGTTGAGACTCAGGTAACTTAATTAATTCTTGGATCTCTTTGGGGGCGTTTGTTTTTCGTACATGGCTGTATATGGAGTGCAATTTATTGATGGATGATATGCTAAGTTTAGAAAATCTTCTGCGGCTGATAAGTACTCGGGCCACTTCCTTTGTTGGTGGTGACAATATGTTCTTAATATTCTACCCACTTCTCTCAGTACTCTTTCCGACGGATTGCTACTGGGGTGGTATACTGATGTCTTGTAACTTTTGATGCTCAGCTCTAACAACGTATTCTTCCATTTTCTGCCTCAGAATTATGTACCATGATCTGTAACTATTGAGATGGGTGTTCCTATTTCTGGGATGTATTGAGTAGTTATAACTTCAAGAATTTTCTGTGTAGTTGCCCGACTGATTGGATACAATTTGGTGAAGTGGTCCATAATGATTATAATATATTTGTATTGGCTTCTACCTTCGCTACGAGGAAATGGTCCGCATATATCAATGAATAATTTTTCTAGTTTTTGTTCCGATGAAATTGGTATCATTATACCTTCCTTTCTTTCATTATTAATTTTGACTAACTGGCAAATATGACAGGGTTTTATATAATTTTGTACTTTCCTGTATATGTTCTTGATGTAACAGTTCTCCTCCAATGCTTTCACTACCTTTACTGCACCCATATGTCCGTATCTTATGTGATATTCCAATACTAGTTCTTTTTCCATGATTCTGGGAATGATTACTTTCCAGTCTTCTTGGTTCAATGTATTTTTTTATGAATAAGATACCATCCTGTTCACAATAGAATTGGTTTATTGGAGTGTTTTGTTTCTCCAAGCGTTCCTAAATTTTATTAATTTTGGGTCTAATAATTGGTTGGCTCTGATATTTTGTAGTAATGCCTCCAGATCGGATCTACTTTTGAGAATGTTGTACACCTTGATAATTTTCTCCTTCTCTCCCTCAAATGTCTGGGTGTCCAGGTTTATTCATAATAACACGTCTGCTATCACGTTTTGACTCTCTGGAATGTATTCCCATTTGATATTATACTCCTGCAAGGCGAGTATCCACCTTGTAAGCCTTCCATGACTCAGCTTACAACTTCTCAAAAACGATATGGACTTATGATCTGTTCTTACTGTTACAGGATATCCTAAGATGTACGTCCGGAATTTACCACAAGCAAAAACAATGCTTAATAGTTCCTTTTCCGTTACGTTATATCTTCTTTCACAGTGGTTTAATACCCGACTGGCGAAACTGATGACTAAATGGTTCCCTTCTTCATCTTCTTGGTACAATACAGTCCCAAGACTAACATCACTGGCATCACAGTTTAAGAAGAATGGGTGATTAAAATTTGGTTGATGAAGTATTACTGTTTCTAAGAATTTATCCTTTATTTGCTGTAATACAGTGTCTTGTTCATGTCCCCATATCCATTTGTTCTTGGAGGACAGCTGTTCCTGGAATTTAGATGTTAATTCGGAATCATTGTGTTGGAACTTCCGGTAATAATTACAGAGACCTAAGAAGGATTGGAGTTGTCTCTTATTCTTCAGCTGTGGGAACTTCTGGATTGCAGTAACCTTTTCTTGTGATGGGGAAATCCCTTGTTCAGTCAAATTGAACCCTAAGAATTGAACTTCCTTTGCTATTAATTGTGATTTTTAGAGTTATGTTATTCTCTGCTAATTTACTCAGTACATATTCCACTCTGTGACAATGTTCCTCCCAGTTGGATGAGATAATCAACAGGTCGTCTACATAAACTGTGGTGAATTGGAGGGCTTCCTGACCCAGTACCTGGTCCATACACTGTACAAAAATTGCTACCGAGTTTAATAATCCAAAGGGCAGTCTCTTAAACTGGTATTTTCTACCCTCAAAAATAAAAGCAATATATTGTCGACTCTTCGGGTGCAACTCCACCTGCCAGTAACCACAAACTGTGTCCCATGTACTGATGAATCTTGTACCGTGGAACTTTTTTAGAATTTCTTCTATTTCTCCAGGTGACGTGCGATCATTTTATTTATTTCACGGGCATCCAAGCAAAGTCGAACCTGTCCGCTTTTCTTCTGAATCGCTACTTTTGGGCTAGTATATGGTGGTGATTGGCTATGCTCAATTATATCATTTAGTAACATTTTACTAATCTCAGCCCTAACTGCCTCCTTCAGTGAACATGGTATAGGATTGGATTGTCTGTGGAATTCTGCTGGTTCTTTACTCAATCTCTCATTAGTGTCAGCTACTTCTTGTTTCTTTCATCATCGATTTTATCCATCTTCTGGTTAGTTGTATCATTTACCTGTTCAATCCTACCATTAATTCTTCTTAAATTCTCTTCATTTATTTGTCTGAACTCTTCCTTTATTTGGTTATTATTTTCACTTATAGTTTGCCTTAAGGTTTCATTAGTACTTTCCTTAATACTGTCGATTTTTTCATTGGTTTGTTTAATGCTTTCCTTAATGCTTTCCTTAATGCTTTCCTTAATGCTGTCTATTTTGTCATTCATTAGTTTATTATTCTCTTCGAATTTTTCAATAATTTGCTTCAAGTTCTCATTCATTTGTCTATTGTTTTCATCTGTATTCCTGTTAATACTGTCTATTTTCTCGTTTGTACTGTCCATCCTCTCATTCATTTGTTTTATTACATTTTCCCTCAAATTCTCCTTTTGTACCCTTGAGTTCTCATTAATCTCTTCCTTCATACCGTCTATTTTCTCATTTGTTTGTCTGTTATCTTCCTTGATGCTATCAAATTTTTCATTCGTTTGCTTGTTTTGTTCCTCCATTTGTTTTAATAAGTTTTGACTCAAAATTTCATTTTGTTTCTTTGAGTTTTCAGTGAATTCTTCCTTCTGCTTCTTAAAATTGTCATTCGTTTCTTCCTTATTTCTGTCCATTTTTTCATTTATACTATTCATTAACTCCATTAATTTTATAAGATTCGGGTCTCCTCTATCTTCCTTTCTTACTACCGTCTCCACATCCTCCACCGATGTTACTTCATTTTCTTCCATCCTGACTTCTTTCTTGGCCTCCTTCATCCATCTCTGTGATGTCGCCCTCTTATGCATCCGTATTATTTTTTAGAACCTATAGCAGTTACCAGCTAAAAATTAGGAAATTAATTTGCTTATTTTTATTTCTTCACGTATTACTTCCCTAATTTAAGACCCATGTTGGGCGCCAATTTATAACAAAAAGTGTAAATCCCTTGGATAATAATTCGCCACATGTTGGATTCGTCAATTTTATTACAAAACGTGTTGCTGTGTATTATTAATGTTAAGTTGTAATAAAAGGTTGTTGGTTTAATGAAGAAAACTTTTGCTCTAAGTGTATCAGTTGTTCGGTTGATATTTATGTTGCGTGTTTTGAGTGAAGTGATTTCAGATATAATTTTAATGACTGAATTACTCTTCCGTGTTTGTTAATTAGAATTGACTTATTTTCTTCAGTTAATTTGTTCTAAATTGAATGTAGCGGTCGAGTTGTTCCAAACAATTCTCAACGTTCACTTTCGATATTTGTCTTAACCCTATTCATTGAGGTTAATCTTGGTGTTGTAGTTTCTAGGGTTCCAACGACTCATCGACGTCTTCTTAATCTTCGTAAGTGTAGAACAAATACTGATTATATCTTACCTTCAAGAAATAAAACGCATGGATATGATTTTATTAATATTATTGTTTAATCTTTGCAAACTTAATTCAAGTTAATAGAATTTTGCATTCGATATACACGATAGTAATAATCGATTATGTATCTCAGGGTTGAATAGTAAAAAATGGATTAAGCATATAACGTGGGAATTCTTTTGGCTGCTACGAAAGGTTCCATTAATTATTAACAAACAATATAGAGTACATTACAAATCATTCTAATGCTTATAATCTAATGTAAGAGTGAAAATAAGTATTAAGGCCAACGAAAATGTCTGGCGATATTTAGTTCGCTGTGTGCAATGCATGATGGTCCTGGAATGACGTCATACTAATGGCCGGCTCGTCATCCGATAATGCGTGAAGTTGTTCCAATGTATTTGTAATAAATGTGTTCACCTTGTACTCACTGATTCTTATATAATATGTTTTTCGCTTTATGAAATGTCCACCAGTGATTAATTGTGGTGTGAGTTATTAATGTTACTAGTGATTGTTCGTGTTGGATTACTAATGTTGTCAGTTATAAAATTGTATTATACGTTACACTTCTGAGTGGTATTTAGCTGTGCATCTTCTTGTTAATCACTTTATTTTTCTTACTGGTGTTTGTTCATATTTGATGATATGATTTTAGTTAATAATTTCTGTATCTTCTGTTGTGGTTATAATTTTTTCTTCCAAATTGGTTCCTGGGTTTTAAAATTGTGTTACATAATAACTCTGCGAGCACTATTCAACTGTATTTACTCGTGGTTAACAATCCAGTGTCATTTCTTCTTTTTGTCATCGAACTGACCAAAATTTCTTAAATTCTGATTGGCCCCTTATGCACAGTTCAAGTGTTACATGACCAATACCCCTTAATTATAGCTCGACCGCAAACAAAAAATAGTTGGAGTAGGGATTGCCGCCACAACCGCGTCACAACGAAGGGGGAACGTTACCCCCTCCATTGTCATCAGTCACACTGTTTACTGCAGTATTTTACTCATGATATTTGTATACTGGGAATAACTCGTTCCTAGTGTACGGTAACTTACATGTACTATTAATTTGTAACAGACTATGGAAGTAACAAATCATAATATAATTATGCACGTTCCTATAAAATATATTAACAAATTCTAAAAATCCTTTTTTTGTACATACAGTAATTTAAAAATAATATTAATAGAACCCAACCCTAAAATTTATGTAAGGCATACTTTAAAAACAATTCATAAAGCAACCACCTGTGTAAATGGAGGTGCCTATCACAGTAGCAAAAATTAATGTTCATTAAACATTTTGAATGATAAACTAACTTGAATTATTTATAATTATTAATAATAAGGAAATAATTGATAAATATTTATGGTATTCATTTTTCTTGCCTATTCGTCATCTGAATATTTATTTGTACTTGGATGTGAATTTCTCTCATAAAAATAATTATTTTGTCCATTTCTTCGTCTATAAAATCGTCCGTAATCCACTACAGTTCTTCATTTTTTTTGTATGGCACAATACTTTTTCAACTTTTCTATTGTACAATTTTCAAATATTTTTCACAACAATTCTGCTTTTTGTCTAAAGATAATTTACTACAATTACGTGCAAGTTCTCCTTTAATATCTCCCCAGACGAGGTCTGTAGGATTCAGATCGAGATGGTAATGAGCCAGACAAAGTGAAATACGGCCTTTTGCACGAATTATTTCGTTTAGAGTAGATGTATTTTCACAGTTAAATGTTTTTAACCAGTAACTGAAACTTTGCCAATATAATATCTACTTTAATAATTTAAATACATTCTCAATCATCATCGTATGTCGTAAAACACTTTGTGTCAAGCGTTGTTTGACACAAAATCAGCAAAGAGAGAAAGACTACTTAATGCGCTACTATCGCTGCCGGTACGCATAAATTAAAACTGCAAGTTATAGAGAAAGCAAAAAAGCAGCTATGTTTGACGAAATTGACACAAGTCTTTTGGTGGTTCATTATTATCATCATCAAAAAAGGTGTTCATATGGACAGACACATTTTAAAATCATGGTTTTAAACAGTTGTCATTCGGTTTACTGAATAAGGCAGTTTTATTAATTGATAACATCCTTCTCCACCCATTATAATCAGATCTATTATTTATTGGATGATGATGAAATAAAAGCTGCTTTTAAATTCAATGTTCTTTAGTTTTTGTGAGTCCTTGAACCAGGATGTAATTGCGGCATTGAAAAATTATTACCGTTTTAATTTAATGGAAAAGCTCGTAGTGTTTTTGTGATTTTTATAAGTTTCGTTTTCTCTGTACACGTGTTTTTAGAATATTCTTTTCTTGCATACGTAATATTTTTCCTCCACACATTAATTTTAACAAAATTACACATCACATAAATCGAAATAAAGTATATTTGATCAGTTTACGTCTCTTTTCATTATTTACAATACCGGTACCTATTTGTTCTCATCCTCACAAATATTTTTGTTCAAAATTACTACCCGTTCATCCAGTACGTGTAAATTATGCACGCAAGTATGCGGTGGATATGTGTACACATGTTGATCAGTTCTGATCCTATAGTGGACACAATTATGCTGATCGTTACAATTTCCGGGAGCCACAATGACACATGGAAGGATCAGTGGATTAACCGTGTTTTCTGACAACCGTGCTTTGCACATTACGAATTAAAACGGGTAATGGATGTTTTGCTGTAGGCTATTTGTTAAGAAATCCTATATATTAAACAAAATCTCAAATTATTCATAAATATGTATAAACATCTAACTGAATAACACAGTCGCCGCTGCGGCCGCTTACACAGCCGTCAAGTTTGTTAACGGACATGGTGGGGGTGAGAGCCTTCTCCGCCAAGCCAGCGCATGCGCACAGGAACTATTTTTTGTCTGTGGTACCCCTATAGTTTAGATTTTACAATTTGCCTTTAACTTATTATTTTCTCATTATACACTAATGGTTAATACAATGTTTATGTAGTTATTAATTATAAAATTACAAATAATTTGGTACTAAACATGTCTTGGTTTAGTCCTGTAAAATCTTAGTATTTAGTAGATTTTTCAGTTATCTGATGAAACAATTTATAATGGTTGATGGTAGTTACTTTTGACCCCTTGAGATTACATTATTTCAAATTAATTAGTTGGTAACAGAAAACTCTTATAATATAACACAAAGCTCTTAATGATACTACTAAGTTTAACAATTATAATTTATGCACACTGTTTAACAATTGTTTGTGTGATAAATCACTCATCACTACTGTCAATGATAATTGACCACTTCTTTGTAAACAATAGTACACTTTTTAACTATAGTTTATGTAACTATTATTATTATGCCACTTTTCTGTGTTTATGATCACTTATGGCACTGTAAGGGGTTGTGCCCTTTTCCTCACTTTGGTTTATAATTAGACCAATTTTTATTGATCTATTATTTTACATATAGTTAATACAATTTTACATTATGGCATGTTTGTACTCTTTATTGGATTCATTTAGTTTATTCATTGAATGTTGTTTACTAGGGTTCTTTATTTTAATTTTATTTGTTTACTGCCCTATTCTACTGGGTAATGTCTGGCTAGGTCTTGTTAGTATTAATTAGGTCAAAGGTTGATGTTGTTGAGTCATATTTGGTTCCTTACTGATCTTCAAAATTTGATATTTTCTGTTGACTAGTTATTGAGCATTGTTTTGAGTTCCATCCCTGGATAGGGTTTCACTATTATCATTTATAATTATTTTGACAGCGTTCTGTTTCGTTACAAATTGCCCCCCTTCATAAGTAATTATTTCTGAGCACTTCATTAGGTGTGAGGACATAATTACTTATGTTACATTTTCTTTTTCGTCCTCGTGATATCTCTTTGTAGAGTGTTGATTATAATTGCCCTTGATCTTTTTTGAAATGGGGTCGGTTAATTCGTAAGTGTTGTTGTGGTTTTTTGTTACTATATAGGGTCCTACGTAGAGTAATAATAATTTCTTTGATATTCCTTCTAGAGTGCTAGGCAATTCCCATGTAGTTCTTTAATAACACTTTCTCTCCTACTTCATAGTTAATTATTTTATCCCTGACTTTCTGGTATTTGTTTCTACGTTTTTCCAGATTTTCTATCACTTGGTTATAAAATTTTAACTTGTTAAATTGATAATGTTGAGACTCAGGTAACTTAATTAATTCTTGGATCTCTTTGGGGGCGGTTGTTTTTCGTACATGGCTGTATATGGAGTGCAATTTATTGATGGATGATATGCTAAGTTTAGAAAATCTTCTGCGGCTGATAAGTACTCGGGCCACTTCCTTTGTTGGTGGTGACAATTATGTTCTTAATATTCTACCCACTTCTCTCAGTACTCTTTCCGACGGATTGCTACTGGGGTGGTATACTGATGTCTTGTAACTTTTGATGCTCAGCTCTAACAACGTATTCTTCCATTTTCTGCCTCAGAATTATGTACCATGATCTGTAACTATTGAGATGGGTGTTCCTATTTCTGGGATGTATTGAGTAGTTATAACTTCAAGAATTTTCTGTGTAGTTGCCCGACTGATTGGATACAATTTGGTGAATTTGGTGAAGTGGTCCATAATGATTATAATATATTTGTATTGGCTTCTACCTTCGCTACGAGGAAATGGTCCGCATATATCAATGAATAATTTTTCTAGTTTTTGTTCCGATGAAATTGGTATCATTATACCTTCCTATCTTTCATTATTAATTTTGACTAACTGGCAAATATAACAGGGTTTTATATAATTTTGTACTTTCCTGTGTATGTTCTTGATGTAACAGTTCTCCTCCAATGCTTTCACTACCTTTACTGCACCCATATGTCCGTATCTTATGTGATATTCCAATACTAGTTCTTTTTCCATGATTCTGGGAATGATTACTTTCCAGTCTTCTTGGTTCAATGTATTTTTTTATGAATAAGATACCATCCTGTTCACAATAGAATTGGTTTATTGGAGTGTTTTGTTTCTCCAAGCGTTCCTAAATTTTATTAATTTTGGGTCTAATAATTGGTTGGCTCTGATATTTTGTAGTAATGCCTCCAGATCGGATCTACTTTTGAGAATGTTGTACACCTTGATAATTTTCTCCTTCTCTCCCTCAAATGTCTGGGTGTCCAGGTTTATTCATAATAACACGTCTGCTATCACGTTTTGACTCTCTGGAATGTATTCCCATTTGATATTATACTCCTGCAAGGCGAGTATCCACCTTGTAAGCCTTCCATGACTCAGCTTACAACTTCTCAAAAACGATATGGACTTATGATCTGTTCTTACTGTTACAGGATATCCTAAGATGTACGTCCGGAATTTACCACAAGCAAAAACAATGCTTAATAGTTCCTTTTCCGTTACGTTATATCTTCTTTCACAGTGGTTTAATACCCGACTGGCGAAACTGATGACTAAATGGTTCCCTTCTTCATCTTCTTGGTACAATACAGTCCCAAGACTAACATCACTGGCATCACAGTTTAAGAAGAATGGGTGATTAAAATTTGGTTGATGAAGTATTACTATTTCTAAGAATTTATCCTTTATTTGCTGAAATATAATGTCTTGTTCATGTCCCCATATCCATTTGTTCTTGGAGGACAGCTGTTCCTGGAATTTAGATGTTAATTCGGAATAATTGTGTTGGAACTTCCGGTAATAATTACAGAGTTCTAAGAAGGATTGGAGTTGTCTCTTATTCTTCGGCTGTGGGAACTTCTGGATTGCAGTAACCTTTTCTTGTGATGGGGAAATCCCTTGTTCAGTCAAATTGAACCCTAAGAATTGAACTTCCTTTGCTATTAATTGTGATTTTTAGAGTTATGTTATTCTCTGCTAATTTACTCAGTACATATTCCACTCTGTGACAATGTTCCTCCCAGTTGGATGAGGTAATCAACAGGTCGTCTACATAAACTGTGGTGAATTGGAGGGCTTCCTGACCCAGTACCTGGTCCATACACTGTACAAAAATTGCTACCGAGTTTAATAATCCAAAGTGCAGTCTCTTAAACTGGTAGTTTCTACCCTCAAAAATAAAAGCCATATATTGTCGACTCTTCGGGTGCAACTCCACCTGCCAGTAACCACAAACTGTGTCCCATGTACTGATGAATCTTGTACCGTGGAACTTTTTTAGAATTTCTTCTATTTCTCCAGGTGACGTGCGATCATTTTATTTATTTCACGGGCATCCAAGCAAAGTCGAACCTGTCCGCTTTTCTTCTGAATCGCTACTTTTGGGCTAGTATATGGTGATTGGCTATGCTCAATTATATCATTTAGTAACATTTTATTAATCTCAGCCCTAACTGCCTCCTTCAGTGAATATGGTATAGGATAGGATTTTCTGTGGAATTCCGGTGGTTCTTTAAATTGTATTTTACACTGGTAGTTTTTCACCTTTCCTGGTTCTTCTGAAAATACATGTTTATATTTCTTATATATGGTAATGAGATCTTCTATTTGTTTTGCTGTCACATTATCTGTGCCTTGGTGTCTAAACTCTCTTTATCTCCTGTAATTTACTGTTCCATAGGTCGTCATTTGTCATATTATAAATTATCTTTCCCCATTGGGTGTCATTCTTTAAAAAAATTTAATTCCCTAACTTGGTGGTGGGTACGGTTCAGAGGGGCACCATCGCTTCCTATTAACTCTGCCACCCACACTGCACCTTCTGAGCACAAGGACGCCTTCTCATGCTCAGATCAATAATGGCTGAGTATTTCCTCAGCATATCACATCCTATTAATATTTCAAATGGTAAGCCGATTGCGACTAGACATATAACATTAATTGTAACACCCTTGCTTTCTAATTCCAATGACACTTGCTTTCGCACTGTTTTATTTTGACGCCCAGTGGCGCCTATTAAGATAACATTATTGACAGGTAAGGTGGGTATTGTATGTTTACTTTGTGTTTGTATTTTCTCCAATTCAGTGTCGTTAATGAGTGACACATTTGCACCAGTATCTATCATTACTCGTGTGGGAATTCCTTCAATTTTGGCAGTATATGTATAACATTTCATGATGCTGGTTGGTTTTACTTGTCACCGTTTCCTCCAATAGTTCTTCTCGAAGATTCTTCAAATAGTGGTTGTAGATAATGGTAAGGTTTTGACTATTAGTCCCTAAAATTTGTTTATTGTTATACCCAGTAGATAGGAGCAGTGAGGGGTCGCGAGGGTTTATCACTGCCTCCCCCCTATAATGAATATTATATTAATAATGATATTAAATTGATATAATTGATATTTATAACGTCCTACGTTCTTTGGGTGCCATTTAATATAATGTAATTTATATTAATATTTATTTGTAATGGATAATATGCAGTTACTTGCATTAATTAATTACTTTCATGCCGCGCGTTATGCAGCCATTTAATACAATGATAAGAAAGGGTAATCTTTTATTGTTTACACTAAATATGCATAATTAAATTTCTCTATTACTTTATTTATCTATGCTCCAGGTAGGAAGCGCCATTTAATATAATGTATAACTATTCTGATTATTCATTAACAAAATACTCGATGTCATTTAATAAATTATTATTGTCAATTCATTTATTTTACTGAACACAAGAAACTCTTAAAATTCTACTTTATATTTTCTTCAAAATTAAGTTAATATCTGGGTTATCTGTGGTAATAATAAACGCATATATAGGATCAACTTAAATTACTAGTTTATTTATCATTCCCAATAAATTATAATCATACATATGATACGTCGATGTACCTGTAATACATACATATTTTATAAGAACAAATTCATGTTTAATATATGCTGAAACAAAGAAAACATACATACATGTATATAAATCAAATAAGATAACAATTCATATTCTAATTATTAATGCGTTCATTAATCCCAGATAGTTTTTTGTTAATATATTCACTAATTACGTTTTTAATTCAGATTTATATTCATTGCGTTTATTAATAATTTCTCAGGGATGAATTCTTTGAAAGAATCAGGTCAGTAGAAGTAACTAAATAATAATGATTAAAATAATGGTTACTTGATTTATGAAATATCCATTAGTCTTTGGTGATGTCCAGTTTCAGTGATGAGGATGACATGAAGACACATCTCGTTGAATGCCGTTGATACCACAAACACTTGCACAACTTCCAATCACTCGCGTTGGCGTAGGTTTATGTTAATAATTGATGTTTAGTGTTCAATTAAATACTTCATCTTACGATGTCTGTTGTGTGTTCGTTTTAACGTTACTGTACATGTCTAGTTCCACTTATATCACTGTTTATCAAATATACGTGTGATTGATTAATTAGTTTAATGTTTCATGTTCTTTATGGTTTTAATAAGGTGTAGTAACACTGAATTAAGTTCATTTGTTTTGTATAGTACATATGTGGTGATATTTGTTCGTGTAACGATCTGATTGTTCACTTTGAATAATTCTTATCTAAGTCCGTTACATCGCACTTCGAAATTCACTATTAAAAGTTTACTAAGTCTGACTATCGTGACATGATGATTTCACTAAGTCTGCTAAGTTACGAGTTGACGTACTAACTCCCGAACTTGAGTTATCTCTCCGAATAATTAAATATACTCTTGAGAACTTAGAGTATACTGACTCCGAACAATTGAATGAACTGTTTGAATATTAGAGATATACTGGCTTCCGAACAATTAAAGTAAACTGGTTGACAATTTGAGTAAGACTGGCCTCGTCCCCGTCTTGGACATATAGTTTTATTAATTTGTCCCTACTCAAAATTTTGTCCCTGGCGCAGTTTATGCCTTCTTTATTCGTGATTGGTCAGTTTTGAGTTTTCTTGGAATATTTTGTCCCACTATGTCGAGACCCTCCGTCATCGTTCTTCTGATAGGTTCTTCGTTTCTGTTGCTATGGAAACAGTCCTCTCTACGAGTTTTTCCGTGGCTCAGGGCTTCTGATAGGTTCTTAGATCTCCCCCGATTTTGCTCTGTCGAACGTTGACCCTTTTCGTAGAAACTTTAGCTATTATACGCTTGTCTATCAACCCATTGTCTGAAGTAAACTCAGTGTTTCTCTAGATTGCCATTATCTGTACTTTCGGTTCTCCCGACGTATTGTTCTGTGTCATACCCCTTTTTTGTAGCTATTAATAATTTTGGACATCTGCTGGCTGGTGAAGTCACCCCAACTTTCCACTCGTAAATTCTGTCTGGCACTTAGACGATAACTCCAGCTGCGTAACATGACTTGAGTTTTTGTCTGATCTCTGCCTTCGTATTGTTTCTTAAGGTGCAGTGCATTCGTTCCATTGTAACATGTAGTTTCCCTCTTTTTGTCGTCTATCGTATACTGACGTAACTTGGTCGAACATCTGCCACATTTCTCAGTACAAGTGTGAATGTCCTCGCCTACATTGTCACAGCTGTAGTGAGCAATAATTCTGAACTAAACTTTCCCTGTCATCTTGTGGAACTAATTTCTATAGCCGAGTCGAACTTAACGTCTTTCTATTGTCTAGTTAGCGACGCTGCTCTGACATCTTCTCATTACGCTTTATTTATTGCGTCAACTATAAGCCGTTGACACCACCTCGTGTGAACGCACTCCGTCGAGGTGAAAATTTAAAAAATTTTAAATTTTTTGCTCGTTACAGTGTCCTCAATTTTGATTTGATGGTGTGACCTCAGGGAACAACTCAAATCCAAATTCTGCGCCCTGTACGTCGCCTCACCATGTTCATCTTCCTCAGGGAGGGATATTACATGATAACCCACTTTTAAAGACTTATACTACAATTGGTGTACCCCCTTTTAGTTTTAATTGTATCTATGAATTTATTGCTAGCTATTTGGGATGGCTGAACGCATTTCACATTATCGTATTTACATATCGATTACATATAAATACCTTATCTCTCTAATTACAAAACAAATCATAAATTCAATGAGTAATAATTAATTTAACTAATTGAATAATCCTTTTTACTTTCTAAGATATTATTCTCGCAATATATTATCAAACAAATCAATTGGTTTAACGTAACGCTTTACATGAAATCAGAGAAATCTCCTATACATATACATTTTATGCAGTACTAATAGCCCTACCAATAATTTTGTTCTTAAAATGTTATTTAAAATTAGATTGGTAATTAACATATTCTTTACGTTAGTTTTAATTATATTCATATTATTTGATAATTTATACATACACGTAATACATTTTGCTAACGAGTTATTTACTTCGTTTTAACATCATTTACAATCCTAGTCTATTAATTATATACATTCACTTTAACAGAGTTCATTTATGATATAGCTTTTTGTATAATATCACTCATTTACTTTTAAGTGTCCTATTTTTTTCACTTTGTCCCAATAATTTATAACTATGTGAATCAAGTAATAGCAACTAAAATGTCCCTTGTATTCACTACAATATTTCATAAAATGTCACTCAAAACGTTAATTCACACTTATTATCTAACATTTTATTAGTGATTAATTAACTAAGTAAAATCTTATGTTACATTTGACATTTAGAGTACATAATTTCTTTTGGTTAAGCCAGCTTGAATGAGATAAGCGTGTCAATTACCCTAACGCAGATGACTCATCACCATCAGCTAACTTGTTATGATATATTCTTCAACTTTCTTCTCTTCATTCATCTTCAGTTTTCTGGCTCATGATATTTTTTCATCTGTTTGACATTAAATTTCCCGCGGATTTTGCTTTCGTCATTGCAATCAACGAGCAGGTATGTAGCATCTCCGAGAATTCGATGTACTTTGTACGGTCCGCAGTACAGTTCACAAAATTTCTCAATCCTTTTCTGGGTCGCGTCCGATTGATAATAGGTCCTTATTAACACCTTCTCACCAATTTGGAATTTTGTAATGGTCTTGGTTTCATTACACAACTTCGCTTGCTTTTCCCTCTTCTCTTTCATTTTGACAAATATTTGGTTGTGGTCAGCTCCTTTAACTTGAAGTATGTCCTTGTCTAGGTATTTTTCCCAAACTCTTGTCGGTTTTTTCCCGAGCTGTGCCTCATAGGGTGTTACTTCTATAGTCTCGTGGTACGTCTCGTTAATGCAACTTTCAATTATAGGTACATAACGCGACCACTTTGTGTGTTGGTCACAGACAAAGATCCTGAATAAATTTCCAAGTTGTCTGTTGATTCTTTCAGCCAGATTCGCGCATGGGTTTCTTATTGCGGTGAATCTTGGTTGAATATTTAATTCGTTTAAACCGTCTAACCATTTCCTAGAGGTAAACTGTGTTCCATTGTCAGTAATAATTATTCTAGGACATCCTAACTCTTTACAATATTGGTGTATTCTTCTTAACGTGGCTGCGGTCGTTGCCCTCCTAAGTGTAAATAGTCGCACGTATTTTGTGAAGTTGTCTACCATGACGAACAAATACCTTACTCCGGCGGACGAGACGGGTAGTGGCCCAAAATAATCAGCGCTTACTAGGTCACCCTTGCTTAACGGGATAATGGCTTTCGTTCCTCCAAATAGGTTTTTGTTACCTGCGTCCTTCCTCTTCTGACACGTGTCGCAAGTCCGTACGTAATTTTTCACTTTTCTCAACATACCGTCTGTGGTAAAATGCTCCTGTAACAATTTTACACATTTCTTAGCTCCTGGGTGTCCATACATCCGGTGTATTTCTGCAATTACTTCTCCGGATACACTGTTCGGTATGTACAGTTTCCATTCCCTCCTATGTAATCTATATAATTTCTCATTGACGTATCTATAAAATTTCCTTATTTCCTTATCTAAACAATTTTCCTTAATCTTATCTATAATGTTCTTAAGCTTAGTATCTTTAAATTGATACTTTCCAATATCCATAATTATCTTGCTTACCCTTTTATCCATCTTGATCGTCAGGTGATTAATTAAGTATTCGCACGTATTGTCGCTAATTTCTTCTAACATGGCATCTTCTGGGTTTCTGCTTAGAAGATCAGCAATAATATTGTCCTTGCCCTTACAATGGACAATGTCGAACTTGTATTCTTGGATACTTAAAATCCAGCGTGTTATTCGCGAGTTATTTAAATGACATTTGTTCATAAAGGTCAATGCCTTATTATCTGTAATAATGGTTAAAGGTTGCCCTAATATGTATATACGGAATTTTTCGAGACATCGTACGATACTCAAGAGCTCCTTTTCCGTGGTGTAGTAATTTCTTTCTGCACCCTTGAATGTTTTGCTAGTAAATGCTATAACTCCGATTTTTCCTTCCTCGTCCAGTTGATATAGTTGCCCGCCGTATGCAAAGTTGCTGGCGTCGCACTGCATATAGTATCGTTGGTTTATTCGAGGAAACTTCAAGATAACTGTTTCTACGAATAACTTTTTAACTCGTTGAAAGCATTCATTTAATTCCGGTGTCCAGGTAAATTTATGTCCTTTCCGTAATAATTCAAGTAATGGTTTGGTGGTTTCGGCGTATTTTATCTGTAAAACGGTTGTAGAAATTTGTTAAACCCAAGAAACCCTTTAATTGCTTTTGGTTCCGAGGTGTTGGAAACTTCATAATTGCATCAATCTTCTCATCCGTTGCTTGTATTCCTTGCGTAGTTAATCGATATCCAAGGTACGCAATTTCTTGCCTAAAGAATTGCGACTTATCCAAATTGATGGTTAAATTCGCTCTTCTTAAGTTGGATAATAATAAATCTAAATGTAATAAATGCGTCTCTAAATCTCCTGAATAACATAGGCAATCGTCTACATAAATAATGGTGTTTTCCTTAACTTCATCTTCCAATACTGTGTCCAATCCCCTGGATAGTGCAGCAGAACTGGTACTCAGTCCAAACGGCGTAACTGTGAAGCGATAACATTTGCCTTCGTACATAAAAGCGGTGAAGTTCCGGCACTCCGGCTTCAGTGGTACTTGCCAGAAACTGCTAGTTAAGTCTACGGTAGATAATATTTCATTTCACAACATCTAGCCAAAATATCGTTTATCGGTGGGGCACCCTCGTAGTCCGGGATCGTCACGCTGTTCACTTTCCTCGCATCCAAACACAATCGTACACTACCGTCCTTCTTAATTACAGTAACAAGTGGGTTGATATATGCGCTGTTGCATCGCTCAATGACCCCATACCGTAACATTCTTCTAATCTCATCATCAACCTTCCCTTTATATGCTAATGGGACAGGCCATCCTCTCTGGAAGTACGGTGTCCGGTCGGTGACTTGGAACTCGTGAACGCACCCTTCGATCCTTCCGGGGCACTCTCTGAATAAACTTCTATTCCTTACGAGAATCTCCCTTAATCTCTCCAACGTCCCTTTATCTCCGCAGTCAATACTCTCTACTTTCTTATCGATGTTCCTTATGATCTCTTCTTCTTGTTCTGTGTCCACCACTTCTATATGCATCATTGGCACCGTGCACGCCGCTTCGTCAGCCTCTCTTCTTAACTCGACGATCCTTTTTCCCATGTCAGTGAGACATCCTGTTTCCTGAAGAAAATTAATTCCTAATATACAAGGTTTTATTAAATCCGGTATAATGAGAAAAACACATTCATACTTAATTCCTTCGATATAAATATCGCATAATATTTGCTTCCTTATTAACTTTGATTTATTGCCAACCGCGCTAACTATTAAAGTGTTAGTCATCGGTAAAATTTCGTAAGGTGCTATGTTATGTTTGTTTTGATTAAACCACGATTCGGACAATCCGGCAATAACGGATCCAGTGTCAAGCAACGCTTGTACAGTAATATTATTGTTAAACTTTATATTTATTTCTGGACACTTTATTACTCGTTGGGTAATCTCCTCGTCATCATTACATAACAAATCGCTTCGTAAGTCTGGTAAAATTATGTTAGTCTGATAGTCATTTGTTTTATCGGCTATCTCCGTTAATGAGTAAAGGGATTTTTTTTTTCTTCTTGTTGACGAACCATTTTGGGTTCAGTGCTCGATGTAGAGGCAGCTGTATTTATGAATTCCATTGTGCTGACTGCGCGCCGCTCCCCAGTGCGTTGTTGTTGTGTATTTACAGCCGGTCTCTCACCCCATACTTTCTTCTGCGTTCCACTTGTTTTGTTCGGACCGCTTTCACTTTCTTTGTAAGAATTCCTCCCCTCGTTCGCCGTCACATAGCTTGACTCCCTATTATTTCTCGGTTGTATCTGTGTATATTCTATGATTAAAGATTCGAAATTTGGAATTGTCACAATTCCTCTCGTGACCACAGCGAGCTGAATCTCGCGCCCAAAGTGACGAGATATTTTGCGTATCAGTTGTTTAGCAGTCAGAGTAGGTGTTAACTGCCTACTCTCCAACAATATGCGTTCTATATATTGGATCGCAGTAATCGGTCCACGCCAATCAAACCTACCATATTCCAAATGGTCCCGTATGCTGTCTTGTCGTTCTTGTCCCCAATATTTCTGTGAGAACGCTTCCTTGAATTCTTCAAAATTTGATATTTGGTTACGCATAACCCGCCACCAAATTCCAGCGTCTAATTCTAAATGTCTACCTATCCACTTGATATTGTCAGTGGGGTAGTATAATTCTTGTATTTCAGACAACTCCTTAAGGAATTCCATGGGGAATCTGTCGGTACCATTATATTTAAGGTCATTGTGGTTAGGTCCATTAATTCGGTTTAATATACCACACTCACCTTCCATTAACTGTCTCTGCAGTCTCTCCTGGTTTTCTCTTACTTTAGTCAAATGGCCTTTTAACTCTTCGATCCGCGCCGTCTTTTCTTTTGTAGTCTCGTCCAACTTCTGTTCCGTTGAACGCTGTCTACCGTCAACTTCTTCCAACTTCTGTATAATGTTATTATTTGTTCCGTCTTGTTCCTGTTGCTTCTGCCGTATGGTGTCGTGTATCTCGGCCTTGAATTCTTCCTGCTTCTTATTGGCATCCTTGACGTGAGCTTCGAATTTATTATTAATCTTTTTAACAGTCGTTTGGGTATTGTGTATCGCTACCATCCATTCTTGACGATCGTTTTCTCGTGCTTCTTGTATCTCTTCGTACTTCTTGTTTGCTTTTTCTCTCAAGTCTCTCACGATATCATCTTGTTTCTTCTGTAGTTCGTTGACCTTTCCTTCCCAGGCCTGCTGGTATTCACGTATCTCGGACCTTATCTGCGTAATCTGTTCCGCTGTCTGACATTTAATCTCTTCCTTATGTTGGTCGAGTTTTTCACTAATTAATTTGTTACTTTCTTCTTGTTTCTCGCTAATTAACCTACTGTTTTCTTCTTGTTTCTCTAGTTTTTCACTAATTAATCTGCTACTTTCTTCTTGTTTTTCGCTAATTAATCTAATATTCTCTACTTGTTTCACGCCCTGTTGACGGATGAACTCCATCAACATTTGTAGACTTACATCTTCTGATTTTGATGTCTGTCCTCGCGCCCTATCTTCTGGACTCTCTACAGCGCTATTTGGTTCGCTAGGTGTAGTATTATCATCCGTATTTACCGTACGTAACTGGTTATTAACGTCGAATTCTACGCTATTGGAATTGCTCGCCATTTTTGCTTTCCTACGCGTAATCATTCAAACTGACTTATAACACTAATACTTATCTTATTTCTAATTCTATAACGCTACTTTCTCTACTTCTTCTACTGCCTGATCTTTGCCAAAGCTGTACGTTTTAACTATCTTTGTTACTACGTATCATGCCGTGCGGATGGGCACCATTTAATATAATGAATATTATATTAATAATGATATTAAATTGATATAATTGATATTTATAACGTCCTACGTTCTTTGGGTGCCATTTAATATAATGTAATTTATATTAATATTTATTTGTAATGGATAATATGCAGTTACTTGCATTAATTAATTACTTTCATGCCGCGCGTTATGCAGCCATTTAATACAATGATAATAAAGGGTAATCTTTTATTGTTTACACTAAATATGCATAATTAAATTTCTCTATTACTTTTGTTATCTATGCTCCAGGTAGGAAGCGCCATTTAATATAATGTATAACTATTCTGATTATTCATTAACAAAATACTCGATATCATTTAATAAATTATTATTGTCAATTCATTTATTTTACTGAACACAAGAAACTCTTAAAATTCTACTTTATATTTTCTTCAAAATTAAGTTAATATCTGGGTTATCTGTGGTAATAATAAACGCATATATAGGATCAACTTAAATTACTAGTTTTAATTATCATTCACAATAAATTATAATCATACATATGATACGTCGATGTACCTGTAATACATACATATTTTATAAGAACAAATTCATGTTTAATATATGCTGAAACAAAGAAAACATACATACGTATATATAAATCAAATAAGATAACAATTTATATTCTAATTATTAATGCGTTCATTAATCCCAGATAGTTTTTTGTTAATATATTCACTAATTACGTTTTTAATTCAGATTTATATTCATTGCGTTTATTAATAATTTCTCAGGGATGAATTCTTTGAAAGAATCAGGTCAGTAGAAGTAACTAAATAATAATGATTAAAATAATGGTTACTTGATTTATGAAATATCCATTAGTCTTTGGTGATGTCCAGTTTCAGTGATGAGGATGACATGAAGACACATCTCGTTGAATGCCGTTGATACCACAAACACTTGCACAACTTCCAATGACTCGCGTTGGCGTAGGTTTATGTTAATAATTGATGTTTAGTGTTCAATTAAATACTTCATCTTACGATGTCTGTTGTGTGTTCGTTTTAACGTTACTGTACATGTCTAGTTCCACTTATATCACTGTTTATCAAATATACGTGTGATTGATTAATTAGTTTAATGTTTCATGTTCTTTATGGTTTTAATAAGGTGTAGTAACACTGAATTAAGTTCATTTGTTTTGTATAGTACATATGTGGTGATATTTGTTCGTGTAATGATCTGATTGTTCACTTTGAATAATTCTTATCTAAGTCCGTTACATTGCACTTCGAAATTCACTATTAAAAGTTTACTAAGTCTGACTATCGTGACATGATGATTTCACTAAGTCTGCTAAGTTACGAGTTGATGTACTAACTCCCGAACTTGAGTTATCTCTCCGAATAATTAAATATACTCTTGAGAACTTAGAGTATACTGACTCCGAACAATTGAATGAACTGTTTGAATATTTGAGATATACTGGCTTCCGAACAATTAAAGTAAACTGGTTGACAATTTGAGTAAGACTGGCCTCATCCCCGTCTTGGACATATAGTTTTATTAATTCGTCCCTACTCAAAATTTTGTCCCTGGCGCAGTTTACGCCTTCTTTATTCGTGATTGGTCAGTTTTGAGTTTTCTTGGAATATTTTGTTCCACTATGTCGAGACCCTCCGTCATCGTTCTTCCGATAGGTTCTTCGTTTCTGTTGCTATGGAAACAGTCCTCTCTATGAGTTTTTCCGTGGCTCAGGGCTTCTGATAGGTTCTTAGATCTCCCCCGATTTTGCTCTGTCGAACGTTGACCCTTTTCGTAGAAACTTTAGCTATTATACGCTTGTCTATCAACCCATTGTCTGAAGTAAACTCAGTGTTTCTCTAGATTGCCATTATCTGTACTTTCGGTTCTCCCGACGTATTGTTCTGTGTCATACCCCTTTTTTGTAGCTATTAATAATTTTGGACATCTGCTGGCTGGTGAAGTCACCCCAACTTTCCACTCGTAAATTCTGTCTGGCACTTAGACGATAACTCCAGCTGCGTAACATGACTTGAGTTTTTGTCTGATCTCTGCCTTCGTATTGTTTCTTAAGGTGCAGTGCATCCGTTCCATTGTAACATGTAGTTTCCCTCTTTTTGTCGTCTATCGTATACTGACGTAACTTGGTCGAACATCTGCCACATTTCTCAGTACAAGTGTGAATGTCCTCGCCTACATTGTCACAGCTGTAGTGAGCAATAATTCTGAACTAAACGTTCCCTGTCATCTTGTGCAACTAATTTCTATAGCCGAGTCGAACTTAACGTCTTTCTATTGTCTAGTTAGCGACGCTGCTCTGACATCTTCTCATTACGCTTTATTTATTGCGTCAACTATAAGCCGTTGACACCACCTCGTGTGAACGCACTCCGTCGAGGTGAAAATTTAAAAAATTTTAAATTTTTTGCTCGTTACACCCCGTTTAAATTAATGCCATCGTGGTTATTGTCCTGGCATGCAGGTTGATTTGCCTGGAATGTTGTGCTGGTTCCTGGTTGTTCATTGTCTCGGTTGTTAACTTGTTCACTCCTCCTCGGTTCTCGGAGGTCCTCCTGGCTTCGACTTCTTGCTCGATTGTCATGGTGATTCATCCCTCTGGTATTTCCTATTTGATGATAGTTTTTGTCAAAACTGTTCCTCCGTGGTTGTTGATATCTCCGGTAATCCTTTTCTTCAGCACTAATATAATTGATTCGGGGTCGGTACGGACGATTATTATTATAATTACCCTGGTTGTGCCGATTGGCATTAACTTCTGGATTATTTCTAAAATTATTGTAATTTTGATTGGTCTGGTAATTATTATAATTATTGTTCATTCTATTACCAGGATTGTAATTTTGATTTGACCTGTTGTTACTATAAGTATTGACTGGATTACGATTGAAGTTTACTTGTTGGTTATTATTCGGTGTAATATTTGGGTGGTGATTACGATTGTTGCCATTAAAATTATAATTATTTTGATTATTTATATTATTATTGTTATGATTACTCATTCCATGGTTATTATTTCTTGAACCGTACTGATCAGTTCGTTGTCTGCTTCGTTTGTAGTAATCCTTGTGCTCGTAATTTTCCAAAAAGTCAGCCATTGCATGTACCGTTTTAATTTGACTTCCCAGACGTGCTCTGGCAATTCCTGCATCATAGTGGTATGCCATTTTAGTTACCAGGGATTACTCAGGTATTTTTGGCTCCAGGTGTCTAGCCAAACACACCTTTCCCCAGAAGTAAGTAGTTGGAGATGTACCTCTATTTATGTCATATCTTCCCTGACAGATATCCCTGATAATATTTTGTATAGATTCAGACCAATATTTTTCTTTAAATAATTTTTTAAATTGTGGATAGTCAATTATATCATTCCTGGTTGCTGTCCACCAGTTGTCCGTAATCTCCCTAAAATGCTCATCTAACATCTCTCTGATTGAGTTCCAGATAGTTATTCTATATTTGCTAAAGTGTTCTTCTATTCTGGCTAGGAATTCCATGGGGGTTCTACGATAATTTTTAAAATTAATTCCTTCTCTGTTTTCATTTGTGGAAATATGAGTGATATTATTTGGTCTGGTTCTAATCAATTCAATTTCTTCTTGGTTTTGGCGGACTTGACCAGTTAAATTATTTACTGTAGTGTTAATATTATCACACCTTTCTCCGGGTTGTTTCTGTAAATTTACTAAGTTTTCTTGTTCCTTCTGTATTCCTTCTATTTGAACACGATTGTCTTCTTGGACCCGGTCTATTCTGGCATTTAACACTACTCTATTTTGTGTAATGGTTTCGTTAGCTTTTCTCAATCTCTCATTAGTGTCAGCTATTTCTTGTTTCTTTCATCATCGATTTTATCCATCTTCTGGTTAATTGTATCATTTACCTGTTCAATCCTACCATTAATTCTTCTTAAATTCTCTTCATTTATTTGTCTGAACTCTTCCTTCATTTGGTTATTATTTTCACTTATAGTTTGCCTTAAGGTTTCATTAGTACTTTCCTTAATAATGTCGATTTTTTTCATTGGTTTGTTTAATGCTTTCCTTAATGCTGTCTATTTTGTCATTCATTAGTTTATTATTCTCTTCGAATTTGTCATTAATTTGCTTCAAGTTCTCATTCATTTGTCTATTGTTTTCATCTGTATTCCTGTTAATACTGTCTATTTTCTCGTTTGTACTGTCCATCCTCTCATTCATTTGTTTTATTAAATTTTCCCTCAAATTCTCCTTTTGTACCCTTGAGTTCTCATTAATCTCTTCCTTCATACCGTCTATTTTCTCATTTGTTTGTCTGTTATCTTCCTTGATGCTATCAAATTTTTCATTCGTTTGCTTGTTTTGTTCCTCCATTTGTTTTAATAAGTTTTGACTCAAAATTTCATTTTGTTTCTTTGAGTTTTCAGTGAATTCTTCCTTCTGCTTCTTAAAATTGTCATTCGTTTCTTCCTTATTTCTGTCCATTTTTTCATTTATACTATTCATTAACTCCATTAATTTTATAAGATTCGGGTCTCCTCTATCTTCCTTTCTTACTACCGTCTCCACATCCTCCACCGATGTTACTTCATTTTCTTCCATCCTGACTTCTTTCTTGGCCTCCTTCATCCATCTCTGTGATGTCGCCCTCTTATGCATCCTTATTATTTTTTAGAACCTATAGCAGTTACCAGCTAAAAATTAGGAAATTAATTTGCTTATTTTTATTTCTTCACCTATTACTTCCCTAATTTAAGACCCATGTTGGGCGCCAATTTATAACAAAAAGTGTAAATCCCTTGGATAATAATTCGCCACATGTTGGATTCGTCAATTTTATTACAAAACGTGTTGCTGTGTATTATTAATGTTAAGTTGTAATAAAAGGTTGTTGGTTTAATGAAGAAAACTTTTGCTCTAAGTGTATCAGTTGTTCGGTTGATATTTATGTTGCGTGTTTTGAGTGAAGTGATTTCAGATATAATTTTAATGACTGAATTACTCTTCCGTGTTTATTAATTAGAATTGACTTATTTTCTTCAGTTAATTTGTTCTAAATTGAATGTAGCGGTCGAGTTGTTCCAAACAATTCTCAACGTTCACTTTCGATATTTGTCTTAACCCTATTCATTGAGGTTAATCTTGTTGTTGTAGTTTCTAGGGTTCCAACGACTCATCGACGTCTTCTGAATCTTCGTAAGTGTAGAACAAATACTGATTATATCTTACCTTCAAGAAATAAAACGCATGGATATGATTTTATTAATATTATTGTTTAATCTTTGCAAACTTAATTCAAGTTAATAGAATTTTGCATTCGATATACACGCTAGTAATAATCGATTATGTATGTCAGGGTTGAATAGTAAAAAATGGATTAAGCATATAACGTGGGAATTCTTTTGGCTGCTACGAAAGGTTCCATTAATTATTAACAAACAATATAGAGTACATTACAAATCATTCTAATGCTTATAATCTAATGTAAGAGTGAAAATAAGTATTAAGGCCAACGAAAATGTCTGGCGATATTTAGTTCGCTGTGTGCAATGCATGATGGTCCTGGAATGACGTCATAATGATGGCCGGCTCGTCATCCGATAATGCGTGAAGTTGTTCCAATGTATTTGTAATAAATGTGTTCACCTTGTACTCACTGATTCTTATATAATATGTTTTTCGCTTTATGAAATGTCCACCAGTGATTAATTGTGGTGTGAGTTATTGATGTTACTAGTGATTGTTCGTGTTGGATTACTAATGTTGTCAGTTATAAAATTGTATTATACGTTACACTTCTTAGTGGTATTTAGCTGTGCATCTTCTTGTTAATCACTTGATTTTTCTTACTGGTGTTTGTTCATATTTGATGATATGATTTTAGTTAATAATTTCTGTATCTTCTGTTGTGGTTATAATTTTTTCTTCCAAATTGGTTCCTGGGTTTTAAAATTTTGTTACATAATAACTCTGCGAGCACTATTCAACTGTATTTACTCGTGGTTAACAATCAAGTGTCATTTCTTCTTTTTGTCATCGAACTGACCAAAATTTCTTAAATTCTGATTGGCCCCTTATGCACAGTTCAAGTGTTACATGACCAATACCCCTTAATTACTTTAGATTTTACAATTTGCCTTTAACTTATTATTTTCTCATTATACACTAATGGTTAATACAATGTTTATGTAGTTATTAATTATAAAATTACAAATAATTTGGTACTAAACATGTCTTGGTTTAGTCCTGTATAATCTTAGTATTTAGTGGATTTTCCAGATATCTGATGAAACAATTTATAATGGTTGATGGTAGTTACTTTTGACCCCTTGAGATTACATTATTTCAAATTAATTAGTTGGTAACATAAAACTCTTATAATATAACACAAAGCTCTTAATGATACTACTAAGTTTAACAATTATAATTTATGCACACTGTTTAACAATTGTTTGTGTGATAAATCACTCATCACTACTGTCAATGATAATTGACCACTTCTTTGTAAACAATAGTACACTTTTTAACTATAGTTTATGTAACTATTATTATTATGCCACTTTTCTGTGTTTATGATCACTTATGGCACTGTAAGGGGTTGTGCCCTTTTCCTCACTTTGGTTTATAATTAGACCAATTTTTATTGATCTATTATTTTACATATAGTTAATACAATTTTACATTATGGCATGTTTGTACTCTTTATTGGATTCATTTAGTTTATTCATTGAATGTTGTTTACTAGGGTTCTTTATTTTAATTTTATTTGTTTACTGCCCTATTCTACTGGGTAATGTCTGGCTAGGTCTTGTTAGTATTAATTAGGTCAAATGTTGATGTTGTTGAGTCATATTTGGTTCCTTACTGATCTTCAAAATTTGATATTTTCTGTTGACTAGTTATTGAGCATTGTTTTGAGTTCCATCCCTGGATAGGGTTTCACTATTATCATTTATAATTATTTTGACAGCATTCTGTTTCGTTACAAATTGCCCCCCTTCATAAGTAATTATTTCTGAACACTTCATTAGGTGTGAGGACATAATTGCTTATGTTACATTTTCTTTTTTGTCCTCGTGATATCTCTTTGTAGAGTGTTGATTGACTCAATTTTAAAAATATATAAATATATTAATATATCAACTTCCACCTACCTTGAAAGTTTCGTTTTGTGTGGGGCCAGGATCCTTTCGTGCGAACGCTAGATACAAACATGTGTTTCATGGGTTATCGAAATAACTAACGCTACACATTTTTAGGAAGAGAAATAATTAATTTTAATGATCAGTTATTGAACTTATTGTGTATCAAATACATTCTTATGTCGTCAAATGTTGTGCAACTTTGTTCCCTACATATTACTTTTACATCTATAACTTATACTAATTACTTACACAAGATAGCCCAGCCTGCCTTTCACTCACTACTCACATTGTATTATAAAGCCCCCATTACCCCGATTACCCGATTTACTGCATGATATGAAGTCCCCGCCGACAACGCGTTCTTCAGTGACCTCGTGGCCTTACCGCAGTAAGTCTTAAACGTCCCGGAAAAATAGAAACTGAAACACAAATTTAGATAGGAATGTTCTGCCACTATTCCTCCATTTTTACTGTCACTTGTTTAAAGAGTTTACTTCACTTTTCTGTCAAAAAACTGATGAAATTTAGTAGAGCATACTTAGCTCTGGGGTCGGCCGACACGCACAGAGTATGACTGGGAAAAGTGCTTCGTTGAGCGGGAGGAAGCGGCGATTCACTGCCACTAGGTTGTAGTCGCCGTTCATGCTTAATTTGCTGTGACTTATGAGTTTTATGCATGGCATATAGCAGGTATATTCGCCACAGGTGTAGCCGATATTTGCATGTGCCACACTGATGTCACTAGTAGTAGGCGTGGCTTAACGGCATTTCCTGTAGTTGGCCGGTGGCTGCTACACACTGTTCGTTCCATCGCCATGTTTTGCCTCGACGTTGGAGTTTTCAAAGCGTCACTACAGCGCTCCGCCCTGTAATGTTATGTACGGGCGTCGCCACACATACACAGAGTTCTTAGAATTTTTAGGGTGGCGCGGATTCCTGGCTGCATTACTCAACAGCAAACTGCGTCTATGCTTTGTTACACCACTGTTTCTCAACACGTGTTCTGTTATAATGAAAGAACGTTCATTGGGAAATAAAACTTTCACAATAAATTTATAAACTCCCACCCAAAATGAAATAAATAAAAAGACGAATACCCCATACGGTAAAAAATAAAATGACCCAAAATTGACACGTTACAATACCCCCTCGATGAGAATTCTGCTGTTTACAACAGAAGAAATCTCATCGATAAACCCCGAAGAGGACCGGTGAGGAACTGGTGCCAACAACCCCCTTGTTCTTAATCCGCATGGGTACACGACCCCCCTGGCTCAGCGACTATGGACTTATCTGAACGAGATCACTGGACTTCTCCGTAAGAGATCCCAACACCGAGAAATCGAACAGAAAAGTACCACAGCACACCTCGCCTTTTAACATGCTACCCCTAAATATCCTCAATCCCTGGCTCAGATTATGCCAGATCCTCTACCGATATGTTTCCCCTTGTATGCAAGCTGGGCTGCCTTTAGCAGGTACTGGGCTCACACACACTCACATTACATATTACACCTTGACAAATTCTTTAAAATTTACAAAAAATTAAAAAAATCAAAATTCAAAATAATATACTTGACAAAAAAATTCTCTTCCTTGTTTTTCTGTTCTATTTAGAATGACTTAATTTAGACCTTTCTCCTAATCCAAACATATCCTTACTCTAACATGTGAACCACTTAGAGTCTAACAATACGATGCAATACAAAATAAATCAATAAAATAAACATGGTTAACACACAAATAATAAAATAATCAATACCTAAAATATTCATTATCTGGCAGGCGAAAATCAAGATTTTTTTTTTCAAAAATTAAAATTTCCAAAAAAATATTTTCCAAAAAAAAAATTTTTAAATTCAAAAAAAATTTAAATTTATTAAATGTTTCCTTTATATATCGAAATTATTTAGTATTTGTTTGAATTGATAAAATAAACAAATTAAATTGAATTCCTACTACACAAGCTTAGTGGGTGTATGACATCAGCTGATCGAAACTAGGTCAAGTCCAAGACCCTTGACCTACATATGTTATGTATACTTTCTGAACATACATTCAACAGCTGCAACAATCTAACTTGAAACACAAAACATAATAAAATAAAATGTTTAAAACTAACAAAATATTATTATAAACACTAGGCAAATTGACATTTAAATTATTTAAAATAAACACCTTAAGTCTTTACATTATCAAATTCTCTCAAAGTTTTGTCACTGGTTTAAAAAATAAAAAATTTTATATCTTTATTATAAATATTTCTTTTGCTTAACAATCTTACTCTTCATTTAACAATCTCACTCTACTTTACTGTGGGTGATTTAAATTATTTGTCTCATTGACTGTACTAGATCTGTATACATATATAATCTTTCTCCCCCTGACTCTAATATTCATCAACTTCAATTACCATGACACCCATCTCTGTTTAAAATATCTATCCCAAAACACTCTAAACCCAACTTACCATTAAACTCAATTCGCCACCTTCTTTCAATATAAAAAAAAAATACTCTCTACCCCTTTGTACATAGGATATGTGTTCCTCCCAAAAACTCACTCCCTTATGTTGGTTCCTGGACTCCCCCTAGGTAACCCTTTCCGGCGCCAATCGGTCCCTTCCCGCCACAACGCCTGTCGCTGCGGACTCCCTATCACACCACCCCCCTTTACAAAATCACCATCCCCAGAAATCTCAATCCCATTACCTTACTACAACTACAACAAAATAACAACATCAATTATAAACAACAATAATCACTCAAACTCCACAATTATTCTCCATTACTACTGTGTCAACATCAATACTTCTCAAAATTCTATTACATTATATTAACTCAAAACAACATTACCTTATCTCCATCTCTACTATTTCTTTAACTTCAACTTGGACAGATCTACATGTCCCACAAAATATTTATCACCCAAACACTATCTTTTATTAACCTTCACACATTGTTACTTTATTTCTCATTTTATCAAATTATTTTTCCCATTACTTTAAAACATCTGTAATACATTAAAAACATTACCTTGAACATTAATTACTTGGAACATTTATAACTAATATACCAGTGACATATTATTGCTGATCAGCTGATCCTCCTAACACAATGAAAATACATCTCACAATTGAACAATTTACATGAAATATATATGTATTTATTTATCATTACTTCTCATCTCATTGTTTCCCCTCTCTGATTCTGATCATTTTGTGTTACCGCCTGCCAGACGATTTTATCATTGGCTTAGTTTAAAAATTACACACATAATGAAAACATATATTTTTATCAACACCTATATCTAACGTACAACAATAAAATAATACATTTAAAATTATAGCATGAACACCCTATATTAAATGTCTGAGCAGCTAGTTATTTAACAGAGCACAAGCAGTTTTATTGGATCAAAATTCAAATTAACAAAAACTTTTTATGTTGTAAAATTCAAATTCGTAGCTCATCTGAGCCACCTCCCAGCCACACACACTATTTCAAGTTATGGAGGACTGTATCGCCCTTTTCGCTTCGACAAAGACTGTATATTTTGGGGTGGTTTTACCTCTCCGTGTCTTTGCTTCCGCTATTACATTTTAAAGGTTATGAACATCAACATGTTCTGGTCTATAATTACATACCCTTAATGCGGGTCTACCACCTGTCTTTGCTGCCCCCACGCGGGCAGAGTGGCAGCCGCTGTTTCATAGTTCCGGGATATTTCCCCTAATGTTCGCCCCCCATTGAATTTCTAATATATACCAATTTCAAGTCAGCTATGGTTAAGGGACTTGATATGACCATAGCTGGCCGCTAGCCAAATCCATGATTAGTGCTGGTAAGGCAGTAATCGCCCGAAAAGTCTGGGAAATCTAACTTGCATTTCACTGCCTGTTACATTCATCACTATGTGACATTTCTTATACATTCGTCACTATGTATGTGCGACACGGTCGTCTATCAGTGTGTAAATTTTAACTTACACGAAAAAAGGTGTGCCGCACATTTTCGCCATTTTGGCCTCCGATGGGGGTAACACTCTCTGTTACCCCCAACCCATTTCGCTATCTACGAGGGCACAGGCCACCCCCGCAATAGCAACTTAATAGCTAACTAATAAAATTGTTATATACAACATTATAGTATGAGACCTTCATTCATCACTAATCCTTTGACTCACTTATATCATTCATAATTTTCAACAATTATCTTCCTTAAAATTTTCAAAATTTATTATCAAGATTTATTATAAATTCCATTATCTTTCAGTTATTATTATTAAAAAAATTTTTTAATTATCTTTTTTATTGAACACAATTATTTCAAATAAACATCTTATTACTAAATTAAAATCTTAGTTACCTGTAAACATTTTTGTTATACTTGATTATATTGTAAAAGTTCTATACTTACAATCCAGTTAACATGATATATACAAAACATAATTCCCATACCACAATACTTCCACCTCACCTCTGTAACATTTAACACAAAAATATTAGTTTACATCAAATAATTTATCATTCATTACCAAATTTCCAAATCTCGGAAAATAAATTAAATTCATAAAAAATTTAATTAATTAATATTTAAATAAGCAATCAAAATATTTAACATGTATCAAAATGTTTTAATTAAATTAATTACCAAAAATATAAATTATATAGTTATCGAAACAATTACCATTAGTCAATTACTGTTTTCAAAATTAATTCTGATATTTATTTAAATTGCAAAATATTTATATTATTATTGCAATAATCATCTTACGTACACACATCATTTACTCAACATTCCACAATGCACACAAATAAATTCACTATATTTTATTTACAAACTCTTGTTATTAACTGTTCAGTTTTTTCCGCACTTCATTGTCCCAATCTGCCATGTCAAAAACTATTAAACACAATGTTTATACTGTCTTTTATTGTTTTAATAGTTTACCCTCCATCGTCCCAAATTAACCTTGGTTCTACATAACATTGTTCAATTTTATCACCACACAAATGACTGTTTTGTGTGTTGTAACCAGAAAAACTAAACTCATTCATCTTGCTCAAATACTCATGAAACCGGTCTACATTAGGTATTTTTGTTAGGTCTCCGTCAATAAATTCATTCACTATCGGGTTAATTATGTTTACCAAATCATTATAATCACTGTTACTCACATATATTTCTAAACTTTCTTTCCATTCCTCATACTCTCTATTCAAATCATACACTTCGGTTTCTTTTTTGACATACAATTCTCTGTTTACATCTCTCTCCTCATAACCCCAAATCACACTCTCAAAAGTATTACAGACAGAGGGTACAAATTCAATTAAACCTTTCCTGACTTCTCCAGGAAAAACAAAAAACTTCAAAAAACAATTATTTGTAGCACACTTGTCTACACAATATATACGTGAAGGTCTTCCTTCACCCCCCATTCTACCTCGTAAACAATTTACCCTCTGTTTCATACCTATAATATAACTCTCCTCCCACTCTCTCTCTAACTCATTAACACACATTAACATCTCATAATCACATCCTACAAACTCCTCAGTACTCCCAGATATTACATTTTCAATGACATTATTATTCTCATTATTTTCAACAACATCATTATTATTTATTAATTCTTTATCTAATACAACATTGCCATTACAACTTTCATTTGTATTACTCGTACTCGGTTCTACTTTATTCAAATTATTTCTTATTTTATTGGTACTTTCTAGACGTTCATTCTTGTCTTGTATATTATTTATTAAACCATCGAATTTTACGCTAATACTCTGCTGCAACTGAGTATTCTGTTGTTTAATTTATTTAAAATTAATCTCGTTTTGAATATTCTGCTGTTTGCATTTTATTTTCTGTTCATTAAAATCACAAGTTAATTGATCTAATTTATTGTTAAAGTCATTTTTCATCTTATTTAAAATTTTATCATTATTATCAAAACGTTTATCAAAGTCATTATTTTTTACCATGTTTTCAGACATAGTTTGTATCAGGTAGAATATATCGTTCATTGATAATTCTTTCGCTTTACTTGTTACGGGAGTTGATATCGCTCCCGGTGTGCCAAGTACCGATGCTTCTACGTTATACTCATTTATTGGCGTTAATTCTGCTGAATACTGGAGTCAGCATTTACTTGACTCTCGGTCTGACTGTCAGCTAGACTGACTTCACTGTTATCTGCCATTTCTTATTTTATACTCTATACTTGTGTATAAATATAATATAATCAATATAATGTATTACATAACCAATTTTGCGTTAATAACGCACTTTTGTTTTATTCCGCTAACCCCAAAAACATGTTTGTATCTTTGCTGTAGGTACGGTCTTTAATATTTTAATTAATAAAAACTGTCCCTGTATCGGAAGCCATTGAGACGTTTTTCTCTATTTTAAAAATATATAAATATATTAATATATCAACTTCCACCTACCTTGAAAGTTTCGTTTTGTGTGGGGCCAGGATCCTTTCGTGCGAATGCTAGATACAAACATGTGTTTCATGGGTTATTGAAATAACTAACGCTACACATCTTTAGGAAGAGAAATAATTAATTTTAATGATCAGCTATTGAACTTATTGTGTATCAAATACATTCTTATGTCGTCAAATGTTGTGCAACTTTGTTCCCTACATATTACTTTTACATCTATAACTTATACTAATTACTTACACAAGATAGCCCAGCCTGCCTTTCACTCACTACTCACATTCTATTATAAAGCCCCCATTACCCCGATTACCCGATTTACTGCATGATATGAAGTCCCCGCCGACAACGCGTTCTTCAGTGACCTTGTGGCCTTACCGCGGTAAGTCTTAAACGTCCCGGAAAAATAGAAACTGAAACACAAATTTAGATAGGAATGTTCTGCCACTATTCCTCCATTTTTACTGTCACTTGTTTAAAGAGTTTACTTCACTTTTCTATCAAAAAACTGATGAAATTTACTAGAGCATACTTAGCTCTGGGGTCGGCCGACACGCACAGAGTAGGACTGGGAAAAGTGCTTCGTTGAGCGGGAGGAAGCGGCGATTCACTGCCACCAGGTTGTAGTCGCCGTTCATGCTTAATTTGCTGTGACTTATGAGTTTTATGCATGGCATATAGCAGGTATATTCGCCACAGGTGTAGCCGATATTTGCATGTGCCACACTGATGTCACTAGTAGTAGGCGTAGCTTAACGGCATTTCCTGTAGTTGGCCGGTGGCTGCTACACACTGTTCGTTCCATCGCCATGTTTTGCCTCGACGTTGGAGTTTTCAAAGCGTCACTACAGCGCTCCGCCCTGTAATGTTACGTACGGGCGTCGCCACACATACACAGAGTTCTTAGAATTTTTAGGGTGGCGCGGATTCCTGGCTGCATTACTCAACAGCAAACTGCGTCTATGCTTTGTTACACCACTGTTTCTCAACACGTGTTCTGTTATAATGAAAGAACGTTCATCGGGAAATGAAACTTTCACAATAAATTTATAAACTCCCACCCAAAATGAAATAAATAAAAAGACGAATACCCCATATGGTAAAAAATAAAATGACCCAAAATTGACACGTTACATGATTATAATTGCCCTTGATCTTTTTTGAAATGGGGTCGGTTAATTCGTACGTGTTGTTGTGGTTTTTTGTTACTATATAGGGTCCTACGTAGGGTAATAATAATTTCTTTGATATTCCTTCTAGAGTGCTAGGCAATTCCCATGTAGTTCTTTAATAACACTTTCTCTCCTACTTCATAGTTAATTATTTTACCCCTGACTTTCTGGTATTTGTTTCTACGTTTTTCCAGATTTTCTATCACTTGGTTATAAAATTTTAACTTGTTAAATTGATAATGTTGAGACTCAGGTAACTTAATTAATTCTTGGATCTCTTTGGGGGCGGTTGTTTTTCGTACATAGCTGTATATGGAGTGCAATTTATTGATGGATGATACGCTAAGTTTAGAAAATCTTCTGCGGCTGATAAGTACTCGGGCCACTTCCTTTGTTGGTGGTGACAATATGTTCTTAATATTCTACCCACTTCTCTCAGTACTCTTTCCGACGGATTGCTACTGGGGTGGTATACTGATGTCTTGTAACTTTTGATGCTCAGCTCTAACAACGTATTCTTCCATTTTCTGCCTCAGAATTATGTACCATGATCTGTAACTATTGAGATGGGTGTTCCTATTTCTGGGATGTATTGAGTAGTTATAACTTCAAGAATTTTCTGTGTAGTTGCCCGACTGATTGGATACAATTTGGTGAAGTGGTCCATAATGATTATAATATATTTGTATTGGCTTCTACCTTCGCTACGAGGAAATGGTCCGCATATATCAATGAATAATTTTTCTAGTTTTTGTTCCGATGATATTGGTATCATTATACCTTCCTTTCTTTCATTATTAATTTTGACTAACTGGCAAATATGACAGGGTTTTATATAATTTTGTACTTTCCTGTGTATGTTCTTGATGTAACAGTTCTCCTCCAATGCTTTCACTACCTTTACTGCACCCATATGTCCGTATCTTATGTGATATTCCAATACTAGTTCTTTTTCCATGATTCTGGGAATGATTACTTTCCAGTCTTCTTGGTTCAATGTATTTTTTATGAATAAGATACCATCCTGTTCACAATAGAATTGGTTTATTGAAGTGTTTTGTTTCTCCAAGCGTTCCTAAATTTTATTAATTTTGGGTCTAATAATTGGTTGGCTCTGATATTTTGTAGTAATGCCTCCAGATCGGATCTACTTTTGAGAATGTTGTACACCTTGATAATTTTCTCCTTCTCTCCCTCAAATGTCTGGGTGTCCAGGTTTATTCATAATAACACGTCTGCTATCACGTTTTGACTCTCTGGAATGTATTCCCATTTGATATTATACTCCTGCAAGGCGAGTATCCACCTTGTAAGCCTTCCATGACTCAGCTTACAACTTCTCAAAAACGTTATGGACTTATGATCTGTTCTTACTGTTACAGGATATCCTAAGATGTACGTCCGGAATTTACCACAAGCAAAAACAATGCTTAATAGTTCCTTTTCCGTTACGTTATATCTTCTTTCACAGTGGTTTAATACCCGACTGGCGAAACTGATGACTAAGTGGTTCCCTACTTCATCTTCTTGGTACAATACAGTCCCAAGACTAACATCACTGGCATCACAGTTTAAGAAGAATGGGTGATTAAAATTTGGTTGATGAAGTATTACTGTTTCTAAGAATTTATCCTTTATTTGCTGTAATATAGTGTCTTGTTCATGTCCCCATATCCATTTGTTCTTGGAGGACAGCTGTTCCTGGAATTTAGATGTTAATTCGGAATAATTGTGTTGGAACTTCCGGTAATAATTACAGAGTCCTAAGAAGGATGTGCTGAGTCAAAAGATTCAGCGCTAAGTCAGTCATTTTATTGGCAGTTTTGACGTTAAGGACAGTACAAAAATTAAAGTAATAATGAGTGCTGCTCTCTACCCGCGGATAGGAGAAACTACCGTTTTTGATTTTACACTGTTTGGTCGGTGTTGCCGTCTGCTGAGTTTTTCCAGCAGTTTTAAACAACAGTTCTGTAGCCTGGTGAGATTTTCGTTACCCAAACGAGGACGGCGTTCCGTTTTTTTTTTTTGTCTACAGGAAAGTCTAGCTGATTGCCTCGTGGTAAATCTCTTCGGTGGAGGGGTATTAATTTCCAACATCTTCTAACTACTATGGAAAGATAAGTTTCTTAAACGACTGCGGGTTCGCCGAATAGAGACAAGTCCTGCTACATGACTGAAAGAATGACATCTTAAAAGCTCCACACTCGACACCGAAGAGAATAAGACCACAACAACCACCACAACATGCCAGTCATAAGATCGCCACGTTACAAATAAGAGATCATCCTTCTGGGCACATAAGCAGGTGAAAAATAACCATTTATAATTCACACGTAGAATCAACATGGCACCAGTTATACATAATCATCAGTTTTACCGTTCAAGTATACAGTCATTTGGATCCCCAATTGATGGGACAGTTTAGTGTGAACACTAAGAATTGATTGTAAAATTTCAATATATGTATAGTAAATTGTCAGTTCAGAGACTGACATGTCTACAACACAGCATCCAACTTAGATTTCCACTCATTTCTTTATAGGGCTTTCGCTACAGATTTAAAGTCAGTTTTGTTATTAGTAATTTTCTCAAGTTTAATTTACTATGCATAAAAACATATATTTTCTCTTATTTTTAAAATCAGGTTATGTCATTTGTATAAAAAGATTACTGGGGAGGTAGGTGAATTTTTAATTAGTTTCAACCAAGCTGTGCATGTCGAAACACTTTTCAACTTGTTTGTCGAAACAAGGTTGTTGAGACAAATTTGTTGAGACTGGTCATAAGTTGAAGGAACATGTCCGTCTCTGACACACAAATGTATTTTTTTATATAAGGTGCTAATATTGTGCAATTTTTCTCTTTTCATTAATTGGCCCTATTTTAGTCTATATAAATTCTTTATATTAATCATGGTAACTGGGGGGGCGTTAATTATTTTAAACAATTTTTATTTCTCCCTTAATTAAGTATTTTAGCACTTAGCCACTTAGGCACTTGGTTTTAAATTTTTAATGTCCTGGGGACATTTGTATGCAATACTTTATGATACACATGACGTGCAATTAACCCACACCATGGGGGTACATTTATAGAAATAAATCTTTAATCCTAATTGGGATTCCTATAAAGAAGAAGTTAGAATTATATACACCAGAAGGGTAATATAAAAAAGGGCGTGGCAAGAGACCTTTATGTATTTGTATACTATTGTATAATGTAATTTGTCTTGTGGAACATGTTATGTCTGTATATTTCTGTGTACATTTTGGGGGATATATATATATATATGCATTACTGTACTTTTGGTGGGAATTTGGGATATAGGGATTTATTATTCAGGGTCTTTTACAACAGAAAGTTAACACATGTAGGCATGTGGATATATCCTTTTCATTTTCTTTTTAAGGGAGGTATTCTATCTCAATAATCGTGGCTGATCATTTCTTTAAGGAAATTAATTATTTTATTTAACAAGTATAGGAAGTGTCACCTTTAAAGTTCATTTAATTGGTTGAGTAATTATTTTAATTATTAATAGTAACTGGGAATGAAATCATTTTATCTTCATTAATTTATATACTGCATTTTAAAAGGAACACATGATATAAATTTTATATTTTAATAAATAGTTTAATGGGAGTTTTATTTTGAGGTTAATGATTATTTTAAATTTTCAATTCATTGATGGTGATATAGCCATTATTTTCGTGGACTCAGTTAATATTTTTCAGGTGGCCTTGTTGAGAGGGTATACTCCTTTATTTAAACATTTAAAGGGGAATTATAAACCACTGTTGTATTTATTTGTTCATTATATTTTTATTATGAGATAGAATAATAAAATGGGATTGTTAATTATTTAATTCTTGAGTTTTTATTGCAAGTCCCGTCTTACTGGATCCAGCGCAATTTTTAGCTTCTCTAGGCCTTAGCCTAGTTTTAATTAACTTGTAGCCCCTCTTTACAAAAAGAAATATTCTTTTTGTTTTAACTACTCAAAATGAAGTAGGGGTTTCAAGGATTGGAGTTGTCTCTTATTCTTCGGCTGTGGGAACTTCTGGATTGCAGTAACCTTTTCTTGTGATGGGGAAATCCCTTGTTCAGTCAAATTGAACCCTAAGAATTGAACTTCATTTGCTATTAATTGTGATTTTTCGAGTTTTAGAGTTATGTTATTCTCTGCTAATTTACTCAGTACATATTCCACTCTGTGACAATGTTCCTCCCAGTTGGATGAGGTAATCAACAGGTCGTCTACATAAACTGTGGTGAATTGGAGGGCTTCCTGACCCAGTACCTGGTCCATACACTGTACAAAAATTGCTACCGAGTTTACTAATCCAAAGGGCAGTCTCTTAAACTGGTAGTTTCTACCCTCAAAAATAAAAGCCATATATTGTCGACTCTTTGGGTGCAACTCCACCTGCCAGTAACCACAAGCTGTGTCCCATGTACTGATGAATCTTGTACCGTGGAACTTTTTTAGAATTTCTTCTATTTCTCCAGGTGACGTGCGATCATTTTATTTATTTCACGGGCATCCAAGCAAAGTCGAACCTGTCCGCTTTTCTTCTGAATCGCTACTTTTGGGCTAGTATATGGAGATTGGCTATGCTCAATTATATCATGTAGTAACATTTTATTAATCTCAGCCCTAACTGCCTCCTTCAGTGAACATGGTATAGGATAGGATTTTCTGTGGAATTCCGCTGGTTCTTTACTCAATCTCTCATTAGTGTCAGCTATTTCTTGTTTCTTTCATCATCGATTTTATCCATCTTCTGGTTAATTGTATCATTTACCTGTTCAATCCTACCATTAATTCTTCTTAAATTCTCTTCATTTATTTGTCTGAACTCTTCCTTCATTTGGTTATTATTTTCACTTATAGTTTGCCTTAAGGTTTCATTAGTACTTTCCTTAATACTGTCGATTTTTTCATTGGTTTGTTTAATGCTTTCCTTAATGCTGTCTATTTTGTCATTCATTAGTTTATTATTCTCTTCGAATTTGTCATTAATTTGCTTCAAGTTCTCATTCATTTGTCTATTGTTTTCATCTGTATTCCTGTTAATACTGTCTATTTTCTCGTTTGTACTGTCCATCCTCTCATTCATTTGTTTTATTAAATTTTCCCTCAAATTCTCCTTTTGTACCCTTGAGTTCTCATTAATCTCTTCCTTCATACCGTCTATTTTCTCATTTGTTTGTCTGTTATCTTCCTTGATGCTATCAAATTTTTCATTCGTTTGCTTGTTTTGTTCCTCCATTTGTTTTAATAAGTTTTGACTCAAAATTTCATTTTGTTTCTTTGAGTTTTCAGTGAATTCTTCCTTCTGCTTCTTAAAATTGTCATTCGTTTCTTCCTTATTTCTGTCCATTTTTTCATTTATACTATTCATTAACTCCATTAATTTTATAAGATTCAGGTCTCCTCTATCTTCCTTTCTTACTACCGTCTCCACATCCTCCACCGATGTTACTTCATTTTCTTCCATCCTGACTTCTTTCTTGGCCTCCTTCATCCATCTCTGTGATGTCACCCTCTTATGCATTCTTATTATTTTTTAGAACCTATAGCAGTTACCAGCTAAAAATTAGGAAATTAATTTGCTTATTTTTATTTCTTCACGTATTACTTCCCTAATTTAAGACCCATGTTGGGCGCCAATTTATAACAAAAAGTGTAAATCCCTTGGATAATAATTCGCCACATGTTGGATTCGTCAATTTTATTACAAAACGTGTTGCTGTGTATTATTAATGTTAAGTTGTAATAAAAGGTTGTTGGTTTAATGAAGAAAACTTTTGCTCTAAGTGTATCAGTTGTTCGGTTGATATTTATGTTGCGTGTTTTGAGTGAAGTGATTTCAGATATAATTTTACTGACTGAATTACTCTTCCTTGTTTATTAATTAGAATTGACTTATTTTCTTCAGTTAATTTGTTCTAAATTGAATGTAGCGGTCGAGTTGTTCCAAACAATTCTCAACGTTCACTTTCGATATTTGTCTTAACCCTATTCATTGAGGTTAATCTTGGTGTTGTAGTTTCTAGGGTTCCAACGACTCCTCGACGTCTTCTTAATCTTCGTAAGTGTAGAACAAATACTGATTATATCTTACCTTCAAGAAATATAACGCATGGATATGATTTTATTAATATTATTGTTTAATCTTTGCAAACTTAATTCAAGTTAATAGAATTTTGCATTCGATATACATGCTAGTAATAATCGATTATGTATCTCAGGGTTGAATAGTAAAAAATGGATTAAGCATATAACGGAATTCTTTTGGCTGCTACGAAAGGTTCCATTAATTATTAACAAACAATATAGAGTACATTACAAATCATTCTAATGCTTATAATCTAATGTAAGAGTGAAAATAAGTATTAAGGCCAACGAAAATGTCTGGCGATATTTAGTTCGTTGTGTGCAATGCATGATGGTCCTGGAATGACGGTCATAATGATGGCCGGCTCGTCATCCGATAATGCGTGAAGTTGTTCCAATGTATTTGTAATAAATGTGTTCACCTTGTACTCACTGATTCTTATATAATATGTTTTTCGCTTTATGAAATGTCCACCAGTGATTAATTGTGGTGTGAGTTATTGATGTTACTAGTGATTGTTCGTGTTGGATTACTAATGTTGTCAGTTATAAAATTGTATTATACGTTACACTTCTTAGTGGTATTTAGCTGTGCATCTTCTTGTTAATCACTTGATTTTTCTTACTGGTGTTTGTTCATATTTGATGATATGATTTTAGTTAATAATTTCTGTATCTTCTGTTGTGGTTATAATTTTTTCTTCCAAATTGGTTCCTGGGTTTTAAAATTTTGTTACATAATAACTCTGCGAGCACTATTCAACTGTATTTACTCGTGGTTAACAATCAAGTGTCATTTCTTCTTTTTGTCATCGAACTGACCAAAATTTCTTAAATTCTGATTGGCCCCTTATGCACAGTTCAAGTGTTACATGACCAATACCCCTTAATTACTTTAGATTTTACAATTTGCCTTTAACTTATTATTTTCTCATTATACACTAATGGTTAATACAATGTTTATGTAGTTATTAATTATAAAATTACAAATAATTTGGTACTAAACATGTCTTGGTTTAGTCCTGTATAATCTTAGTATTTAGTGGATTTTCCAGATATCTGATGAAACAATTTATAATGGTTGATGGTAGTTACTTTTGACCCCTTGAGATTACATTATTTCAAATTAATTAGTTGGTAACATAAAACTCTTATAATATAACACAAAGCTCTTAATGATACTACTAAGTTTAACAATTATAATTTATGCACACTGTTTAACAATTGTTTGTGTGATAAATCACTCATCACTACTGTCAATGATAATTGACCACTTCTTTGTAAACAATAGTACACTTTTTAACTATAGTTTATGTAACTATTATTATTATGCCACTTTTCTGTGTTTATGATCACTTATGGCACTGTAAGGGGTTGTGCCCTTTTCCTCACTTTGGTTTATAATTAGACCAATTTTTATTGATCTATTATTTTACATATAGTTAATACAATTTTACATTATGGCATGTTTGTACTCTTTATTGGATTCATTTAGTTTATTCATTGAATGTTGTTTACTAGGGTTCTTTATTTTAATTTTATTTGTTTACTGCCCTATTCTACTGGGTAATGTCTGGCTAGGTCTTGTTAGTATTAATTAGGTCAAAGGTTGATGTTGTTGAGTCATATTTGGTTCCTTACTGATCTTCAAAATTTGATATTTTCTGTTGACTAGTTATTGAGCATTGTTTTGAGTTCCATCCCTGGATAGGGTTTCACTATTATCATTTATAATTATTTTGACAGCGTTCTGTTTCGTTACAAATTGCCCCCCTTCATAAGTAATGAGGACATAATTGCTTATGTTACATTTTCTTTTTTGTCCTCGTGATATCTCTTTGTAGAGTGTTGATTGAGTCGTTTTTCTCTATTTTAAAAATATATAAATATATTAATATATCAACTTCCACCTACCTTGAAAGTTTCGTTTTGTGTGGGGCCAGGATCCTTTCGTGCGAACGCTAGATACAAACATGTGTTTCATGGGTTATCGAAATAACTAACGCTACACATCTTTAGGAAGAGAAATAATTAATTTTAATGATCAGTTATTGAACTTATTGTGTATCAAATACATTCTTATGTCGTCAAATGTTGTGCAACTTTGTTCCCTACATATTACTTTTACATCTATAACTTATACTAATTACTTACACAAGATAGCCCAGCCTGCCTTTCACTCACTACTCACATTGTATTATAAAGCCCCCATTACCCCGATTACCCGATTTACTGCATGATATGAAGTCCCCGCCGACAACGCGTTCTTCAGTGACCTCGTGGCCTTACCGCAGTAAGTCTTAAACGTCCCGGAAAAATAGAAACTGAAACACAAATTTAGATAGGAATGTTCTGCCACTATTCCTCCATTTTTACTGTCACTTGTTTAAAGAGTTTACTTCACTTTTCTGTCAAAAAACTGATGAAATTTAGTAGAGCATACTTAGCTCTGGGGTCGGCCGACACGCACAGAGTAGGACTGGGAAAAGTGCTTCGTTGAGCGGGAGGAAGCGGCGATTCACTGCCACCAGGTTGTAGTCGCCGTTCATGCTTAATTTGCTGTGACTTATGAGTTTTATGCATGGCATATAGCAGGTATATTCGCCACAGGTGTAGCCGATATTTGCATGTGCCACACTGATGTCACTAGTAGTAGGCGTAGCTTAACGGCATTTCCTGTAGTTGGCCGGTGGCTGCTACACACTGTTCGTTCCATCGCCATGTTTTGCCTCGACGTTGGAGTTTTCAAAGCGTCACTACAGCGCTCCGCCCTGTAATGTTACGTACGGGCGTCGCCACACATACACAGAGTTCTTAGAATTTTTAGGGTGGCGCGGATTCCTGGCTGCATTACTCAACAGCAAACTGCGTCTATGCTTTGTTACACCACTGTTTCTCAACACGTGTTCTGTTATAATGAAAGAACGTTCATCGGGAAATAAAACTTTCACAATAAATTTATAAACTCCCACCCAAAATGAAATAAATAAAAAGACGAATACCCCATACGGTAAAAAATAAAATGACCCAAAATTGACACGTTACAATACCCCCTCGATGAGAATTCTGCTGTTTACAACAGAAGAAATCTCATCGATAAACCCCGAAGAGGACCGGTGAGGAACTGGTGCCAACAACCCCCTTGTTCTTAATCCGCATGGGTACACGACCCCCCTGGCTCAGCGACTATGGACTTATCTGAACGAGATCACTGGACTTCTCCGTAAGAGATCCCAACACCGAGAAATCGAACAGAAAAGTACCACAGCACACCTCGCCTTTTAACATGCTACCCCTAAATATCCTCAATCCCTGGCTCAGATTATGCCAGATCCTCTACCGATATGTTTCCCCTTGTATGCAAGCTGGGCTGCCTTTAGCAGGTACTGGGCTCACACACACTCACATTACATATTACACCTTGACAAATTCTTTAAAATTTACAAAAAATTAAAAAAATCAAAATTCAAAATAATATACTTGACAAAAAAATTCTCTTCCTTGTTTTTCTGTTCTATTTAGAATGACTTAATTTAGACCTTTCTCCTAATCCAAACATATCCTTACTCTAACATGTGAACCACTTAGAGTCTAACAATACGATGCAATACAAAATAAATCAATAAAATAAACATGGTTAACACACAAATAATAAAATAATCAATACCTAAAATATTCATTATCTGGCAGGCGAAAATCAAGATTTTTTTTTTCAAAAATTAAAATTTCCAAAAAAATATTTTCCAAAAAAAAAAATTTTAAAATTCAAAAAAAATTTAAATTTATTAAATGTTTCCTTTATATATCGAAATTATTTAGTATTTGTTTGAATTGATAAAATAAACAAATTAAATTGAATTCCTACTACACAAGCTTAGTGGGTGTATGACATCAGCTGATCGAAACTAGGTCAAGTCCAAGACCCTTGACCTACATATGTTATGTATACTTTCTGAACATACATTCAACAGCTGCAACAATCTAACTTGAAACACAAAACATAATAAAATAAAATGTTTAAAACTAACAAAATATTATTATAAACACTAGGCAAATTGACATTTAAATTATTTAAAATAAACACCTTAAGTCTTTACATTATCAAATTCTCTCAAAGTTTTGTCACTGGTTTAAAAAATAAAAAATTTTATATCTTTATTATAAATATTTCTTTTGCTTAACAATCTTACTCTTCATTTAACAATCTCACTCTACTTTACTGTGGGTGATTTAAATTATTTGTCTCATTGACTGTACTAGATCTGTATACATATATAATCTTTCTCCCCCTGACTCTAATATTCATCAACTTCAATTACCATGACACCCATCTCTGTTTAAAATATCTATCCCAAAACACTCTAAACCCAACTTACCATTAAACTCAATTCGCCACCTTCTTTCAATATAAAAAAAAAATACTCTCTACCCCTTTGTACATAGGATATGTGTTCCTCCCAAAAACTCACTCCCTTATGTTGGTTCCTGGACTCCCCCTAGGTAACCCTTTCCGGCGCCAATCGGTCCCTTCCCGCCACAACGCCTGTCGCTGCGGACTCCCTATCACACCACCCCCCTTTACAAAATCACCATCCCCAGAAATCTCAATCCCATTACCTTACTACAACTACAACAAAATAACAACATCAATTATAAACAACAATAATCACTCAAACTCCACAATTATTCTCCATTACTACTGTGTCAACATCAATACTTCTCAAAATTCTATTACATTATATTAACTCAAAACAACATTACCTTATCTCCATCTCTACTATTTCTTTAACTTCAACTTGGACAGATCTACATGTCCCACAAAATATTTATCACCCAAACACTATCTTTTATTAACCTTCACACATTGTTACTTTATTTCTCATTTTATCAAATTATTTTTCCCATTACTTTAAAACATCTGTAATACATTAAAAACATTACCTTGAACATTAATTACTTGGAACATTTATAACTAATATACCAGTGACATATTATTGCTGATCAGCTGATCCTCCTAACACAATGAAAATACATCTCACAATTGAACAATTTACATGAAATATATATGTATTTATTTATCATTACTTCTCATCTCATTGTTTCCCCTCTCTGATTCTGATCATTTTGTGTTACCGCCTGCCAGACGATTTTATCATTGGCTTAGTTTAAAAATTACACACATAATGAAAACATATATTTTTATCAACACCTATATCTAACGTACAACAATAAAATAATACATTTAAAATTATAGCATGAACACCCTATATTAAATGTCTGAGCAGCTAGTTATTTAACAGAGCACAAGCAGTTTTATTGGATCAAAATTCAAATTAACAAAAACTTTTTATGTTGTAAAATTCAAATTCGTAGCTCATCTGAGCCACCTCCCAGCCACACACACTATTTCAAGTTATGGAGGACTGTATCGCCCTTTTCGCTTCGACAAAGACTGTATATTTTGGGGTGGTTTTACCTCTCCGTGTCTTTGCTTCCGCTATTACATTTTAAAGGTTATGAACATCAACATGTTCTGGTCTATAATTACATACCCTTAATGCGGGTCTACCACCTGTCTTTGCTGCCCCCACGCGGGCAGAGTGGCAGCCGCTGTTTCATAGTTCCGGGATATTTCCCCTAATGTTCGCCCCCCATTGAATTTCTAATATATACCAATTTCAAGTCAGCTATGGTTAAGGGACTTGATATGACCATAGCTGGCCGCTAGCCAAATCCATGATTAGTGCTGGTAAGGCAGTAATCGCCCGAAAAGTCTGGGAAATCTAACTTGCATTTCACTGCCTGTTACATTCATCACTAGTATGTGCGACACGGTCGTCTATCAGTGTGTAAATTTTAACTTACACGAAAAAAGGTGTGCCGCACATTTTCGCCATTTTGGCCTCCGATGGGGGTAACACTCTCTGTTACCCCCAACCCATTTCGCTATCTACGAGGGCACAGGCCACCCCCGCAATAGCAACTTAATAGCTAACTAATAAAATTGTTATATACAACATTATAGTATGAGACCTTCATTCATCACTAATCCTTTGACTCACTTATATCATTCATAATTTTCAACAATTATCTTCCTTAAAATTTTCAAAATTTATTATCAAGATTTATTATAAATTCCATTATCTTTCAGTTATTATTATTAAAAAAATTTTTTAATTATCTTTTTTATTGAACACAATTATTTCAAATAAACATCTTATTACTAAATTAAAATCTTAGTTACCTGTAAACATTTTTGTTATACTTGATTATATTGTAAAAGTTCTATACTTACAATCCAGTTAACATGATATATACAAAACATAATTCCCATACCACAATACTTCCACCTCACCTCTGTAACATTTAACACAAAAATATTAGTTTACATCAAATAATTTATCATTCATTACCAAATTTCCAAATCTCGGAAAATAAATTAAATTCATAAAAAATTTAATTAATTAATATTTAAATAAGCAATCAAAATATTTAACATGTATCAAAATGTTTTAATTAAATTAATTACCAAAAATATAAATTATATAGTTATCGAAACAATTACCATTAGTCAATTACTGTTTTCAAAATTAATTCTGATATTTATTTAAATTGCAAAATATTTATATTATTATTGCAATAATCATCTTACGTACACACATCATTTACTCAACATTCCACAATGCACACAAATAAATTCACTATATTTTATTTACAAACTCTTGTTATTAACTGTTCAGTTTTTTCCGCACTTCATTGTCCCAATCTGCCATGTCAAAAACTATTAAACACAATGTTTATACTGTCTTTTATTGTTTTAATAGTTTACCCTCCATCGTCCCAAATTAACCTTGGTTCTACATAACATTGTTCAATTTTATCACCACACAAATGACTGTTTTGTGTGTTGTAACCAGAAAAACTAAACTCATTCATCTTGCTCAAATACTCATGAAACCGGTCTACATTAGGTATTTTTGTTAGGTCTCCGTCAATAAATTCATTCACTATCGGGTTAATTATGTTTACCAAATCATTATAATCACTGTTACTCACATATATTTCTAAACTTTCTTTCCATTCCTCATACTCTCTATTCAAATCATACACTTCGGTTTCTTTTTTGACATACAATTCTCTGTTTACATCTCTCTCCTCATAACCCCAAATCACACTCTCAAAAGTATTACAGACAGAGGGTACAAATTCAATTAAACCTTTCCTGACTTCTCCAGGAAAAACAAAAAACTTCAAAAAACAATTATTTGTAGCACACTTGTCTACACAATATATACGTGAAGGTCTTCCTTCACCCCCCATTCTACCTCGTAAACAATTTACCCTCTGTTTCATACCTATAATATAACTCTCCTCCCACTCTCTCTCTAACTCATTAACACACATTAACATCTCATAATCACATCCTACAAACTCCTCAGTACTCCCAGATATTACATTTTCAATGACATTATTATTCTCATTATTTTCAACAACATCATTATTATTTATTAATTCTTTATCTAATACAACATTGCCATTACAACTTTCATTTGTATTACTCGTACTCGGTTCTACTTTATTCAAATTATTTCTTATTTTATTGGTACTTTCTAGACGTTCATTCTTGTCTTGTATATTATTTATTAAACCATCGAATTTTACGCTAATACTCTGCAGCAACTGAGTATTCTGTTGTTTAATTTATTTAAAATTAATCTCGTTTTGAATATTCTGCTGTTTGCATTTTATTTTCTGTTCATTAAAATCACAAGTTAATTGATCTAATTTATTGTTAAAGTCATTTTTCATCTTATTTAAAATTTTATCATTATTATCAAAACGTTTATCAAAGTCATTATTTTTTACCATGTTTTCAGACATAGTTTGTATCAGGTAGAATATATCGTTCATTGATAATTCTTTCGCTTTACTTGTTACGGGAGTTGATATCGCTCCCGGTGTGCCAAGTACCGATGCTTCTACGTTATACTCATTTATTGGCGTTAATTCTGCTGAATACTGGAGTCAGCATTTACTTGACTCTCGGTCTGACTGTCAGCTAGACTGACTTCACTGTTATCTGCCATTTCTTATTTTATACTCTATACTTGTGTATAAATATAATATAATCAATATAATGTATTACATAACCAATTTTGCGTTAATAACGCACTTTTGTTTTATTCCGCTAACCCCAAAAACATGTTTGTATCTTTGCTGTAGGTACGGTCTTTAATATTTTAATTAATAAAAACTGTCCCTGTATCGGAAGCCATTGAGACGTTTTTCTCTATTTTAAAAATATATAAATATATTAATATATCAACTTCCACCTACCTTGAAAGTTTCGTTTTGTGTGGGGCCAGGATCCTTTCGTGCGAATGCTAGATACAAACATGTGTTTCATGGGTTATTGAAATAACTAACGCTACACATCTTTAGGAAGAGAAATAATTAATTTTAATGATCAGCTATTGAACTTATTGTGTATCAAATACATTCTTATGTCGTCAAATGTTGTGCAACTTTGTTCCCTACATATTACTTTTACATCTATAACTTATACTAATTACTTACACAAGATAGCCCAGCCTGCCTTTCACTCACTACTCACATTCTATTATAAAGCCCCCATTACCCCGATTACCCGATTTACTGCATGATATGAAGTCCCCGCCGACAACGCGTTCTTCAGTGACCTTGTGGCCTTACCGCGGTAAGTCTTAAACGTCCCGGAAAAATAGAAACTGAAACACAAATTTAGATAGGAATGTTCTGCCACTATTCCTCCATTTTTACTGTCACTTGTTTAAAGAGTTTACTTCACTTTTCTATCAAAAAACTGATGAAATTTACTAGAGCATACTTAGCTCTGGGGTCGGCCGACACGCACAGAGTAGGACTGGGAAAAGTGCTTCGTTGAGCGGGAGGAAGCGGCGATTCACTGCCACCAGGTTGTAGTCGCCGTTCATGCTTAATTTGCTGTGACTTATGAGTTTTATGCATGGCATATAGCAGGTATATTCGCCACAGGTGTAGCCGATATTTGCATGTGCCACACTGATGTCACTAGTAGTAGGCGTAGCTTAACGGCATTTCCTGTAGTTGGCCGGTGGCTGCTACACACTGTTCGTTCCATCGCCATGTTTTGCCTCGACGTTGGAGTTTTCAAAGCGTCACTACAGCGCTCCGCCCTGTAATGTTACGTACGGGCGTCGCCACACATACACAGAGTTCTTAGAATTTTTAGGGTGGCGCGGATTCCTGGCTGCATTACTCAACAGCAAACTGCGTCTATGCTTTGTTACACCACTGTTTCTCAACACGTGTTCTGTTATAATGAAAGAACGTTCATCGGGAAATAAAACTTTCACAATAAATTTATAAACTCCCACCCAAAATGAAATAAATAAAAAGACGAATACCCCATATGGTAAAAAATAAAATGACCCAAAATTGACACGTTACATGATTATAATTGCCCTTGATCTTTTTTGAAATGGGGTCGGTTAATTCGTACGTGTTGTTGTGGTTTTTTGTTACTATATAGGGTCCTACGTAGGGTAATAATAATTTCTTTGATATTCCTTCTAGAGTGCTAGGCAATTCCCATGTAGTTCTTTAATAACACTTTCTCTCTTACTTCATAGTTAATTATTTTACCCCTGACTTTCTGGTATTTGTTTCTACGTTTTTCCAGATTTTCTATCACTTGGTTATAAAATTTTAACTTGTTAAATTGATAATGTTGAGACTCAGGTAACTTAATTAATTCTTGGATCTCTTTGGGGGCGGTTGTTTTTCGTACATAGCTGTATATGGAGTGCAATTTATTGATGGATGATACGCTAAGTTTAGAAAATCTTCTGCGGCTGATAAGTACTCGGGCCACTTCCTTTGTTGGTGGTGACAATATGTTCTTAATATTCTACCCACTTCTCTCAGTACTCTTTCCGACGGATTGCTACTGGGGTGGTATACTGATGTCTTGTAACTTTTGATGCTCAGCTCTAACAACGTATTCTTCCATTTTCTGCCTCAGAATTATGTACCATGATCTGTAACTATTGAGATGGGTGTTCCTATTTCTGGGATGTATTGAGTAGTTATAACTTCAAGAATTTTCTGTGTAGTTGCCCGACTGATTGGATACAATTTGGTGAATTTGGTGAAGTGGTCCATAATGATTATAATATATTTGTATTGGCTTCTACCTTCGCTACGAGGAAATGGTCCGCATATATCAATGAATAATTTTTCTAGTTTTTGTTCCGATGATATTGGTATCATTATACCTTCCTTTCTTTCATTATTAATTTTGACTAACTGGCAAATATGACAGGGTTTTATATAATTTTGTACTTTCCTGTGTATGTTCTTGATGTAACAGTTCTCCTCCAATGCTTTCACTACCTTTACTGCACCCATATGTCCGTATCTTATGTGATATTCCAATACTAGTTCTTTTTCCATGATTCTGGGAATGATTACTTTCCAGTCTTCTTGGTTCAATGTATTTTTTATGAATAAGATACCATCCTGTTCACAATAGAATTGGTTTATTGAAGTGTTTTGTTTCTCCAAGCGTTCCTAAATTTTATTAATTTTGGGTCTAATAATTGGTTGGCTCTGATATTTTGTAGTAATGCCTCCAGATCGGATCTACTTTTGAGAATGTTGTACACCTTGATAATTTTCTCCTTCTCTCCCTCAAATGTCTGGGTGTCCAGGTTTATTCATAATAACACGTCTGCTATCACGTTTTGACTCTCTGGAATGTATTCCCATTTGATATTATACTCCTGCAAGGCGAGTATCCACCTTGTAAGCCTTCCATGACTCAGCTTACAACTTCTCAAAAACGTTATGGACTTATGATCTGTTCTTACTGTTACAGGATATCCTAAGATGTACGTCCGGAATTTACCACAAGCAAAAACAATGCTTAATAGTTCCTTTTCCGTTACGTTATATCTTCTTTCACAGTGGTTTAATACCCGACTGGCGAAACTGATGACTAAGTGGTTCCCTACTTCATCTTCTTGGTACAATACAGTCCCAAGACTAACATCACTGGCATCACAGTTTAAGAAGAATGGGTGATTAAAATTTGGTTGATGAAGTATTACTGTTTCTAAGAATTTATCCTTTATTTGCTGTAATATAGTGTCTTGTTCATGTCCCCATATCCATTTGTTCTTGGAGGACAGCTGTTCCTGGAATTTAGATGTTAATTCGGAATAATTGTGTTGGAACTTCCGGTAATAATTACAGAGTCCTAAGAAGGATGTGCTGAGTCAAAAGATTCAGCGCTAAGTCAGTCATTTTATTGGCAGTTTTGACGTTAAGGACAGTACAAAAATTAAAGTAATAATGAGTGCTGCTCTCTACCCGCGGATAGGAGAAACTACCGTTTTCGATTTTACACTGTTTGGTCGGTGTTGCCGTCTGCTGAGTTTTTCCAGCAGTTTTAAACAACAGTTCTGTAGCCTGGTGAGATTTTCGTTACCCAAACGAGGACGGCGTTCCGTTTTTTTTTTTTGTCTACAGGAAAGTCTAGCTGATTGCCTCGTGGTAAATCTCTTCGGTGGAGGGGTATTAATTTCCAACATCTTCTAACTACTATGGAAAGATAAGTTTCTTAAACGACTGCGGGTTCGCCGAATAGAGACAAGTCCTGCTACATGACTGAAAGAATGACATCTTAAAAGCTCCACACTCGACACCGAAGAGAATAAGACCACAACAACCACCACAACATGCCAGTCATAAGATCGCCACGTTACAAATAAGAGATCATCCTTCTGGGCACATAAGCAGGTGAAAAATAACCATTTATAATTCACACGTAGAATCAACATGGCACCAGTTATACATAATCATCAGTTTTACCGTTCAAGTATACAGTCATTTGGATCCCCAATTGATGGGACAGTTTAGTGTGAACACTAAGAATTGATTGTAAAATTTCAATATATGTATAGTAAATTGTCAGTTCAGAGACTGACATGTCTACAACACAGCATCCAACTTAGATTTCCACTCATTTCTTTATAGGGCTTTCGCTACAGATTTAAAGTCAGTTTTGTTATTAGTAATTTTCTCAAGTTTAATTTACTATGCATAAAAACATATATTTTCTCTTATTTTTAAAATCAGGTTATGTCATTTGTATAAAAAGATTACTGGGGAGGTAGGTGAATTTTTAATTAGTTTCAACCAAGCTGTGCATGTCGAAACACTTTTCAACTTGTTTGTCGAAACAAGGTTGTTGAGACAAATTTGTTGAGACTGGTCATAAGTTGAAGGAACATGTCCGTCTCTGACACACAAATGTATTTTTTTATATAAGGTGCTAATATTGTGCAATTTTTCTCTTTTCATTAATTGGCCCTATTTTAGTCTATATAAATTCTTTATATTAATCATGGTAACTGGGGGGGGCGTTAATTATTTTAAACAATTTTTATTTCTCCCTTAATTAAGTATTTTAGCACTTAGCCACTTAGGCACTTGGTTTTAAATTTTTAATGTCCTGGGGACATTTGTATGCAATACTTTATGATACACATGACGTGCAATTAACCCACACCATGGGGGTACATTTATAGAAATAAATCTTTAATCCTAATTGGGATTCCTATAAAGAAGAAGTTAGAATTATATACACCAGAAGGGTAATATAAAAAAGGGCATGGCAAGAGACCTTTATGTATTTGTATACTATTGTATAATGTAATTTGTCTTGTGGAACATGTTATGTCTGTATATTTCTGTGTACATTTTGGGGGATATATATATATATATATGCATTACTGTACTTTTGGTGGGAATTTGGGATATAGGGATTTATTATTCAGGGTCTTTTACAACAGAAAGTTAACACATGTAGGCATGTGGATATATCCTTTTCATTTTCTTTTTAAGGGAGGTATTCTATCTCAATAATCGTGGCTGATCATTTCTTTAAGGAAATTAATTATTTTATTTAACAAGTATAGGAAGTGTCACCTTTAAAGTTCATTTAATTGGTTGAGTAATTATTTTAATTATTAATAGTAACTGGGAATGAAATCATTTTATCTTCATTAATTTATATACTGCATTTTAAAAGGAACACATGATATAAATTTTATATTTTAATAAATAGTTTAATGGGAGTTTTATTTTGAGGTTAATGATTATTTTAAATTTTCAATTCATTGATGGTGATATAGCCATTATTTTCGTGGACTCAGTTAATATTTTTCAGGTGGCCTTGTTGAGAGGGTATACTCCTTTATTTAAACATTTAAAGGGGAATTATAAACCACTGTTGTATTTATTTGTTCATTATATTTTTATTATGAGATAGAATAATAAAATGGGATTGTTAATTATTTAATTCTTGAGTTTTTATTGCAAGTCCCGTCTTACTGGATCCAGCGCAATTTTTAGCTTCTCTAGGCCTTAGCCTAGTTTTAATTAACTTGTAGCCCCTCTTTACAAAAAGAAATATTCTTTTTGTTTTAACTACTCAAAATGAAGTAGGGGTTTCAAGGATTGGAGTTGTCTCTTATTCTTCGGCTGTGGGAACTTCTGGATTGCAGTAACCTTTTCTTGTGATGGGGAAATCCCTTGTTCAGTCAAATTGAACCCTAAGAATTGAACTTCCTTTGCTATTAATTGTGATTTTTCGAGTTTTAGAGTTATGTTATTCTCTGCTAATTTACTCAGTACATATTCCACTCTGTGACAATGTTCCTCCCAGTTGGATGAGGTAATCAACAGGTCGTCTACATAAACTGTGGTGAATTGGAGGGCTTCCTGACCCAGTACCTGGTCCATACACTGTACAAAAATTGCTACCGAGTTTACTAATCCAAAGGGCAGTCTCTTAAACTGGTAGTTTCTACCCTCAAAAATAAAAGCCATATATTGTCGACTCTTTGGGTGCAACTCCACCTGCCAGTAACCACAAGCTGTGTCCCATGTACTGATGAATCTTGTACCGTGGAACTTTTTTAGAATTTCTTCTATTTCTCCAGGTGACGTGCGATCATTTTATTTATTTCACGGGCATCCAAGCAAAGTCGAACCTGTCCGCTTTTCTTCTGAATCGCTACTTTTGGGCTAGTATATGGAGATTGGCTATGCTCAATTATATCATGTAGTAACATTTTATTAATCTCAGCCCTAACTGCCTCCTTCAGTGAACATGGTATAGGATAGGATTTTCTGTGGAATTCCGCTGGTTCTTTACTCAATCTCTCATTAGTGTCAGCTATTTCTTGTTTCTTTCATCATCGATTTTATCCATCTTCTGGTTAATTGTATCATTTACCTGTTCAATCCTACCATTAATTCTTCTTAAATTCTCTTCATTTATTTGTCTGAACTCTTCCTTCATTTGGTTATTATTTTCACTTATAGTTTGCCTTAAGGTTTCATTAGTACTTTCCTTAATACTGTCGATTTTTTCATTGGTTTGTTTAATGCTTTCCTTAATGCTGTCTATTTTGTCATTCATTAGTTTATTATTCTCTTCGAATTTGTCATTAATTTGCTTCAAGTTCTCATTCATTTGTCTATTGTTTTCATCTGTATTCCTGTTAATACTGTCTATTTTCTCGTTTGTACTGTCCATCCTCTCATTCATTTGTTTTATTAAATTTTCCCTCAAATTCTCCTTTTGTACCCTTGAGTTCTCATTAATCTCTTCCTTCATACCGTCTATTTTCTCATTTGTTTGTCTGTTATCTTCCTTGATGCTATCAAATTTTTCATTCGTTTGCTTGTTTTGTTCCTCCATTTGTTTTAATAAGTTTTGACTCAAAATTTCATTTTGTTTCTTTGAGTTTTCAGTGAATTCTTCCTTCTGCTTCTTAAAATTGTCATTCGTTTCTTCCTTATTTCTGTCCATTTTTTCATTTATACTATTCATTAACTCCATTAATTTTATAAGATTCAGGTCTCCTCTATCTTCCTTTCTTACTACCGTCTCCACATCCTCCACCGATGTTACTTCATTTTCTTCCATCCTGACTTCTTTCTTGGCCTCCTTCATCCATCTCTGTGATGTCGCCCTCTTATGCATTCTTATTATTTTTTAGAACCTATAGCAGTTACCAGCTAAAAATTAGGAAATTAATTTGATTATTTTTATTTCTTCACGTATTACTTCCCTAATTTAAGACCCATGTTGGGCGCCAATTTATAACAAAAAGTGTAAATCCCTTGGATAATAATTCGCCACATGTTGGATTCGTCAATTTTATTACAAAACGTGTTGCTGTGTATTATTAATGTTAAGTTGTAATAAAAGGTTGTTGGTTTAATGAAGAAAACTTTTGCTCTAAGTGTATCAGTTGTTCGGTTGATGTTTATGTTGCGTGTTTTGAGTGAAGTGATTTCAGATATAATTTTACTGACTGAATTACTCTTCCTTGTTTATTAATTAGAATTGACTTATTTTCTTCAGTTAATTTGTTCTAAATTGAATGTAGCGGTCGAGTTGTTCCAAACAATTCTCAACGTTCACTTTCGATATTTGTCTTAACCCTATTCATTGAGGTTAATCTTGGTGTTGTAGTTTCTAGGGTTCCAACGACTCCTCGACGTCTTCTTAATCTTCGTAAGTGTAGAACAAATACTGATTATATCTTACCTTCAAGAAATATAACGCATGGATATGATTTTATTAATATTATTGTTTAATCTTTGCAAACTTAATTCAAGTTAATAGAATTTTGCATTCGATATACATGCTAGTAATAATCGATTATGTATCTCAGGGTTGAATAGTAAAAAATGGATTAAGCATATAACGGAATTCTTTTGGCTGCTACGAAAGGTTCCATTAATTATTAACAAACAATATAGAGTACATTACAAATCATTCTAATGCTTATAATCTAATGTAAGAGTGAAAATAAGTATTAAGGCCAACGAAAATGTCTGGCGATATTTAGTTCGTTGTGTGCAATGCATGATGGTCCTGGAATGACGGTCATAATGATGGCCGGCTCGTCATCCGATAATGCGTGAAGTTGTTCCAATGTATTTGTAATAAATGTGTTCACCTTGTACTCACTGATTCTTATATAATATGTTTTTCGCTTTATGAAATGTCCACCAGTGATTAATTGTGGTGTGAGTTATTGATGTTACTAGTGATTGTTCGTGTTGGATTACTAATGTTGTCAGTTATAAAATTGTATTATACGTTACACTTCTGAGTGGTATTTAGCTGTGCATCTTCTTGTTAATCACTTGATTTTTCTTACTGGTGTTTGTTCATATTTGATGATATGATTTTAGTTAATAATTTCTGTATCTTCTGTTGTGGTTATAATTTTTTCTTCCAAATTGGTTCCTGGGTTTTAAAATTGTGTTACATAATAACTCTGTGAGCACTATTCAACTGTATTTACTCGTGGTTAACAATCAAGTGTCATTTCTTCTTTTTGTCATCGAACTGACCAAAATTTCTTAAATTCTGATTGGCCCCTTATGCACAGTTCAAGTGTTACATGACCAATACCCCTTAATTACTTTAGATTTTACAATTTGCCTTTAACTTATTATTTTCTCATTATACACTAATGGTTAATACAATGTTTATGTAGTTATTAATTATAAAATTACAAATAATTTGGTACTAAACATGTCTTGGTTTAGTCCTGTATAATCTTAGTATTTAGTGGATTTTCCAGATATCTGATGAAACAATTTATAATGGTTGATGGTAGTTACTTTTGACCCCTTGAGATTACATTATTTCAAATTAATTAGTTGGTAACATAAAACTCTTATAATATAACACAAAGCTCTTAATGATACTACTAAGTTTAACAATTATAATTTATGCACACTGTTTAACAATTGTTTGTGTGATAAATCACTCATCACTACTGTCAATGATAATTGACCACTTCTTTGTAAACAATAGTACACTTTTTAACTATAGTTATGTAACTATTATTATTATGCCACTTTTCTGTGTTTATGATCACTTATGGCACTGTAAGGGGTTGTGCCCTTTTCCTCACTTTGGTTTATAATTAGACCAATTTTTATTGATCTATTATTTTACATATAGTTAATACAATTTTACATTATGGCATGTTTGTACTCTTTATTGGATTCATTTAGTTTATTCATTGAATGTTGTTTACTAGGGTTCTTTATTTTAATTTTATTTGTTTACTGCCCTATTCTACTGGGTAATGTCTGGCTAGGTCTTGTTAGTATTAATTAGGTCAAAGGTTGATGTTGTTGAGTCGTATTTGGTTCCTTACTGATCTTCAAAATTTGATATTTTCTGTTGACTAGTTATTGAGCATTGTTTTGCGTTCCATCCCTGGATAGGGTTTCACTATTATCATTTATAATTATTTTGACAGCGTTCTGTTTCGTTACAAATTGCCCCCCTTCATAAGTAATTATTTCTGAACACTTCATTAGGTGTGAGGACATAATTACTTATGTTACATTTCTTTTTCGTCCTCGTGATATCTCTTTGTAGAGTGTTGATTATAATTGCCCTTGATCTTTTTTGAAATGGGGTCGGTTAATTCGTACGTGTTGTTGTGGTTTTTTGTTACTATATAGGGTCCTACGTAGAGTAATAATAATTTCTTTGATATTCCTTCTAGAGTGCTAGGCAATTCCCATGTAGTTCTTTAATAACACTTTCTCTCCTACTTCATAGTTAATTATTTTACCCCTGACTTTCTGGTATTTTTTCTACGTTTTTCCAGATTTTCTATCACTTGGTTATAAAATTTTAACTTGTTAAATTGATAATGTTGAGACTCAGGTAACTTATTTAATTCTTGGATCTCTTTGGGGGCGGTTGTTTTTCGTACATAGCTGTATATGGAGTGCAATTTATTGATGGATGATACGCTAAGTTTAGAAAATCTTCTGCGGCTGATAAGTACTCGGGCCACTTCCTTTGTTGGTGGTGACAATATGTTCTTAATATTCTACCCACTTCTCTCAGTACTCTTTCCGACGGATTGCTACTGGGGTGGTATACTGATGTCTTGTAACTTTTGATGCTCAGCTCTAACAACTTATTCTTCCATTTTCTTCCTCAGAATTATGTACCATGATCTGTAACTATTGAGATGGGTGTTCCTATTTCTGGGATGTATTGAGTAGTTATAACTTCAAGAATTTTCTGTGTAGTTGCCCGACTGATTGGATACAATTTGGTGAATTTGGTGAAGTGGTCCATAATGATTATAATATATTTGTATTGGCTTCTACCTTCGCTACGAGGAAATGGTCCGCATATATCAATGAATAATTTTTCTAGTTTTTGTTCCGATGATATTGGTATCATTATACCTTCCTTTCTTTCACTATTAATTTTGATTAACTGGCAAATATGACAGGGTTTTATATAATTTTGTACTTTCCTGTGTATGTTCTTGATGTAACAGTTCTCCTCCAATGCTTTCACTACCTTTACTGCACCCATATGTCCGTATCTTATGTGATATTCCAATACTAGTTCTTTTTCCATGATTCTGGGAATGATTACTTTCCAGTCTTATTGTTTCAATGTATTTTTTATGAATAAGATACCATCCTGTTCACAATAGAATTGGTTTATTGGAGTGTTTTGTTTCTCCAAGCGTTCCTAAATTTTATTAATTTTGGGTCTAATAATTGGTTGGCTCTGATATTTTGTAGTAATGCCTCCAGATCGGATCTACTTTTGAGAATGTTGTACACCTTGATAATTTTCTCCTTCTCTCCCTCAAATGTCTGGGTGTCCAGGTTTATTCATAATAACACGTCTGCTATCACGTTTTGACTCTCTGGAATGTATTCCCATTTGATATTATACTCCTGCAAGGCGAGTATCCACCTTGTAAGCCTTCCATAACTCAGCTTACAACTTCTCAAAAACGATATGGACTTATGATCTGTTCTTACTGTTACAGGATATCCTAAGATGTACGTCCGGAATTTACCACAAGCAAAAACAATGCTTAATAGTTCCTTTTCCGTTACGTTATATCTTCTTTCACAGTGGTTTAATACCCGACTGGCGAAACTGATGACTAAATGGTTCCCTTCTTCATCTTCTTGGTACAATACAGTCCCAAGACTAACATCACTGGCATCACAGTTTAAGAAGAATGGGTGATTAAAATTTGGTTGATGAAGTATTACTGTTTCTAAGAATTTATCCTTTATTTGCTGTAATATAGTGTCTTGTTCATGTCCCCATATCCATTTGTTCTTGGAGGACAGCTGTTCCTGGAATTTAGATGTTAATTCGGAATAATTGTGTTGGAACTTCCGGTAATAATTACAGAGTCCTAAGAAGGATTGGAGTTGTCTCTTATTCTTCGGCTGTGGGAACTTCTGGATTGCAGTAACCTTTTCTTGTGATGGGGAAATCCCTTGTTCAGTCAAATTGAACCCTAAGAATTGAACTTCCTTTGCTATTAATTGTGATTTTTAGAGTTATGTTATTCTCTGCTAATTTACTCAGTACATATTCCACTCTGTGACAATGTTCCTCCCAGTTGGATGAGGTAATCAACAGGTCGTCTACATAAACTATGGTGAATTGGAGGGCTTCCTGACCCAGTACCTGGTCCATACACTGTACAAAAATTGCTACCGAGTTTACTAATCCAAAGGGCAGTCTCTTAAACTGGTAGTTTCTACCCTCAAAAATAAAAGCCATATATTGTCGACTCTTCGGGTGCAACTCCACCTGCCAGTAACCACAAGCTGTGTCCCATGTACTGATGAATCTTGTACCGTGGAACTTTTTTAGAATTTTTTCTATTTCTCCAGGTGATGTGCGATCATTTTATTTATTTCACGGGCATCCAAGCAAAGTCGAACCTGTCCGCTTTTCTTCTGAATCGCTACTTTTGGGCTAGTATATGGTGATTGGCTATGCTCACTTATATCATTTAGTACCATTTTATTAATCTCAGCCCTAACTGCCTCCTTCAGTGAACATGGTATAGGATAGGATTTTCTGTGGAATTCCGCTGGTTCTTTACTCAATCTCTCATTAGTGTCAGCTATTTCTTGTTTCTTTCATCATCGATTTTATCCATCTTCTGGTTAATTGTATCATTTACCTGTTCAATCCTACCATTAATTCTTCTTAAATTCTCTTCATTTATTTGTCTGAACTCTTCCTTCATTTGGTTACTATTTTCACTTATCGATTTTATCCATCTTCTGGTTAATTGTATCATTTACCTGTTCAATCCTACCATTAATTCTTCTTAAATTCTCTTCATTTATTTGTCTGAACTCTTCCTTCATTTGGTTACTATTTTCACTTATAGTTTGCCTTAAGGTTTCATTAGTACTTTCCTTAATACTGTCGATTTTTTCATTGGTTTGTTTAATGCTTTCCTAATGCTGTCTATTTTGTCATTCATTAGTTTATTATTCTCTTCGAATTTGTCATTAATTTGCTTCAAGTTCTCATTCATTTGTCTATTGTTTTCATCTGTATTCCTGTTAATACTGTCTATTTTCTCGTTTGTACTGTCCATCCTCTCATTCATTTGTTTTATTAAATTTTCCCTCAAATTCTCCTTTTGTACCCTTGAGTTTTCATTAATCTCTTCCTTCATACCGTCTATTTTCTCTTTTGTTTGTCTGTTATCTTCCTTGATGCTATCAAATTTTTCATTCGTTTGCTTGTTTTGTTCCTCCATTTGTTTTAATAAGTTTTGACTCAAAATTTCATTTTGTTTCTTTGAGTTTTCAGTGAATTCTTCCTTCTGCTTCTCAAAATTGTCATTCGTTTCTTCCTTATTTCTGTCCATTTTTTCATTTATACTATTCATTAACTCCATTAATTTTATAAGATTCGGGTCTCCTCTATCTTCCTTTCTTACTACCGTCTCCACATCCTCCACCGATGTTACTTCATTTTCTTCCATCCTGACTTCTTTCTTGGCCTCCTTCATCCATCTCTGTGATGTCGCCCTCTTATGCATCCTTATTATTTTTTAGAACCTATAGCAGTTACCAGCTAAAAATTAGGAAATTAATTTGCTTATTTTTATTTCTTCACATATTACTTCCCTAATTTAAGACCCATGTTGGGCGCCAATTTATAACAAAAAGTGTAAATCCCTTGGATAATAATTCGCCACATGTTGGATTCGTCAATTTTATTACAAAACGTGTTGCTGTGTGTTATTAATGTTAAGTTGTAACAAAAGGTTGTTGGTTTAATGAAGAAAACTTTTGCTCTAAGTGTATCAGTTGTTCGGTTGATATTTATGTTGCGTGTTTTGAGTGAAGTGATTTCAGATATAATTTTACTGACTGAATTACTCTTCCTTGTTTATTAATTAGAATTGACTTATTTTCTTCAGTTAATTTGTTCTAAATTGAATGTAGCGGTCGAGTTGTTCCAAACAATTCTCAACGTTCACTTTCGATATTTGTCTTAACCCTATTCATTGAGGTTAATCTTGGTGTTGTAGTTTCTAGGGTTCCAACGACTCCTCGACGTCTTCTTAATCTTCGTAAGTGTAGAACAAATACTGATTATATCTTACCTTCAAGAAATAAAACGCATGGATATGATTTTATTAATATTATTGTTTAATCTTTGCAAACTTAATTCAAGTTAATAGAATTTTGCATTCGATATACACGCTAGTTAATTCGGAATAATTGTGTTGGAACTTCCGGTAATAATTACAGAGTCCTAAGAAGGATTGGAGTTATCGATTGCAGTAACCTTTTCTTGTGATGGGGAAATCCCTTGTTCAGTCAAATTGAACCCTAAGAATTGAACTTCCTTTGCTATTAATTGTGATTTTTAGAGTTATGTTATTCTCTGCTAATTTACTCAGTACATATTCCACTCTGTGACAATGTTCCTCCCAGTTGGATGAGGTAATCAACAGGTCGTCTACATAAACTGTGGTGAATTGGAGGGCTTCCTGACCCAGTACCTGGTCCATACACTGTACAAAAATTGCTACCGAGTTTACTAATCCAAAGGGCAGTCTCTTAAACTGGTAGTTTCTACCCTCAAAAATAAAAGCCATATATTGTCGACTCTTCGGGTGCAACTCCACCTGCCAGTAACCAAAAACTGTGTCCCATGTACTGATGAATCTTGTACCGTGGAACTTTTTTAGAATTTTTTCTATTTCTCCAGGTGACGTGCGATTATTTTATTTATTTCACGGGCATCCAAGCAAAGTCGAACCTGTCCGCTTTTCTTCTGAATCGCTACTTTTGGGCTAGTATATGGTGATTGGCTATGCTCAATTATATCATTTAGTAACATTTTATTAATCTCAGCCCTAACTGCCTCCTTCAGTGAATATGGTATAGGATAGGATTTTCTGTGGAATTCCGCTGGTTCTTTAAATTGTATTTTACACTGGTAGTTTTTCACCTTTCCTGGTTCTTCTGGAAATACATGTTTATATTTCTTATATACGCTAATGAGATCTTCTATTTGTTTTGCTGTCACATTATCTGTGCCTTGGTGTCTAAACTCTCTTTATCTCCTGTAATTTACTGTTCCATAGGTCGTCATTTGTCATATTATAAATTATCTTTCCCCATTGGGTGTCATTCTTTAAAAAAATATAATTCTCTAACTTGGTGGTGGGTACGGTTCAGAGGGGCACCATCGCTTCCTATTAACTCTGCCGTCCACACTGCACCTTCTGAGCACAAGGACACCTTCTCATGCTCAGATCAATAATGGCTGAGTATTTCCTCAGCATATCACATCCTATTAATATTTCAAATGGTAAGCCGATTGCGACTAGACATATAACATTAATTGTAACACCCTTGGTTTCTAATTCCAATGACACTTGCTTTCGCACTGTTTTATTTTGACGCCCAGTGGCACCTATTAAGATAACATTATTGACAGGTAAGGTGGGTATTGTATGTTTACTTTGTTTTTGTATTTTCTCCAATTCAGTGTCGTTAATGAGTGACACATTTGCACCAGTATCTATCATTACTCGTGTGGGAATTCCTTCAATTTTGGCAGTATATGTATAACATTTCATGATGCTGGTTGGTTTTACTTGTCACCGTTTCCTCCAATAGTTCTTCTCGAAGATTCTTCAAATAGTGGTTGTAGATAATGGTAAGGTTTTAACTATTAGTCCCTAAAATTTGTTTATTGTTATACCCAGTAGATAGGAGCAGTGAGGGGTCACGAGGGTTTATCACTGCCTCCCCCCGTTTAAATTAATGCCATCGTGGTTATTGTCCGGGCATGCAGGTTGATTTGCCTGGAATGTTGTGCTGGTTCCTGGTTATTCATTGTCTCGGTTGTTAACTTGTTCACTCCTGCTCGGTTCTCGGAGGTCCTCCTGGCTTCGACTTCTTGCTCGATTGTCATGGTGATTCATCCCTCTGGTATTTCCTATTTGATGATAGTTGTTGTCAAAACTGTTACTCCGTGGTTGTTGATATCTCCGGTAATCCCCTTCTTCAGCACTAATATAATTGATTCGGGGTCGGTATGGGCGATTATTATTATAATTACCCTGGTTGTGCCGATTGGCATTAACTTCTGGATTATTTCTAAAATTATTGTAATTTTGATTGGTCTGGTAATTATTATAATTATTGTTCATTCTATTACCAGGATTGTAATTTTGATTTGACCTGTTGTTACTATAAGTATTGACTGGATTACGATTGAAGTTTACTTGTTGGTTATTATTCGGGGTAATATTTGGGTGGTGATTACGATCGTTGCCATTAAAATTATAATTATTTTGATTATTTATATTATTATTGTTATGATTACTCATTCCATGGTTATTATTTCTTGAACCGTACTGATCAGTTCGTTGTCTGCTTCGTTTGTAGTAATCCTTGTGCTCGTAATTTTCCAAAAAGTCAGCCATTGCATGTACCGTTTTAATTTGACTTCCCAGACATGCTCTGGCAATTCCTGCATCATAGTGGTATGCCATTTTAGTTACCAGGGATTACTCAGGTATTTTTGGCTCCAGGTGTCTAGCCAAACACACCTTTCCCCAGAAGTAAGTAGTTGGAGATGTACCTCTATTTATGTCATATCTTCTCTGACAGATATCCCTGATAATATTTTGTATAGATTCAGACCAATATTTTTCTTTAAATAATTTTTTAAATTGTGGATAGTCAATTATATCATTCCTGGTTGCTGTCCACCAGTTGTCCGTAATCTCCCTAAAATGCTCATCTAACATCTCTCTGATTGAGTTCCAGATAGTTATTCTATATTTGCTAAAGTGTTCTTCTATTCTGGCTAGGAATTCCATGGGGGTTCTACGATAATTTTTAAAATTAATTCCTTCTCTGTTTTCATTTGTGGAAATATGAGTGATATTATTTGGTCTGGTTCTAATCAATTCAATTTCTTCTTGGTTTTGGCGGACTTGACCAGTTAAATTATTTACTGTAGTGTTAATATTATCACACCTTTCTCCGGTTTGTTTTGTTCCTTCTGTATTCCTTTTATTTGAACACGATTATCTTCTTGGACCCGGTCTATTCTGGCATTTAACACTACTCTATTTTGTGTAATGGTTTCGTTAGCTTTTCTCAATCTCTCATTAGTGTCAGCTATTTCTTGTTTCTTTCATCATCGATTTTATCCATCTTCTGGTTAATTGTATCATTTACCTGTTCAATCCTACCATTAATTCTTCTTAAATTCTCTTCATTTATTTGTCTGAACTCTTCCTTCATTTGGTTATTATTTTCACTTATAGTTTGCCTTAAGGTTTCATTAGTACTTTCCTTAATAATGTCGATTTTTTCATTGGTTTGTTTAATGCTTTCCTTAATGCTGTCTATTTTGTCATTCATTAGTTTATTATTCTCTTCGAATTTGTCATTAATTTGCTTCAAGTTCTCATTCATTTGTCTATTGTTTTCATCTGTATTCCTGTTAATACTGTCTATTTTCTCGTTTGTACTGTCCATCCTCTCATTCATTTGTTTTATTAAATTTTCCCTCAAATTCTCCTTTTGTACCCTTGAGTTCTCATTAATCTCTTCCTTCATACCGTCTATTTTCTCATTTGTTTGTCTGTTATCTTCCTTGATGCTATCAAATTTTTCATTCGTTTGCTTGTTTTGTTCCTCCATTTGTTTTAATAAGTTTTGACTCAAAATTTCATTTTGTTTCTTTGAGTTTTCAGTGAATTCTTCCTTCTGCTTCTTAAAATTGTCATTCGTTTCTTCCTTATTTCTGACCATTTTTTCATTTATACTATTCATTAACTCCATTAATTTTATAAGATTCGGGTCTCCTCTATCTTCCTTTCTTACTACCGTCTCCACATCCTCCACCGATGTTACTTCATTTTCTTCCATCCTGACTTCTTTCTTGGCCTCCTTCATCCATCTCTGTGATGTCGCCCTCTTATGCATCCTTATTATTTTTTAGAACCTATAGCAGTTACCAGCTAAAAATTAGGAAATTAATTTGCTTATTTTTATTTCTTCACGTATTACTTCCCTAATTTAAGACCCATGTTGGGCGCCAATTTATAACAAAAAGTGTAAATCCCTTGGATAATAATTCGCCACATGTTGGATTCGTCAATTTTATTACAAAACGTGTTGCTGTGTATTATTAATGTTAAGTTGTAATAAAAGGTTGTTGGTTTAATGAAGAAAACTTTTGCTCTAAGTGTATCAGTTGTTCGGTTGATATTTATGTTGCGTGTTTTGAGTGAAGTGATTTCAGATATAATTTTACTGACTGAATTACTCTTCCTTGTTTATTAATTAGAATTGACTTATTTTCTTCAGTTAATTTGTTCTAAATTGAATGTAGCGGTCGAGTTGTTCCAAACAATTCTCAACGTTCACTTTCGATATTTGTCTTAACCCTATTCATTGAGGTTAATCTTGGTGTTGTAGTTTCTAGGGTTCCAACGACTCCTCGACGTCTTCTTAATCTTCGTAAGTGTAGAACAAATACTGATTATATCTTACCTTCAAGAAATAAAACGCATGGATATGATTTTATTAATATTATTGTTTAATCTTTGCAAACTTAATTCAAGTTAATAGAATTTTGCATTCGATATACACGCTAGTAATAATCGATTATGTATCTCAGGGTTGAATAGTAAAAAATGGATTAAGCATATAACGTGGGAATTCTTTTGGCTGCTACGAAAGGTTCCATTAATTATTAACAAACAATATAGAGTACATTACAAATCATTCTAATGCTTATAATCTAATGTAAGAGTGAAAATAAGTATTAAGGCCAACGAAAATGTCTGGCGATATTTAGTTCGCTGTGTGCAATGCATGATGGTCCTGGAATGACGTCATAATGATGGCCGGCTCGTCATCCGATAATGCGTGAAGTTGTTCCAATGTATTTGTAATAAATGTGTTCACCTTGTACTCACTGATTCTTATATAATATGTTTTTCGCTTTATGAAATGTCCACCAGTGATTAATTGTGGTGTGAGTTATTGATGTTACTAATGATTGTTCGTGTTGGATTACTAATGTTGTCAGTTATAAAATTGTATTATACGTTACACTTCTGAGTGGTATTTAGCTGTGCATCTTCTTGTTAATCACTTGATTTTTCTTACTGGTGTTTGTTCATATTTGATGATATGATTTTAGTTAATAATTTCTGTATCTTCTGTTGTGGTTATAATTTTTTCTTCCAAATTGGTTCCTGGGTTTTAAAATTTTGTTACATAATAACTCTGCGAGCACTATTCAACTGTATTTACTCTAGGTTAACAATCAAGTGTCATTTCTTCTTTTTGTCATCGAACTGACCAAAATTTCTTAAATTCTGATTGGCCCCTTATGCACAGTTCAAGTGTTACATGACCAATACCCCTTAATTACTTTAGATTTTACAATTTGCCTTTAACTTATTATTTTCTCATTATACACTAATGGTTAATACAATGTTTATGTAGTTATTAATTATAAAATTACAAATAATTTGGTACTAAACATGTCTTGGTTTAGTCCTGTATAATCTTAGTATTTAGTGGATTTTCCAGATATCTGATGAAACAATTTATAATGGTTGATGGTAGTTACTTTTGACCCCTTGAGATTACATTATTTCAAATTAATTAGTTGGTAACATAAAACTCTTATAATATAACACAAAGCTCTTAATGATACTACTAAGTTTAACAATTATAATTTATGCACACTGTTTAACAATTGTTTGTGTGATAAATCACTCATCACTACTGTCAATGATAATTGACCACTTCTTTGTAAACAATAGTACACTTTTTAACTATAGTTTATGTAACTATTATTATTATGCCACTTTTCTGTGTTTATGATCACTTATGGCACTGTAAGGGGTTGTGCCCTTTTCCTCACTTTGGTTTATAATTAGACCAATTTTTATTGATCTATTATTTTACATATAGTTAATACAATTTTACATTATGGCATGTTTGTACTCTTTATTGGATTCATTTAGTTTATTCATTGAATGTTGTTTACTAGGGTTCTTTATTTTAATTTTATTTGTTTACTGCCCTATTCTACTGGGTAATGTCTGGCTAGGTCTTGTTAGTATTAATTAGGTCAAAGGTTGATGTTGTTGAGTCATATTTGGTTCCTTACTGATCTTCAAAATTTGATATTTTCTGTTGACTAGTTATTGAGCATTGTTTTGCGTTCCATTCCTGGATAGGGTTTCACTATTATCATTTATAATTATTTTGACAGCGTTCTGTTTCGTTACAAATTGCCCCCCTTCATAAGTAATTATTTCTGAACACTTCATTAGGTGTGAGGACATAATTACTTATGTTACATTTTCTTTTTCGTCCTCGTGATATCTCTTTGTAGAGTGTTGATTATAATTGCCCTTGATCTTTTTTGAAATGGGGTCGGTTAATTCGTACGTGTTGTTGTGGTTTTTTGTTACTATATAGGGTCCTACGTAGAGTAATAATAATTTCTTTGATATTCCTTCTAGAGTGCTAGGCAATTCCCATGTAGTTCTTTAATAACACTTTCTCTCCTACTTCATAGTTAATTATTTTACCCCTGACTTTCTGGTATTTTTTCTACGTTTTTCCAGATTTTCTATCACTTGGTTATAAAATTTTAACTTGTTAAATTGATAATGTTGAGACTCAGGTAACTTATTTAATTCTTGGATCTCTTTGGGGGTGGTTGTTTTTCGTACATAGCTGTATATGGAGTGCAATTTATTGATGGATGATACGCTAAGTTTAGAAAATCTTCTGTGGCTGATAAGTACTCGGGCCACTTCCTTTGTTGGTGGTGACAATATGTTCTTAATATTCTACCCACTTCTCTCAGTACTCTTTCCGACGGATTGCTACTGGGGTGGTATACTGATGTCTTGTAACTTTTGATGCTCAGCTCTAACAACGTATTCTTCCATTTTCTGCCTCAGAATTATGTACCATGATCTGTAACTATTGAGATGGGTGTTCCTATTTCTGGGATGTATTGAGTAGTTATAACTTCAAGAATTTTCTGTGTAGTTGCCCGACTGATTGGATACAATTTGGTGAATTTGGTGAAGTGGTCCATAATGATTATAATATATTTGTATTGGCTTCTACCTTCGCTACGAGGAAATGGTCCGCATATATCAATGAATAATTTTTCTAGTTTTTGTTCCGATGATATTGGTATCATTATACCTTCCTTTCTTTCACTATTAATTTTGATTAACTGGCAAATATGACAGGGTTTTATATAATTTTGTACTTTCCTGTGTATGTTCTTGATGTAACAGTTCTCCTCCAATGCTTTCACTACCTTTACTGCACCCATATGTCCGTATCTTATGTGATATTCCAATACTAGTTCTTTTTCCATGATTCTGGGAATGATTACTTTCCAGTCTTCTTGTTTCAATGTATTTTTTATGAATAAGATACCATCCTGTTCACAATAGAATTGGTTTATTGGAGTGTTTTGTTTCTCCAAGTGTTCCTAAATTTTATTAATTTTTGGTCTAATAATTGGTTGGCTCTGATATTTTGTAGTAATGCCTCCAGATCGGATCTACTTTTGAGAATGTTGTACACGTTGATAATTTTCTCCTTCTCTCCCTCAAATGTCTGGGTGTCCAGGTTTATTCATAATAACACGTCTGCTATCACGTTTTGACTCTCTGGAATGTATTCCCATTTGATATTATACTCCTGCAAGGCGAGTATCCACCTTGTAAGCCTTCCATGACTCAGCTTACAACTTCTCAAAAACGATATGGACTTATGATCTGTTCTTACTGTTACAGGATATCCTAAGATGTACGTCCGGAATTTACCACAAGCAAAAACAATGCTTAATAGTTCCTTTTCCGTTACGTTATATCTTCTTTCACAGTGGTTTAATACCCGACTGGCGAAACTGATGACTAAATGGTTCCCTTCTTCATCTTCTTGGTACAATACAGTCCCAAGACTAACATCACTGGCATCACAGTTTAAGAAGAATGGGTGATTAAAATTTGGTTGATGAAGTATTACTGTTTCTAAGAATTTATCCTTTATTTGCTGTAATATAGTGTCTTGTTCATGTCCCCATATCCATTTGTTCTTGGAGGACAGCTGTTCCTGGAATTTAGATGTTAATTCGGAATAATTGTGTTGGAACTTCCGGTAATAATTACAGAGTCCTAAGAAGGATTGGAGTTGTCTCTTATTCTTCGGCTGTGGGAACTTCTGGATTGCAGTAACCTTTTCTTGTGATGGGGAAATCCCTTGTTCAGTCAAATTGAACCCTAAGAATTGAACTTCCTTTGCTATTAATTGTGATTTTTAGAGTTATGTTATTCTCTGCTAATTTACTCAGTACATATTCCACTCTGTGACAATGTTCCTCCCAGTTGGATGAGGTAATCAACAGGTCGTCTACATAAACTGTGGTGAATTGGAGGGCTTCCTGACCCAGTACCTGGTCCATACACTGTACAAAAATTGCTACCGAGTTTACTAATCCAAAGGGCAGTCTCTTAAACTGGTAGTTTCTACCCTCAAAAATAAAAGCCATATATTGTCGACTCTTCGGGTGCAACTCCACCTGCCAGTAACCACAAGCTGTGTCCCATGTACTGATGAATCTTGTACCGTGGAACTTTTTTAGAATTTCTTCTATTTCTCCAGGTGACGTGCGATCATTTTATTTATTTCACGGGCATCCAAGCAAAGTCGAACCTGTCCGCTTTTCTTCTGAATCGCTACTTTTGGGCTAGTATATGGTGATTGGCTATGCTCAATTATATCATTTAGTACCATTTGATTAATCTCAGCCCTAACTGCCTCCTTCAGTGAACATGGTATAGGATAGGATTTTCTGTGGAATTCCGCTGGTTCTTTACTCAATCTCTCATTAGTGTCAGCTATTTCTTGTTTCTTTCATCATCGATTTTATCCATCTTCTGGTTAATTGTATCATTTACCTGTTCAATCCTACCATTAATTCTTCTTAAATTCTCTTCATTTATTTGTCTGAACTCTTCCTTCATTTGGTTATTATTTTCACTTATAGTTTGCCTTAAGGTTTCATTAGTACTTTCCTTAATACTGTCGATTTTTTCATTGGTTTGTTTAATGCTTTCCTAATGCTGTCTATTTTGTCATTCATTAGTTTATTATTCTCTTCGAATTTGTCATTAATTTGCTTCAAGTTCTCATTCATTTGTCTATTGTTTTCATCTGTATTCCTGTTAATACTGTCTATTTTCTCGTTTGTACTGTCCATCCTCTCATTCATTTGTTTTATTAAATTTTCCCTCAAATTCTCCTTTTGTACCCTTGAGTTTTCATTAATCTCTTCCTTCATACCGTCTATTTTCTCATTTGTTTGTCTGTTATCTTCCTTGATGCTATCAAATTTTTCATTCGTTTGCTTGTTTTGTTCCTCCATTTGTTTTAATAAGTTTTGACTCAAAATTTCATTTTGTTTCTTTGAGTTTTCAGTGAATTCTTCCTTCTGCTTCTTAAAATTGTCATTCGTTTCTTCCTTATTTCTGTCCATTTTTTCATTTATACTATTCATTAACTCCATTAATTTTATAAGATTCGGGTCTCCTCTATCTTCCTTTCTTACTACCGTCTCCACATCCTCCACCGATGTTACTTCATTTTCTTCCATCCTGACTTCTTTCTTGGCCTCCTTCATCCATCTCTGTGATGTCGCCCTCTTATGCATCCTTATTATTTTTTAGAACCTATAGCAGTTACCAGCTAAAAATTAGGAAAATAATTTGCTTATTTTTATTTCTTCACATATTACTTCCCTAATTTAAGACCCATGTTGGGCGCCAATTTATAACAAAAAGTGTAAATCCCTTGGATAATAATTCGCCACATGTTGGATTCGTCAATTTTATTACAAAACGTGTTGCTGTGTATTATTAATGTTAAGTTGTAATAAAAGGTTGTTGGTTTAATGAAGAAAACTTTTGCTCTAAGTGTATCAGTTGTTCGGTTGATATTTATGTTGCGTGTTTTGAGTGAAGTGATTTCAGATATAATTTTACTGACTGAATTACTCTTCCTTGTTTATTAATTAGAATTGACTTATTTTCTTCAGTTAATTTGTTCTAAATTGAATGTAGCGGTCGAGTTGTTCCAAACAATTCTCAACGTTCACTTTCGATATTTGTCTTAACCCTATTCATTGAGGTTAATCTTGGTGTTGTAGTTTCTAGGGTTCCAACGACTCCTCGACGTCTTCTTAATCTTCGTAAGTGTAGAACAAATACTGATTATATCTTACCTTCAAGAAATAAAACGCATGGATATGATTTTATTAATATTATTGTTTAATCTTTGCAAACTTAATTCAAGTTAATAGAATTTTGCATTCGATATACACGCTAGTTAATTCGGAATAATTGTGTTGGAACTTCCGGTAATAATTACAGAGTCCTAAGAAGGATTGGAGTTATCGATTGCAGTAACCTTTTCTTGTGATGGGGAAATCCCTTGTTCAGTCAAATTGAACCCTAAGAATTGAACTTCCTTTGCTATTAATTGTGATTTTTAGAGTTATGTTATTCTCTGCTACCTGGACAGGTTATGTAGACGACCTGTCTACATAAACTGTGGTGAATTGGAGGGCTTCCTGACCCAGTACCTGGTCCATACACTGTACAAAAATTGCTACCGAGTTTACTAATCCAAAGGGCAGTCTCTTAAACTGGTAGTTTCTACCCTCAAAAATAAAAGCCATATATTGTCGACTCTTCGGGTGCAACTCCACCTGCCAGTAACCACAAACTGTGTCCCATGTACTGATGAATCTTGTACCGTGGAACTTTTTTAGAATTTCTTCTATTTCTCCAGGTGACGTGCGATCATTTTATTTATTTCACGGGCATCCAAGCAAAATCGCACCTGTCCGCTTTTCTTCTGAATCGCTACTTTTGGGCTAGTATATGGTGATTGGCTATGCTCAATTATATCATTTAGTAACATTTTATTAATCTCAGCCCTAACTGCCTCCTTCAGTGAATATGGTATAGGATAGGATTTTCTGTGGAATTCCGCTGGTTCTTTAAATTGTATTTTACACTGGTAGTTTTTCACCTTTCCTGGTTCTTCTGGAAATACATGTTTATATTTCTTATATACGCTAATGAGATCTTCTATTTGTTTTGCTGTCACATTATCTGTGCCTTGGTGTCTAAACTCTCTTTATCTCCTGTAATTTACTGTTCCATAGGTCGTCATTTGTCATATTATAAATTATCTTTCCCCATTGGGTGTCATTCTTTAAAAAAATATAATTCTCTAACTTGGTGGTGGGTACGGTTCAGAGGGGCACCATCGCTTCCTATTAACTCTGCCGTCCACACTGCACCTTCTGAGCACAAGGACACCTTCTCATGCTCAGATCAATAATGGCTGAGTATTTCCTCAGCATATCACATCCTATTAATATTTCAAATGGTAAGCCGATTGCGACTAGACATATAACATTAATTGTAACACCCTTGGTTTCTAATTCCAATGACACTTGCTTTCGCACTGTTTTATTTTGACGCCCAGTGGCACCTATTAAGATAACATTATTGACAGGTAAGGTGGGTATTGTATGTTTACTTTGTTTTTGTATTTTCTCCAATTCAGTGTCGTTAATGAGTGACACATTTGCACCAGTATCTATCATTACTCGTGTGGGAATTCCTTCAATTTTGGCAGTATATGTATAACATTTCATGATGCTGGTTGGTTTTACTTGTCACCGTTTCCTCCAATAGTTCTTCTCGAAGATTCTTCAAATAGTGGTTGTAGATAATGGTAAGGTTTTAACTATTAGTCCCTAAAATTTGTTTATTGTTATACCCAGTAGATAGGAGCAGTCACGAGGGTTTATCACTGCCTCCCCCCGTTTAAATTAATGCCATCGTGGTTATTGTCCGGGCATGCAGGTTGATTTGCCTGGAATGTTGTGCTGGTTCCTGGTTATTCATTGTCTCGGTTGTTAACTTGTTCACTCCTGCTCGGTTCTCGGAGGTCCTCCTGGCTTCGACTTCTTGCTCGATTGTCATGGTGATTCATCCCTCTGGTATTTCCTATTTGATGATAGTTGTTGTCAAAACTGTTACTCTGTGGTTGTTGATATCTCCGGTAATCCCCTTCTTCAGCACTAATATAATTGATTCGGGGTCGGTATGGGCGATTATTATTATAATTACCCTGGTTGTGCCGATTGGCATTAACTTCTGGATTATTTCTAAAATTATTGTAATTTTGATTGGTCTGGTAATTATTATAATTATTGTTCATTCTATTACCAGGATTGTAATTTTGATTTGACCTGTTGTTACTATAAGTATTGACTGGATTACGATTGAAGTTTACTTGTTGGTTATTATTCGGGGTAATATTTGGGTGGTGATTACGATCGTTGCCATTAAAATTATAATTATTTTGATTATTTATATTATTATTGTTATGATTACTCATTCCATGGTTATTATTTCTTGAACCGTACTGATCAGTTCGTTGTCTGCTTCGTTTGTAGTAATCCTTGTGCTCGTAATTTTCCAAAAAGTCAGCCACTGCATGTACCGTTTTAATTTGACTTCCCAGACGTGCTCTGGCAATTCCTGCATCATAGTGGTATGCCATTTTAGTTACCAGGGATTACTCAGGTATTTTTGGCTCCAGGTGTCTAGCCAAACACACCTTTCCCCAGAAGTAAGTAGTTGGAGATGTACCTCTATTTATGTCATATCTTCTCTGACAGATATCCCTGATAATATTTTGTATAGATTCAGACCAATATTTTTCTTTAAATAATTTTATAAATTGTGGATAGTCAATTATATCATTCCTGGTTGCTGTCCACCAGTTGTCCGTAATCTCCCTAAAATGCTCATCTAACATCTCTCTGATTGAGTTCCAGATAGTTATTCTATATTTGCTAAAGTGTTCTTCTATTCTGGCTAGGAATTCCATGGGGGTTCTACGATAATTTTTAAAATTAATTCCTTCTCTGTTTTCATTTGTGGAAATATGAGTGATATTATTTGGTCTGGTTCTAATCAATTCAATTTCTTCTTGGTTTTGGCGGACTTGACCAGTTAAATTATTTACTGTAGTGTTAATATTATCACACCTTTCTCCGGTTTGTTTTGTTCCTTCTGTATTCCTTTTATTTGAACACGATTATCTTCTTGGACCCGGTCTATTCTGGCATTTAACACTACTCTATTTTGTGTAATGGTTTCGTTAGCTTTTCTCAATCTCTCATTAGTGTCAGCTATTTCTTGTTTCTTTCATCATCGATTTTATCCATCTTCTGGTTAATTGTATCATTTACCTGTTCAATCCTACCATTAATTCTTCTTAAATTCTCTTCATTTATTTGTCTGAACTCTTCCTTCATTTGGTTATTATTTTCACTTATAGTTTGCCTTAAGGTTTCATTAGTACTTTCCTTAATAATGTCGATTTTTTCATTGGTTTGTTTAATGCTTTCCTTAATGCTGTCTATTTTGTCATTCATTAGTTTATTATTCTCTTCGAATTTGTCATTAATTTGCTTCAAGTTCTCATTCATTTGTCTATTGTTTTCATCTGTATTCCTGTTAATACTGTCTATTTTCTCGTTTGTACTGTCCATCCTCTCATTCATTTGTTTTATTAAATTTTCCCTCAAATTCTCCTTTTGTACCCTTGAGTTCTCATTAATCTCTTCCTTCATACCGTCTATTTTCTCATTTGTTTGTCTGTTATCTTCCTTGATGCTATCAAATTTTTCATTCGTTTGCTTGTTCTGTTCCTCCATTTGTTTTAATAAGTTTTGACTCAAAATTTCATTTTGTTTCTTTGAGTTTTCAGTGAATTCTTCCTTCTGCGTCTTAAAATTGTCATTCGTTTCTTCCTTATTTCTGTCCATTTTTTCATTTATACTATTCATTAACTCCATTAATTTTATAAGATTCGGGTCTCCTCTATCTTCCTTTCTTACTACCGTCTCCACATCCTCCACCGATGTTACTTCATTTTCTTCCATCCTGACTTCTTTCTTGGTCTCCTTCATCCATCTCTGTGATGTCGCCCTCTTATGCATCCTTATTATTTTTTAGAACCTATAGCAGTTACCAGCTAAAAATTAGGAAATTAATTTGCTTATTTTTATTTCTTCACGTATTACTTCCCTAATTTAAGACCCATGTTGGGCGCCAATTTATAACAAAAAGTGTAAATCCCTTGGATAATAATTCGCCACATGTTGGATTCGTCAATTTTATTACAAAACGTGTTGCTGTGTATTATTAATGTTAAGTTGTAATAAAAGGTTGTTGGTTTAATGAAGAAAACTTTTGCTCTAAGTGTATCAGTTGTTCGGTTGATATTTATGTTGCGTGTTTTGAGTGAAGTGATTTCAGATATAATTTTACTGACTGAATTACTCTTCCTTGTTTATTAATTAGAATTGACTTATTTTCTTCAGTTAATTTGTTCTAAATTGAATGTAGCGGTCGAGTTGTTCCAAACAATTCTCAACGTTCACTTTCGATATTTGTCTTAACCCTATTCATTGAGGTTAATCTTGGTGTTGTAGTTTCTAGGGTTCCAACGACTCCTCGACGTCTTCTTAATCTTCGTAAGTGTAGAACAAATACTGATTATATCTTACCTTCAAGAAATAAAACGCATGGATATGATTTTATTAATATTATTGTTTAATCTTTGCAAACTTAATTCAAGTTAATAGAATTTTGCATTCGATATACACGCTAGTAATAATCGATTATGTATCTCAGGGTTGAATAGTAAAAAATGGATTAAGCATATAACGTGGGAATTCTTTTGGCTGCTACGAAAGGTTCCATTAATTATTAACAAACAATATAGAGTACATTACAAATCATTCTAATGCTTATAATTAATGTAAGAGTGAAAATAAGTATTAAGGCCAACGAAAATGTCTGGCGATATTTAGTTCGCTGTGTGCAATGCATGATGGTCCTGGAATGACGTCATAATGATGGCCGGCTCGTCATCCGATAATGCGTGAAGTTGTTCCAATGTATTTGTAATAAATGTGTTCACCTTGTACTCACTGATTCTTATATAATATGTTTTTCGCTTTATGAAATGTCCACCAGTGATTAATTGTGGTGTGAGTTATTGATGTTACTAATGATTGTTCGTGTTGGATTACTAATGTTGTCAGTTATAAAATTGTATTATACGTTACACTTCTGAGTGGTATTTAGCTGTGCATCTTCTTGTTAATCACTTGATTTTTCTTACTGGTGTTTGTTCATATTTGATGATATGATTTTAGTTAATAATTTCTGTATCTTCTGTTGTGGTTATAATTTTTTCTTCCAAATTGGTTCCTGGGTTTTAAAATTTTGTTACATAATAACTCTGCGAGCACTATTCAACTGTATTTACTCGTGGTTAACAATCAAGTGTCATTTCTTCTTTTTGTCATCGAACTGACCAAAATTTCTTAAATTCTGATTGGCCCCTTATGCACAGTTCAAGTGTTACATGACCAATACCCCTTAATTACTTTAGATTTTACAATTTGCCTTTAACTTATTATTTTCTCATTATACACTAATGGTTAATACAATGTTTATGTAGTTATTAATTATAAAATTACAAATAATTTGGTACTAAACATGTCTTGGTTTAGTCCTGTATAATCTTAGTATTTAGTGGATTTTCCAGATATCTGATGAAACAATTTATAATGGTTGATGGTAGTTACTTTTGACCCCTTGAGATTACATTATTTCAAATTAATTAGTTGGTAACATAAAACTCTTATAATATAACACAAAGCTCTTAATGATACTACTAAGTTTAACAATTATAATTTATGCACACTGTTTAACAATTGTTTGTGTGATAAATCACTCATCACTACTGTCAATGATAATTGACCACTTCTTTGTAAACAATAGTACACTTTTTAACTATAGTTTATGTAACTATTATTATTATGCCACTTTTCTGTGTTTATGATCACTTATGGCACTGTAAGGGGTTGTGCCCTTTTCCTCACTTTGGTTTATAATTAGACCAATTTTTATTGATCTATTATTTTACATATAGTTAATACAATTTTACATTATGGCATGTTTGTACTCTTTATTGGATTCATTTAGTTTATTCATTGAATGTTGTTTACTAGGGTTCTTTATTTTAATTTTATTTGTTTACTGCCCTATTCTACTGGGTAATGTCTGGCTAGGTCTTGTTAGTATTAATTAGGTCAAAGGTTGATGTTGTTGAGTCATATTTGGTTCCTTGCTGATCTTCAAAATTTGATATTTTCTGTTGACTAGTTATTGAGCATTGTTTTGCGTTCCATCCCTGGATAGGGTTTCACTATTATCATTTATAATTATTTTGACAGCGTTCTGTTTCGTTACAAATTGCCCCCCTTCATAAGTAATTATTTCTGAACACTTCATTAGGTGTGAGGACATAATTACTTATGTTACATTTTCTTTTTCGTCCTCGTGATATCTCTTTGTAGAGTGTTGATTATAATTGCCCTTGATCTTTTTTGAAATGGGGTCGGTTAATTCGTACGTGTTGTGGTTTTTTGTTACTATATAGGGTCCTACGTAGAGTAATAATAATTTCTTTGATATTCCTTCTAGAGTGCTAGGCAATTCCCATGTAGTTCTTTATTAACACTTTCTCTCCTACTTCATAGTTAATTATTTTACCCCTGACTTTCTGGTATTTTTTCTACGTTTTTCCAGATTTTCTATCACTTGGTTATAAAATTTTAACTTGTTAAATTGATAATGTTGAGACTCAGGTAACTTATTTAATTCTTGGATCTCTTTGGGGGTGGTTGTTTTTCGTACATAGCTGTATATGGAGTGCAATTTATTGATGGATGATACGCTAAGTTTAGAAAATCTTCTGTGGCTGATAAGTACTCGGGCCACTTCCTTTGTTGGTGGTGACAATATGTTCTTAATATTCTACCCACTTCTCTCAGTACTCTTTCCGACGGATTGCTACTGGGGTGGTATACTGATGTCTTGTAACTTTTGATGCTCAGCTCTAACAACGTATTCTTCCATTTTCTGCCTCAGAATTATGTACCATGATCTGTAACTATTGAGATGGGTGTTCCTATTTCTGGGATGTATTGAGTAGTTATAACTTCAAGAATTTTCTGTGTAGTTGCCCGACTGATTGGATACAATTTGGTGAATTTGGTGAAGTGGTCCATAATGATTATAATATATTTGTATTGGCTTCTACCTTCGCTACGAGGAAATGGTCCGCATATATCAATGAATAATTTTTCTAGTTTTTGTTCCGATGATATTGGTATCATTATACCTTCCTTTCTTTCACTATTAATTTTGATTAACTGGCAAATATGACAGGGTTTTATATAATTTTGTACTTTCCTGTGTATGTTCTTGATGTAACAGTTCTCCTCCAATGCTTTCACTACCTTTACTGCACCCATATGTCCGTATCTTATGTGATATTCCAATACTAGTTCTTTTTCCATGATTCTGGGAATGATTACTTTCCAGTCTTCTTGTTTCAATGTATTTTTTATGAATAAGATACCATCCTGTTCACAATAGAATTGGTTTATTGGAGTGTTTTGTTTCTCCAAGCGTTCCTAAATTTTATTAATTTTGGGTCTAATAATTGTTGGCTCTGATATTTTGTAGTAATGCCTCCAGATCGGATCTACTTTTGAGAATGTTGTACACCTTGATAATTTTCTCCTTCTCTCCCTCAAATGTCTGGGTGTCCAGGTTTATTCATAATAACACGTCTGCTATCACGTTTTGACTCTCTGGAATGTATTCCCATTTGATATTATACTCCTGCAAGGCGAGTATCCACCTTGTAAGCCTTCCATGACTCAGCTTACAACTTCTCAAAAACGATATGGACTTATGATCTGTTCTTACTGTTACAGGATATCCTAAGATGTACGTCCGGAATTTACCACAAGCAAAAACAATGCTTAATAGTTCCTTTTCCGTTACGTTATATCTTCTTTCACAGTGGTTTAATACCCGACTGGCGAAACTGATGACTAAATGGTTCCCTTCTTCATCTTCTTGGTACAATACAGTCCCAAGACTAACATCACTGGCATCACAGTTTAAGAAGAATGGGTGATTAAAATTTGGTTGATGAAGTATTACTGTTTCTAAGAATTTATCCTTTATTTGCTGTAATATAGTGTCTTGTTCATGTCCCCATATCCATTTGTTCTTGGAGGACAGCTGTTCCTGGAATTTAGATGTTAATTCGGAATAATTGTGTTGGAACTTCCGGTAATAATTACAGAGTCCTAAGAAGGATTGGAGTTGTCTCTTATTCTTCGGCTGTGGGAACTTCTGGATTGCAGTAACCTTTTCTTGTGATGGGGAAATCCCTTGTTCAGTCAAATTGAACCCTAAGAATTGAACTTCCTTTGCTATTAATTGTGATTTTTAGAGTTATGTTATTCTCTGCTAATTTACTCAGTACATATTCCACTCTGTGACAATGTTCCTCCCAGTTGGATGAGGTAATCAACAGGTCGTCTACATAAACTGTGGTGAATTGGAGGGCTTCCTGACCCAGTACCTGGTCCATACACTGTACAAAAATTGCTACCGAGTTTACTAATCCAAAGGGCAGTCTCTTAAACTGGTAGTTTCTACCCTCAAAAATAAAAGCCATATATTGTCGACTCTTCGGGTGCAACTCCACCTGCCAGTAACCACAAGCTGTGTCCCATGTACTGATGAATCTTGTACCGTGGAACTTTTTTAGAATTTCTTCTATTTCTCCAGGTGACGTGCGATCATTTTATTTATTTCACGGGCATCCAAGCAAAGTCGAACCTGTCCGCTTTTCTTCTGAATCGCTACTTTTGGGCTAGTATATGGTGATTGGCTATGCTCAATTATATCATTTAGTACCATTTGATTAATCTCAGCCCTAACTGCCTCCTTCAGTGAACATGGTATAGGATAGGATTTTCTGTGGAATTCCGCTGGTTCTTTACTCAATCTCTCATTAGTGTCAGCTATTTCTTGTTTCTTTCATCATCGATTTTATCCATCTTCTGGTTAATTGTATCATTTACCTGTTCAATCCTACCATTAATTCTTCTTAAATTCTCTTCATTTATTTGTCTGAACTCTTCCTTCATTTGGTTATTATTTTCACTTATAGTTTGCCTTAAGGTTTCATTAGTACTTTCCTTAATACTGTCGATTTTTTCATTGGTTTGTTTAATGCTTTCCTAATGCTGTCTATTTTGTCATTCATTAGTTTATTATTCTCTTCGAATTTGTCATTAATTTGCTTCAAGTTCTCATTCATTTGTCTATTGTTTTCATCTGTATTCCTGTTAATACTGTCTATTTTCTCGTTTGTACTGTCCAGCCTCTCATTCATTTGTTTTATTAAATTTTCCCTCAAATTCTCCTTTTGTACCCTTGAGTTTTCATTAATCTCTTCCTTCATACCGTCTATTTTCTCATTTGTTTGTCTGTTATCTTCCTTGATGCTATCAAATTTTTCATTCGTTTGCTTGTTTTGTTCCTCCATTTGTTTTAATAAGTTTTGACTCAAAATTTCATTTTGTTTCTTTGAGTTTTCAGTGAATTCTTCCTTCTGCTTCTTAAAATTGTCATTCGTTTCTTCCTTATTTCTGTCCATTTTTTCATTTATACTATTCATTAACTCCATTAATTTTATAAGATTCGGGTCTCCTCTATCTTCCTTTCTTACTACCGTCTCCACATCCTCCACCGATGTTACTTCATTTTCTTCCATCCTGACTTCTTTCTTGGCCTCCTTCATCCATCTCTGTGATGTCGCCCTCTTATGCATCCTTATTATTTTTTAGAACCTATAGCAGTTACCAGCTAAAAATTAGGAAATTAATTTGCTTATTTTTATTTCTTCACATATTACTTCCCTAATTTAAGACCCATGTTGGGCGCCAATTTATAACAAAAAGTGTAAATCCCTTGGATAATAATTCGCCACATGTTGGATTCGTCAATTTTATTACAAAACGTGTTGCTGTGTATTATTAATGTTAAGTTGTAATAAAAGGTTGTTGGTTTAATGAAGAAAACTTTTGCTCTAAGTGTATCAGTTGTTCGGTTGATATTTATGTTGCGTGTTTTGAGTGAAGTGATTTCAGATATAATTTTACTGACTGAATTACTCTTCCTTGTTTATTAATTAGAATTGACTTATTTTCTTCAGTTAATTTGTTCTAAATTGAATGTAGCGGTCGAGTTGTTCCAAACAATTCTCAACGTTCACTTTCGATATTTGTCTTAACCCTATTCATTGAGGTTAATCTTGGTGTTGTAGTTTCTAGGGTTCCAACGACTCCTCGACGTCTTCTTAATCTTCGTAAGTGTAGAACAAATACTGATTATATCTTACCTTCAAGAAATAAAACGCATGGATATGATTTTATTAATATTATTGTTTAATCTTTGCAAACTTAATTCAAGTTAATAGAATTTTGCATTCGATATACACGCTAGTTAATTCGGAATAATTGTGTTGGAACTTCCGGTAATAATTACAGAGTCCTAAGAAGGATTGGAGTTATCGATTGCAGTAACCTTTTCTTGTGATGGGGAAATCCCTTGTTCAGTCAAATTGAACCCTAAGAATTGAACTTCCTTTGCTATTAATTGTGATTTTTAGAGTTATGTTATTCTCTGCTACCTGGACAGGTTATGTAGACGACCTGTCTACATAAACTGTGGTGAATTGGAGGGCTTCCTGACCCAGTACCTGGTCCATACACTGTACAAAAATTGCTACCGAGTTTACTAATCCAAAGGGCAGTCTCTTAAACTGGTAGTTTCTACCCTCAAAAATAAAAGCCATATATTGTCGACTCTTCGGGTGCAACTCCACCTGCCAGTAACCACAAACTGTGTCCCATGTACTGATGAATCTTGTACCGTGGAACTTTTTTAGAATTTCTTCTATTTCTCCAGGTGACGTGCGATCATTTTATTTATTTCACGGGCATCCAAGCAAAGTCGAACCTGTCCGCTTTTCTTCTGAATCGCTACTTTTGGGCTAGTATATGGTGATTGGCTATGCTCAATTATATCATTTAGTAACATTTTATTAATCTCAGCCCTAACTGCCTCCTTCAGTGAATATGGTATAGGATAGGATTTTCTGTGGAATTCCGCTGGTTCTTTAAATTGTATTTTACACTGGTAGTTTTTCACCTTTCCTGGTTCTTCTGGAAATACATGTTTATATTTCTTATATACGCTAATGAGATCTTCTATTTGTTTTGCTGTCACATTATCTGTGCCTTGGTGTCTAAACTCTCTTTATCTCCTGTAATTTACTGTTCCATAGGTCGTCATTTGTCATATTATAAATTATCTTTCCCCATTGGGTGTCATTCTTTAAAAAAATATAATTCTCTAACTTGGTGGTGGGTACGGTTCAGAGGGGCACCATCGCTTCCTATTAACTCTGCCGTCCACACTGCACCTTCTGAGCACAAGGACACCTTCTCATGCTCAGATCAATAATGGCTGAGTATTTCCTCAGCATATCACATCCTATTAATATTTCAAATGGTAAGCCGATTGCGACTAGACATATAACATTAATTGTAACACCCTTGGTTTCTAATTCCAATGACACTTGCTTTCGCACTGTTTTATTTTGACGCCCAGTGGCACCTATTAAGATAACATTATTGACAGGTAAGGTGGGTATTGTATGTTTACTTTGTTTTTGTATTTTCTCCAATTCAGTGTCGTTAATGAGTGACACATTTGCACCAGTATCTATCATTACTCGTGTGGGAATTCCTTCAATTTTGGCAGTATATGTATAACATTTCATGATGCTGGTTGGTTTTACTTGTCACCGTTTCCTCCAATAGTTCTTCTCGAAGATTCTTCAAATAGTGGTTGTAGATAATGGTAAGGTTTTAACTATTAGTCCCTAAAATTTGTTTATTGTTATACCCAGTAGATAGGAGCAGTCACGAGGGTTTATCACTGCCTCCCCCCGTTTAAATTAATGCCATCGTGGTTATTGTCCGGGCATGCAGGTTGATTTGCCTGGAATGTTGTGCTGGTTCCTGGTTATTCATTGTCTCGGTTGTTAACTTGTTCGCTCCTGCTCGGTTCTCGGAGGTCCTCCTGGCTTCGACTTCTTGCTCGATTGTCATGGTGATTCATCCCTCTGGTATTTCCTATTTGATGATAGTTGTTGTCAAAACTGTTACTCTGTGGTTGTTGATATCTCCGGTAATCCCCTTCTTCAGCACTAATATAATTGATTCGGGGTCGGTATGGGCGATTATTATTATAATTACCCTGGTTGTGCCGATTGGCATTAACTTCTGGATTATTTCTAAAATTATTGTAATTTTGATTGGTCTGGTAATTATTATAATTATTGTTCATTCTATTACCAGGATTGTAATTTTGATTTGACCTGTTGTTACTATAAGTATTGACTGGATTACGATTGAAGTTTACTTGTTGGTTATTATTCGGGGTAATATTTGGGTGGTGATTACGATCGTTGCCATTAAAATTATAATTATTTTGATTATTTATATTATTATTGTTATGATTACTCATTCCATGGTTATTATTTCTTGAACCGTACTGATCAGTTCGTTGTCTGCTTCGTTTGTAGTAATCCTTGTGCTCGTAATTTTCCAAAAAGTCAGCCATTGCATGTACCGTTTTAATTTGACTTCCCAGACGTGCTCTGGCAATTCCTGCATCATAGTGGTATGCCATTTTAGTTACCAGGGATTACTCAGGTATTTTTGGCTCCAGGTGTCTAGCCAAACACACCTTTCCCCAGAAGTAAGTAGTTGGAGATGTACCTCTATTTATGTCATATCTTCTCTGACAGATATCCCTGATAATATTTTGTATAGATTCAGACCAATATTTTTCTTTAAATAATTTTTTAAATTGTGGATAGTCAATTATATCATTCCTGGTTGCTGTCCACCAGTTGTCCGTAATCTCCCTAAAATGCTCATCTAACATCTCTCTGATTGAGTTCCAGATAGTTATTCTATATTTGCTAAAGTGTTCTTCTATTCTGGCTAGGAATTCCATGGGGGTTCTACGATAATTTTTAAAATTAATTCCTTCTCTGTTTTCATTTGTGGAAATATGAGTGATATTATTTGGTCTGGTTCTAATCAATTCAATTTCTTCTTGGTTTTGGCGGACTTGACCAGTTAAATTATTTACTGTAGTGTTAATATTATCACACCTTTCTCCGGTTTGTTTTGTTCCTTCTGTATTCCTTTTATTTGAACACGATTATCTTCTTGGACCCGGTCTATTCTGGCATTTAACACTACTCTATTTTGTGTAATGGTTTCGTTAGCTTTTCTCAATCTCTCATTAGTGTCAGCTATTTCTTGTTTCTTTCATCATCGATTTTATCCATCTTCTGGTTAATTGTATCATTTACCTGTTCAATCCTACCATTAATTCTTCTTAAATTCTCTTCATTTATTTGTCTGAACTCTTCCTTCATTTGGTTATTATTTTCACTTATAGTTTGCCTTAAGGTTTCATTAGTACTTTCCTTAATAATGTCGATTTTTTCATTGGTTTGTTTAATGCTTTCCTTAATGCTGTCTATTTTGTCATTCATTAGTTTATTATTCTCTTCGAATTTGTCATTAATTTGCTTCAAGTTCTCATTCATTTGTCTATTGTTTTCATCTGTATTCCTGTTAATACTGTCTATTTTCTCGTTTGTACTGTCCATCCTCTCATTCATTTGTTTTATTAAATTTTCCCTCAAATTCTCCTTTTGTACCCTTGAGTTCTCATTAATCTCTTCCTTCATACCGTCTATTTTCTCATTTGTTTGTCTGTTATCTTCCTTGATGCTATCAAATTTTTCATTCGTTTGCTTGTTTTGTTCCTCCATTTGTTTTAATAAGTTTTGACTCAAAATTTCATTTTGTTTCTTTGAGTTTTCAGTGAATTCTTCCTTCTGCGTCTTAAAATTGTCATTCGTTTCTTCCTTATTTCTGTCCATTTTTTCATTTATACTATTCATTAACTCCATTAATTTTATAAGATTCGGGTCTCCTCTATCTTCCTTTCTTACTACCGTCTCCACATCCTCCACCGATGTTACTTCATTTTCTTCCATCCTGACTTCTTTCTTGGTCTCCTTCATCCATCTCTGTGATGTCGCCCTCTTATGCATCCTTATTATTTTTTAGAACCTATAGCAGTTACCAGCTAAAAATTAGGAAATTAATTTGCTTATTTTTATTTCTTCACGTATTACTTCCCTAATTTAAGACCCATGTTGGGCGCCAATTTATAACAAAAAGTGTAAATCCCTTGGATAATAATTCGCCACATGTTGGATTCGTCAATTTTATTACAAAACGTGTTGCTGTGTATTATTAATGTTAAGTTGTAATAAAAGGTTGTTGGTTTAATGAAGAAAACTTTTGCTCTAAGTGTATCAGTTGTTCGGTTGATATTTATGTTGCGTGTTTTGAGTGAAGTGATTTCAGATATAATTTTACTGACTGAATTACTCTTCCTTGTTTATTAATTAGAATTGACTTATTTTCTTCAGTTAATTTGTTCTAAATTGAATGTAGCGGTCGAGTTGTTCCAAACAATTCTCAACGTTCACTTTCGATATTTGTCTTAACCCTATTCATTGAGGTTAATCTTGGTGTTGTAGTTTCTAGGGTTCCAACGACTCCTCGACGTCTTCTTAATCTTCGTAAGTGTAGAACAAATACTGATTATATCTTACCTTCAAGAAATAAAACGCATGGATATGATTTTATTAATATTATTGTTTAATCTTTGCAAACTTAATTCAAGTTAATAGAATTTTGCATTCGATATACACGCTAGTAATAATCGATTATGTATCTCAGGGTTGAATAGTAAAAAATGGATTAAGCATATAACGTGGGAATTCTTTTGGCTGCTACGAAAGGTTCCATTAATTATTAACAAACAATATAGAGTACATTACAAATCATTCTAATGCTTATAATTAATGTAAGAGTGAAAATAAGTATTAAGGCCAACGAAAATGTCTGGCGATATTTAGTTCGCTGTGTGCAATGCATGATGGTCCTGGAATGACGTCATAATGATGGCCGGCTCGTCATCCGATAATGCGTGAAGTTGTTCCAATGTATTTGTAATAAATGTGTTCACCTTGTACTCACTGATTCTTATATAATATGTTTTTCGCTTTATGAAATGTCCACCAGTGATTAATTGTGGTGTGAGTTATTGATGTTACTAATGATTGTTCGTGTTGGATTACTAATGTTGTCAGTTATAAAATTGTATTATACGTTACACTTCTGAGTGGTATTTAGCTGTGCATCTTCTTGTTAATCACTTGATTTTTCTTACTGGTGTTTGTTCATATTTGATGATATGATTTTAGTTAATAATTTCTGTATCTTCTGTTGTGGTTATAATTTTTTCTTCCAAATTGGTTCCTGGGTTTTAAAATTTTGTTACATAATAACTCTGCGAGCACTATTCAACTGTATTTACTCGTGGTTAACAATCAAGTGTCATTTCTTCTTTTTGTCATCGAACTGACCAAAATTTCTTAAATTCTGATTGGCCCCTTATGCACAGTTCAAGTGTTACATGACCAATACCCCTTAATTACTTTAGATTTTACAATTTGCCTTTAACTTATTATTTTCTCATTATACACTAATGGTTAATACAATGTTTATGTAGTTATTAATTATAAAATTACAAATAATTTGGTACTAAACATGTCTTGGTTTAGTCCTGTATAATCTTAGTATTTAGTGGATTTTCCAGATATCTGATGAAACAATTTATAATGGTTGATGGTAGTTACTTTTGACCCCTTGAGATTACATTATTTCAAATTAATTAGTTGGTAACATAAAACTCTTATAATATAACACAAAGCTCTTAATGATACTACTAAGTTTAACAATTATAATTTATGCACACTGTTTAACAATTGTTTGTGTGATAAATCACTCATCACTACTGTCAATGATAATTGACCACTTCTTTGTAAACAATAGTACACTTTTTAACTATAGTTTATGTAACTATTATTATTATGCCACTTTTCTGTGTTTATGATCACTTATGGCACTGTAAGGGGTTGTGCCCTTTTCCTCACTTTGGTTTATAATTAGACCAATTTTTATTGATCTATTATTTTACATATAGTTAATACAATTTTACATTATGGCATGTTTGTACTGTTTATTGGATTCATTTAGTTTATTCATTGAATGTTGTTTACTAGCGTTCTTTATTTTAATTTTATTTGTTTACTGCCCTATTCTACTGGGTAATGTCTGGCTAGGTCTTGTTAGTATTAATTAGGTCAAAGGTTGATGTTGTTGAGTCATATTTGGTTCCTTACTGATCTTCAAAATTTGATATTTTCTGTTGACTAGTTATTGAGCATTGTTTTGCGTTCCATCCCTGGATACGGTTTCACTATTATCATTTATAATTATTTTGACAGCGTTCTGTTCCGTTACAAATTGCCCCCCTTCATAAGTAATTATTTCTGAACACTTCATTAGGTGTGAGGACATAATTACTTATGTTACATTTTCTTTTTCGTCCTCGTGATATCTCTTTGTAGAGTGTTGATTATAATTGCCCTTGATCTTTTTTGAAATGGGGTCGGTTAATTCGTACGTGTTGTTGTGGTTTTTTGTTACTATATAGGGTCCTACGTAGAGTAATAATAATTTCTTTGATATTCCTTCTAGAGTGCTAGGCAATTCCCATGTAGTTCTTTAATAACACTTTCTCTCCTACTTCATAGTTAATTATTTTACCCCTGACTTTCTGGTATTTTTTCTACGTTTTTCCAGATTTTCTATCACTTGGTTATAAAATTTTAACTTGTTAAATTGATAATGTTGAGACTCAGGTAACTTATTTAATTCTTGGATCTCTTTGGGGGCGGTTGTTTTTCGTACATAGCTGTATATAGAGTGCAATTTATTGATGGATGATACGCTAAGTTTAGAAAATCTTCTGCGGGTGATAAGTACTCGGGCCACTTCCTTTGTTGGTGGTGACAATATGTTCTTAATATTCTACCCACTTCTCTCAGTACTCTTTCCGACGGATTGCTACTGGGGTGGTATACTGATGTCTTGTAACTTTTGATGCTCAGCTCTAACAACGTATTCTTCCATTTTCTGCCTCAGAATTATGTACCATGATCTGTAACTATTGAGATGGGTGTTCCTATTTCTGGGATGTATTGAGTAGTTATAACTTCAAGAATTTTCTGTGTAGTTGCCCGACTGATTAGATACAATTTGGTGAATTTGGTGAAGTGGTCCATAATGATTATAATATATTTGTATTGGCTTCTACCTTCGCTACGAGGAAATGGTCCGCATATATCAATGAATAATTTTTCTAGTTTTTGTTCCGATGATATTGGTATCATTATACCTTCCTTTCTTTCACTATTAATTTTGATTAACTGGCAAATATGACAGGGTTTTATATAATTTTGTACTTTCCTGTGTATGTTCTTGATGTAACAGTTCTCCTCCAATGCTTTCACTACCTTTACTGCACCCATATGTCCGTATCTTATGTGATATTCCAATACTAGTTCTTTTTCCATGATTCTGGGAATGATTACTTTCCAGTCTTCTTGTTTCAATGTATTTTTTATGAATAAGATACCATCCTGTTCACAATAGAATTGGTTTATTGGAGTGTTTTGTTTCTCCAAGCGTTCCTAAATTTTATTAATTTTGGGTCTAATAATTGGTTGGCTCTGATATTTTGTAGTAATGCCTCCAGATCGGATCTACTTTTGAGAATGTTGTACACCTTGATAATTTTCTCCTTCTCTCCCTCAAATGTCTGGGTGTCCAGGTTTATTCATAATAACACGTCTGCTATCACGTTTTGACTCTCTGGAATGTATTCCCATTTGATATTATACTCCTGCAAGGCGAGTATCCACCTTGTAAGCCTTCCATGACTCAGCTTACAACTTCTCAAAAACGATATGGACTTATGATCTGTTCTTACTGTTACAGGATATCCTAAGATGTACGTCCGGAATTTACCACAAGCAAAAACAATGCTTAATAGTTCCTTTTCCGTTACGTTATATCTTCTTTCACAGTGGTTTAATACCCGACTGGCGAAACTGATGACTAAATGGTTCCCTTCTTCATCTTCTTGGTACAATACAGTCCCAAGACTAACATCACTGGCATCACAGTTTAAGAAGAATGGGTGATTAAAATTTGGTTGATGAAGTATTACTGTTTCTAAGAATTTATCCTTTATTTGCTGTAATATAGTGTCTTGTTCATGTCCCCATATCCATTTGTTCTTGGAGGACAGCTGTTCCTGGAATTTAGATGTTAATTCGGAATAATTGTGTTGGAACTTCCGGTAATAATTACAGAGTCCTAAGAAGGATTGGAGTTGTCTCTTATTCTTCGGCTGTGGGAACTTCTGGATTGCAGTAACCTTTTCTTGTGATGGGGAAATCCCTTGTTCAGTCAAATTGAACCCTAAGAATTGAACTTCCTTTGCTATTAATTGTGATTTTTAGAGTTATGTTATTCTCTGCTAATTTACTCAGTACATATTCCACTCTGTGGCAATGTTCCTCCCAGTTGGATGAGGTAATCAACAGGTCGTCTACATAAACTGTGGTGAATTGGAGGGCTTCCTGACCCAGTACCTGGTCCATACACTGTACAAAAATTGCTACCGAGTTTACTAATCCAAAGGGCAGTCTCTTAAACTGGTAGTTTCTACCCTCAAAAATAAAAGCCATATATTGTCGACTCTTCGGGTGCAACTCCACCTGCCAGTAACCACAAGCTGTGTCCCATGTACTGATGAATCTTGTACCGTGGAACTTTTTTAGAATTTCTTCTATTTCTCCAGGTGACGTGCGATCATTTTATTTATTTCACGGGCATCCAAGCAAAGTCGAACCTGTCCGCTTTTCTTCTGAATCGCTACTTTTGGGCTAGTATATCGTGATTGGCTATGCTCAATTATATCATTTAGTACCATTTTATTAATCTCAGCCCTAACTGCCTCCTTCAGTGAACATTATATAGGATAGGATTTTCTGTGGAATTCCGCTGGTTCTTTACTCAATCTCTCATTAGTGTCAGCTATTTCTTGTTTCTTTCATCATCGATTTTATCCATCTTCTGGTTAATTGTATCATTTACCTGTTCAATCCTACCATTAATTCTTCTTAAATTCTCTTCATTTATTTGTCTGAACTCTTCCTTCATTTGGTTATTATTTTCACTTATAGTTTGCCTTAAGGTTTCATTAGTACTTTCCTTAATACTGTCGATTTTTTCATTGGTTTGTTTAATGCTTTCCTAATGCTGTCTATTTTGTCATTCATTAGTTTATTATTCTCTTCGAATTTGTCATTAATTTGCTTCAAGTTCTCATTCATTTGTCTATTGTTTTCATCTGTATTCCTGTTAATACTGTCTATTTTCTCGTTTGTACTGTCCATCCTCTCATTCATTTGTTTTATTAAATTTTCCCTCAAATTCTCCTTTTGTACCCTTGAGTTTTCATTAATCTCTTCCTTCATACCGTCTATTTTCTCATTTGTTTGTCTGTTATCTTCCTTGATGCTATCAAATTTTTCATTCGTTTGCTTGTTTTGTTCCTCCATTTGTTTTAATAAGTTTTGACTCAAAATTTCATTTTGTTTCTTTGAGTTTTCAGTGAATTCTTCCTTCTGCTTCTTAAAATTGTCATTCGTTTCTTCCTTATTTCTGTCCATTTTTTCATTTATACTATTCATTAACTCCATTAATTTTATAAGATTCGGGTCTCCTCTATCTTCCTTTCTTACTACCGTCTCCACATCCTCCACCGATGTTACTTCATTTTCTTCCATCCTGACTTCTTTCTTGGCCTCCTTCATCCATCTCTGTGATGTCGCCCTCTTATGCATCCTTATTATTTTTTAGAACCTATAGCAGTTACCAGCTAAAAATTAGGAAATTAATTTGCTTATTTTTATTTCTTCACATATTACTTCCCTAATTTAAGACCCATGTTGGGCGCCAATTTATAACAAAAAGTGTAAATCCCTTGGATAATAATTCGCCACATGTTGGATTCGTCAATTTTATTACAAAACGTGTTGCTGTGTATTATTAATGTTAAGTTGTAATAAAAGGTTGTTGGTTTAATGAAGAAAACTTTTGCTCTAAGTGTATCAGTTGTTCGGTTGATATTTATGTTGCGTGTTTTGAGTGAAGTGATTTCGGATATAATTTTACTGACTGAATTACTCTTCCTTGTTTATTAATTAGAATTGACTTATTTTCTTCAGTTAATTTGTTCTAAATTGAATGTAGCGGTCGAGTTGTTCCAAACAATTCTCAACGTTCACTTTCGATATTTGTCTTAACCCTATTCATTGAGGTTAATCTTGGTGTTGTAGTTTCTAGGGTTCCAACGACTCCTCGACGTCTTCTTAATCTTCGTAAGTGTAGAACAAATACTGATTATATCTTACCTTCAAGAAATAAAACGCATGGATATGATTTTATTAATATTATTGTTTAATCTTTGCAAACTTAATTCAAGTTAATAGAATTTTGCATTCGATATACACGCTAGTTAATTCGGAATAATTGTGTTGGAACTTCCGGTAATAATTACAGAGTCCTAAGAAGGATTGGAGTTATCGATTGCAGTAACCTTTTCTTGTGATGGGGAAATCCCTTGTTCAGTCAAATTGAACCCTAAGAATTGAACTTCCTTTGCTATTAATTGTGATTTTTAGAGTTATGTTATTCTCTGCTAATTTACTCAGTACATATTCCACTCTGTGACAATGTTCCTCCCAGTTGGATGAGGTAATCAACAGGTCGTCTACATAAACTGTGGTGAATTGGAGGGCTTCCTGACCCAGTACCTGGTCCATACACTGTACAAAAATTGCTACAGAGTTTACTAATCCAAAGGGCAGTCTCTTAAACTGGTAGTTTCTACCCTCAAAAATAAAAGCCATATATTGTCGACTCTTCGGGTGCAACTCCACCTGCCAGTAACCACAAACTGTGTCCCATGTACTGATGAATCTTGTACCGTGGAACTTTTTTAGAATTTCTTCTATTTCTCCAGGTGACGTGCGATCATTTTATTTATTTCACGGGCATCCAAGCAAAGTCGAACCTGTCCGCTTTTCTTCTGAATCGCTACTTTTGGGCTAGTATATGGTGATTGGCTTAGCTCAATTATATCATTTAGTAACATTTTATTAATCTCAGCCCTAACTGCCTCCTTCAGTGGATATGGTATAGGATAGGATTTTCTGTGGAATTCCGCTGGTTCTTTAAATTGTATTTTACACTGGTAGTTTTTCACCTTTCCTGGTTCTTCTGGAAATACATGTTTATATTTCTTATATACGCTAATGAGATCTTCTATTTGTTTTGCTGTCACATTATCTGTGCCTTGGTGTCTAAACTCTCTTTATCTCCTGTAATTTACTGTTCCATAGGTCGTCATTTGTCATATTATAAATTATCTTTCCCCATTGGGTGTCATTCTTCAAAAAAATATAATTCTCTAACTTGGTGGTGGGTACGGTTCAGAGGGGCACCATCGCTTCCTATTAACTCTGCCGTCCACACTGCACCTTCTGAGCACAAGGACACCTTCTCATGCTCAGATCAATAATGGCTGAGTATTTCCTCAGCATATCACATCCTATTAATATTTCAAATGGTAAGCCGATTGCGACTAGACATATAACATTAATTGTAACACCCTTGGTTTCTAATTCCAATGACACTTGCTTTCGCACTGTTTTATTTTGACGCCCAGTGGCACCTATTAAGATAACATTATTGACAGGTAAGGTGGGTATTGTATGTTTACTTTGTTTTTGTATTTTCTCCAATTCAGTGTCGTTAATGAGTGACACATTTGCACCAGTATCTATCATTACTCGTGTGGGAATTCCTTCAATTTTGGCAGTATATGTATAACATTTCATGATGCTGGTTGGTTTTACTTGTCACCGTTTCCTCCAATAGTTCTTCTCGAAGATTCTTCAAATAGTGGTTGTAGATAATGGTAAGGTTTTAACTATTAGTCCCTAAAATTTGTTTATTGTTATACCCAGTAGATAGGAGCAGTGAGGGGTCACGAGGGTTTATCACTGCCTCCCCCCGTTTAAATTAATGCCATCATGGTTATTGTCCGGGCATGCAGGTTGATTTGCCTGGAATGTTGTGCTGGTTCCTGGTTATTCATTGTCTCGGTTGTTAACTTGTTCACTCCTGCTCGGTTCTCGGAGGTCCTCCTGGCTTCGACTTCTTGCTCGATTGTCATGGTGATTCATCCCTCTGGTATTTCCTATTTGATGATAGTTGTTGTCAAAACTGTTACTCCGTGGTTGTTGATATCTCCGGTAATCCCCTTCTTCAGCACTAATATAATTGATTCGGGGTCGGTATGGGCGATTATTATTATAATTACCCTGGTTGTGCCGATTGGCATTAACTTCTGGATTATTTCTAAAATTATTGTAATTTTGATTGGTCTGGTAATTATTATAATTATTGTTCATTCTATTACCAGGAATGTAATTTTGATTTGACCTGTTGTTACTATAAGTATTGACTGGATTACGATTGAAGTTTACTTGTTGGTTATTATTCGGGGTAATATTTGGGTTGTGATTACGATCGTTGCCATTAAAATTATAATTATTTTGATTATTTATATTATTATTGTTATGATTACTCATTCCATGGTTATTATTTCTTGAACCGTACTGATCAGTTCGTTGTCTGCTTCGTTTGTAGTAATCCTTGTGCTCGTAATTTTCCAAAAAGTCAGCCATTGCATGTACCGTTTTAATTTGACTTCCCAGACGTGCTCTGGCAATTCCTGCATCATAGTGGTATGCCATTTTAGTTACCAGGGATTACTCAGGTATTTTTGGCTCCAGGTGTCTAGCCAAACACACCTTTCCCCAGAAGTAAGTAGTTGGAGATGTACCTCTATTTATGTCATATCTTCCCTGACAGATATCCCTGATAATATTTTGTATAGATTCAGACCAATATTTTTCTTTAAATAATTTTTTAAATTGTGGATAGTCAATTATATCATTCCTGGTTGCTGTCCACCAGTTGTCCGTAATCTCCCTAAAATGCTCATCTAACATCTCTCTGATTGAGTTCCAGATAGTTATTCTATATTTGCTAAAGTGTTCTTCTATTCTGGCTAGGAATTCCATGGGGGTTCTACGATAATTTTTAAAATTAATTCCTTCTCTGTTTTCATTTGTGGAAATATGAGTGATATTATTTGGTCTGGTTCTAATCAATTCAATTTCTTCTTGGTTTTGGCGGACTTGACCAGTTAAATTATTTACTGTAGTGTTAATATTATCACACCTTTCTCCGGTTTGTTTTGTTCCTTCTGTATTCCTTCTATTTGAACACGTTTATCTTCTTGGACCCGGTCTATTCTGGCATTTAACACTACTCTATTTTGTGTAATGGTTTCGTTAGCTTTTCTCAATCTCTCATTAGTGTCAGCTATTTCTTGTTTCTTTCATCATCGATTTTATCCATCTTCTGGTTAATTGTATCATTTACCTGTTCAATCCTACCATTAATTCTTCTTAAATTCTCTTCATTTATTTGTCTGAACTCTTCCTTCATTTGGTTATTATTTTCACTTATAGTTTGCCTTAAGGTTTCATTAGTACTTTCCTTAATAATGTCGATTTTTTCATTGGTTTGTTTAATGCTTTCCTTAATGCTGTCTATTTTGTCATTCATTAGTTTATTATTCTCTTCGAATTTGTCATTAATTTGCTTCAAGTTCTCATTCATTTGTCTATTGTTTTCATCTGTATTCCTGTTAATACTGTCTATTTTCTCGTTTGTGCTGTCCATCCTCTCATTCATTTGTTTTATTAAATTTTCCCTCAAATTCTCCTTTTGTACCCTTGAGTTCTCATTAATCTCTTCCTTCATACCATCTATTTTCTCATTTGTTTGTCTGTTATCTTCCTTGATGCTATCAAATTTTTCATTCGTTTGCTTGTTTTGTTCCTCCATTTGTTTTAATAAGTTTTGACTCAAAATTTCATTTTGTTTCTTTGAGTTTTCAGTGAATTCTTCCTTCTGCTTCTTAACAATTGTCATTCGTTTCTTCCTTATTTCTGTCCATTTTTTCATTTATACTATTCATTAACTCCATTAATTTTATAAGATTCGGGTCTCCTCTATCTTCCTTTCTTACTACCGTCTCCACATCCTCCACCGATGTTACTTCATTTTCTTCCATCCTGACTTCTTTCTTGGCCTCCTTCATCCATCTCTGTGATGTCGCCCTCTTATGCATCCTTATTATTTTTTAGAACCTATAGCAGTTACCAGCTAAAAATTAGGAAATTAATTTGCTTATTTTTATTTCTTCACGTATTACTTCCCTAATTTAAGACCCATGTTGGGCGCCAATTTATAACAAAAAGTGTAAATCCCTTGGATAATAATTCGCCACATGTTGGATTCGTCAGTTTTATTATAAAACGTGTTGCTGTGTATTATTAATGTTAAGTTGTAATAAAAGGTTGTTGGTTTAATGAAGAAAACTTTTGCTCTAAGTGTATCAGTTGTTCGGTTGATATTTATGTTGCGTGTTTTGAGTGAAGTGATTTCAGATATAATTTTACTGACTGAATTACTCTTCCTTGTTTATTAATTAGAATTGACTTATTTTCTTCAGTTAATTTGTTCTAAATTGAATGTAGCGGTCGAGTTGTTCCAAACAATTCTCAACGTTCACTTTCGATATTTGTCTTAACCCTATTCATTGAGGTTAATCTTGGTGTTGTAGTTTCTAGGGTTCCAACGACTCCTCGACGTCTTCTTAATCTTCGTAAGTGTAGAACAAATACTGATTATATCTTACCTTCAAGAAATAAAACGCATGGATATGATTTTATTAATATTATTGTTTAATCTTTGCAAACTTAATTCAAGTTAATAGAATTTTGCATTCGATATACACGCTAGTTAATTCGGAATAATTGTGTTGGAACTTCCAGTAATAATTACAGAGTCCTGAGAAGGATTGGAGTTGTCTTTTATTCTTCGGCTGTGGGAACTTCTGGATTGCAGTAACCTTTTCTTGTGATGGGGAAATCCCTTGTTCAGTCAAATTGAACCCTAAGAATTGAACTTCCTTTGCTATTAATTGTGATTTTTAGAGTTATGTTATTCTCTGCTAATTTACTCAGTACATATTCCACTCTGTGACAATGTTCCTCCCAGTTGGATGAGGTAATCAACAGGTCGTCTACATAAACTGTGGTGAATTGGAGGGCTTCCTGACCCAGTACCTGGTCCATACAGTGTACAAAAATTGCTACCGAGTTTACTAATCCAAAGGGCAGTCTCTTAAACTGGTAGTTTCTACCCTCAAAAATAAAAGCCATATATTGTCGACTCTTCGGGTGCAACTCCACCTGCCAGTAACCACAAACTGTGTCCCATGTACTGATGAATCTTGTACCGTGGAACTTTTTTAGAATTTCTTCTATTTCTCCAGGTGACATGCGATCATTTTATTTATTTCACGGGCATCCAAGCAAAGTCGAACCTGTCCGCTTTTCTTCTGAATCGCTACTTTTGGGCTAGTATATGGTGATTGGCTATGCTCAGTTATATCATTTAGTAACATTTTATTAATCTCAGCCCTAACTGCCTCCTTCAGTGAATATGGTATAGGATAGGATTTTCTGTGGAATTCCGCTGGTTCTTTAAATTGTATTTTACACTGGTAGTTTTTCACCTTTCCTGGTTCTTCTGAAAATACATGTTTATATTTTTTTATATATGCTAATGAGATCTTCTATTTGTTTTGCTGTCACATTATCTGTGCCTTGGTGTCTAAACTCTCTTTATCTCCTGTAATTTACTGTTCCATAGGTCGTCATTTGTCATATTATAAATTATCTTTCCCCATTAGGTGTCATTCTTTAAAAAAATATAATTCTCTAACTTTGTGATGGGTACGGTTCAGAGGGGCACCATCGCTTCCTATTAACTCTGCCGTCCACACTGCACCTTCTGAGCACAAGGACACCTTCTCATGCTCAGATCAATAATGGCTGAGTATTTCCTCAGCATATCACATCCTATTAATATTTCAAATGGTAAGCCGATTGCGACTAGACATATAACATTAATTGTAACACCCTTGGTTTCTAATTCCAATGACACTTGCTTTCGCACTGTTTTATTTTGACGCCCAGTGGCACCTATTAAGATAACATTATTGACAGGTAAGGTGGGTATTGTATGTTTACTTTGTTTTTGTATTTTCTCCAATTCAGTGTCGTTAATGAGTGACACATTTGCACCAGTATCTATCATTACTCGTGTGGGAATTCCTTCAATTTTGGCAGTATATGTATAACATTTCATGATGCTGGTTGGTTTTACTTGTCACCGTTTCCTCCAATAGTTCTTCTCGAAGATTCTTCAAATAGTGGTTGTAGATAATGGTAAGGTTTTAACTATTAGTCCCTAAAATTTGTTTATTGTTATACCCAGTAGATAGGAGCAGTGAGGGGTCACGAGGGTTTATCACTGCCTCCCCCCGTTTAAATTAATGCCATCGTGGTTATTGTCCGGGCATGCAGGTTGATTTGCCTGGAATGTTGTGCTGGTTCCTGGTTATTCATTGTCTCGGTTGTTAACTTGTTCACTCCTGCTCGGTTCTCGGAGGTCCTCCTGGCTTCGACTTCTTGCTCGATTGTCATGGTGATTCATCCCTCTGGTATTTCCTATTTGATGATAGTTGTTGTCAAAACTGTTACTCCGTGGTTGTTGATATCTCCGGTAATCCCCTTCTTCAGCACTAATATAATTGATTCGGGGTCGGTATGGGCGATTATTATTATAATTACCCTGGTTGTGCCGATTGGCATTAACTTCTGGATTATTTCTAAAATTATTGTAATTTTGATTGGTCTGGTAATTATTATAATTATTGTTCATTCTATTACCAGGATTGTAATTTTGATTTGACCTGTTGTTACTATAAGTATTGACTGGATTACGATTGAAGTTTACTTGTTGGTTATTATTCGGGGTAATATTTGGGTGGTGATTACGATCGTTGCCATTAAAATTATAATTATTTTGATTATTTATATTATTATTGTTATGATTACTCATTCCATGGTTATTATTTCTTGAACCGTACTGATCAGTTCGTTGTCTGCTTCGTTTGTAGTAATCCTTGTGCTCGTAATTTTCCAAAAAGTCAGCCATTGCATGTACCGTTTTAATTTGACTTCCCAGACATGCTCTGGCAATTCCTGCATCATAGTGGTATGCCATTTTAGTTACCAGGGATTACTCAGGTATTTTTGGCTCCAGGTGTCTAGCCAAACACACCTTTCCCCAGAAGTAAGTAGTTGGAGATGTACCTCTATTTATGTCATATCTTCCCTGACAGATATCCCTGATAATATTTTGTATAGATTCAGACCAATATTTTTCTTTAAATAATTTTTTAAATTGTGGATAGTCAATTATATCATTCCTGGTTGCTGTCCACCAGTTGTCCGTAATCTCCCTAAAATGCTCATCTAACATCTCTCTGATTGAGTTCCAGATAGTTATTCTATATTTGCTAAAGTGTTCTTCTATTCTGGCTAGGAATTCCATGGGGGTTCTACGATAATTTTTAAAATTAATTCCTTCTCTGTTTTCATTTGTGGAAATATGAGTGATATTATTTGGTCTGGTTCTAATCAATTCAATTTCTTCTTGGTTTTGGCGGACTTGACCAGTTAAATTATTTACTGTAGTGTTAATATTATCACACCTTTCTCCGGTTTGTTTTGTTCCTTCTGTATTCCTTCTATTTGAACACGTTTATCTTCTTGGACCCGGTCTATTCTGGCATTTAACACTACTCTATTTTGTGTAATGGTTTCGTTAGCTTTTCTCAATCTCTCATTAGTGTCAGCTATTTCTTGTTTCTTTCATCATCGATTTTATCCATCTTCTGGTTAATTGTATCATTTACCTGTTCAATCCTACCATTAATTCTTCTTAAATTCTCTTCATTTATTTGTCTGAACTCTTCCTTCATTTGGTTATTATTTTCACTTATAGTTTGCCTTAAGGTTTCATTAGTACTTTCCTTAATAATGTCGATTTTTTCATTGGTTTGTTTAATGCTTTCCTTAATGCTGTCTATTTTGTCATTCATTAGTTTATTATTCTCTTCGAATTTGTCATTAATTTGCTTCAAGTTCTCATTCATTTGTCTATTGTTTTCATCTGTATTCCTGTTAATACTGTCTATTTTCTCGTTTGTGCTGTCCATCCTCTCATTCATTTGTTTTATTAAATTTTCCCTCAAATTCTCCTTTTGTACCCTTGAGTTCTCATTAATCTCTTCCTTCATACCGTCTATTTTCTCATTTGTTTGTCTGTTATCTTCCTTGATGCTATCAAATTTTTCATTCGTTTGCTTGTTTTGTTCCTCCATTTGTTTTAATAAGTTTTGACTCAAAATTTCATTTTGTTTCTTTGAGTTTTCAGTGAATTCTTCCTTCTGCTTCTTAACAATTGTCATTCGTTTCTTCCTTATTTCTGTCCATTTTTTCATTTAGACTATTCATTAACTCCATTAATTTTATAAGATTCGGGTCTCCTCTATCTTCCTTTCTTACTACCGTCTCCACATCCTCCACCGATGTTACTTCATTTTCTTCCATCCTGACTTCTTTCTTGGCCTCCTTCATCCATCTCTGTGATGTCGCCCTCTTATGCATCCTTATTATTTTTTAGAACCTATAGCAGTTACCAGCTAAAAATTAGGAAATTAATTTGCTTATTTTTATTTCTTCACGTATTACTTCCCTAATTTAAGACCCATGTTGGGCGCCAATTTATAACAAAAAGTGTAAATCCCTTGGATAATAATTCGCCACATGTTGGATTCGTCAGTTTTATTATAAAACGTGTTGCTGTGTATTATTAATGTTAAGTTGTAATAAAAGGTTGTTGGTTTAATGAAGAAAACTTTTGCTCTAAGTGTATCAGTTGTTCGGTTGATATTTATGTTGCGTGTTTTGAGTGAAGTGATTTCAGATATAATTTTACTGACTGAATTACTCTTCCTTGTTTATTAATTAGAATTGACTTATTTTCTTCAGTTAATTTGTTCTAAATTGAATGTAGCGGTCGAGTTGTTCCAAACAATTCTCAACGTTCACTTTCGATATTTGTCTTAACCCTATTCATTGAGGTTAATCTTGGTGTTGTAGTTTCTAGGGTTCCAACGACTCCTCGACGTCTTCTTAATCTTCGTAAGTGTAGAACAAATACTGATTATATCTTACCTTCAAGAAATAAAACGCATGGATATGATTTTATTAATATTATTGTTTAATCTTTGCAAACTTAATTCAAGTTAATAGAATTTTGCATTCGATATACACGCTAGTTAATTCGGAATAATTGTGTTGGAACTTCCAGTAATAATTACAGAGTCCTGAGAAGGATTGGAGTTGTTTTTTATTCTTCGGCTGTGGGAACTTCTGGATTGCAGTAACCTTTTCTTGTGATGGGGAAATCCCTTGTTCAGTCAAATTGAACCCTAAGAATTGAACTTCCTTTGCTATTAATTGTGATTTTTAGAGTTATGTTATTCTCTGCTAATTTACTCAGTACATATTCCACTCTGTGACAATGTTCCTCCCAGTTGGATGAGGTAATCAACAGGTCGTCTACATAAACTGTGGTGAATTGGAGGGCTTCCTGACCCAGTACCTGGTCCATACAGTGTACAAAAATTGCTACCGAGTTTACTAATCCAAAGGGCAGTCTCTTAAACTGGTAGTTTCTACCCTCAAAAATAAAAGCCATATATTGTCGACTCTTCGGGTGCAACTCCACCTGCCAGTAACCACAAACTGTGTCCCATGTACTGATGAATCTTGTACCGTGGAACTTTTTTAGAATTTCTTCTATTTCTCCAGGTGACATGCGATCATTTTATTTATTTCACGGGCATCCAAGCAAAGTCGAACCTGTCCGCTTTTCTTCTGAATCGCTACTTTTGGGCTAGTATATGGTGATTGGCTATGCTCAATTATATCATTTAGTAACATTTTATTAATCTCAGCCCTAACTGCCTCCTTCAGTGAATATGGTATAGGATAGGATTTTCTGTGGAATTCCGCTGGTTCTTTAAATTGTATTTTACACTGGTAGTTTTTCACCTTTCCTGGTTCTTCTGAAAATACATGTTTATATTTTTTTATATATGCTAATGAGATCTTCTATTTGTTTTGCTGTCACATTATCTGTGCCTTGGTGTCTAAACTCTCTTTATCTCCTGTAATTTACTGTTCCATAGGTCGTCATTTGTCATATTATAAATTATCTTTCCCCATTGGGTGTCATTCTTTAAAAAAATATAATTCTCTAACTTGGTGGTGGGTACGGTTCAGAGGGGCACCATCGCTTCCTATTAACTCTGCCGTCCACACTGCACCTTCTGAGCACAAGGACACCTTCTCATGCTCAAATCAATAATGGCTGAGTATTTCCTCAGCATATCACATCCTATTAATATTTCAAATGGTAAGCCGATTGCGACTAGACATATAACATTAATTGTAACACCCTTGGTTTCTAATTCCAATGACACTTGCTTTCGCACTGTTTTATTTTGACGCCCAGTGGCACCTATTAAGATAACATTATTGACAGGTAAGGTGGGTATTGTATGTTTACTTTGTTTTTGTATTTTCTCCAATTCAGTGTCGTTAATGAGTGACACATTTGCACCAGTATCTATCATTACTCGTGTGGGAATTCCTTCAATTTTGGCAGTATATGTATAACATTTCATGATGCTGGTTGGTTTTACTTGTCACCGTTTCCTCCAATAGTTCTTCTCGAAGATTCTTCAAATAGTGGTTGTAGATAATGGTAAGGTTTTAACCATTAGTCCCTAAAATTTGTTCATTGTTATACCCAGTAGATAGGAGCAGTGAGGGGTCACGAGGGTTTATCACTGCCTCCCCCCGTTTAAATTAATGCCATCGTGGTTATTGTCCGGGCATGCAGGTTGATTTGCCTGGAATGTTGTGCTGGTTCCTGGTTATTCATTGTCTCGGTTGTTAACTTGTTCACTCCTGCTCGGTTCTCGGAGGTCCTCCTGGCTTCGACTTCTTGCTCGATTGTCATGGTGATTCATCCCTCTGGTATTTCCTATTTGATGATAGTTGTTGTCAAAACTGTTACTCCGTGGTTGTTGATATCTCCGGTAATCCCCTTCTTCAGCACTAATATAATTGATTCGGGGTCGGTATGGGCGATTATTATTATAATTACCCTGGTTGTGCCGATTGGCATTAACTTCTGGATTATTTCTAAAATTATTGTAATTTTGATTGGTCTGGTAATTATTATAATTATTGTTCATTCTATTACCAGGATTGTAATTTTGATTTGACCTGTTGTTACTATAAGTATTGACTGGATTACGATTGAAGTTTACTTGTTGGTTATTATTCGGGGTAATATTTGGGTGGTGATTACGATCGTTGCCATTAAAATTATAATTATTTTGATTATTTATATTATTATTGTTATGATTACTCATTCCATGGTTATTATTTCTTGAACCGTACTGATCAGTTCGTTGTCTGCTTCGTTTGTAGTAATCCTTGTGCTCGTAATTTTCCAAAAAGTCAGCCATTGCATGTACCGTTTTAATTTGACTTCCCAGACGTGCTCTGGCAATTCCTGCATCATAGTGGTATGCCATTTTAGTTACCAGGGATTACTCAGGTATTTTTGGCTCCAGGTGTCTAGCCAAACACACCTTTCCCCAGAAGTAAGTAGTTGGAGATGTACCTCTATTTATGTCATATCTTCTCTGACAGATATCCCTGATAATATTTTGTATAGATTCAGACCAATATTTTTCTTTAAATAATTTTTTAAATTGTGGATAGTCAATTATATCATTCCTGGTTGCTGTCCACCAGTTGTCCGTAATCTCCCTAAAATGCTCATCTAACATCTCTCTGATTGAGTTCCAGATAGTTATTCTATATTTGCTAAAGTGTTCTTCTATTCTGGCTAGGAATTCCATGGGGGTTCTACGATAATTTTTAAAATTAATTCCTTCTCTGTTTTCATTTGTGGAAATATGAGTGATATTATTTGGTCTGGTTCTAATCAATTCAATTTCTTCTTGGTTTTGGCGGACTTGACCAGTTAAATTATTTACTGTAGTGTTAATATTATCACACCTTTCTCCGGTTTGTTTTGTTCCTTCTGTATTCCTTTTATTTGAACACGATTATCTTCTTGGACCCGGTCTATTCTGGCATTTAACACTACTCTATTTTGTGTAATGGTTTCGTTAGCTTTTCTCAATCTCTCATTAGTGTCAGCTATTTCTTGTTTCTTTCATCATCGATTTTATCCATCTTCTGGTTAATTGTATCATTTACCTGTTCAATCCTACCATTAATTCTTCTTAAATTCTCTTCATTTATTTGTCTGAACTCTTCCTTCATTTGGTTATTATTTTCACTTATAGTTTGCCTTAAGGTTTCATTAGTACTTTCCTTAATAATGTCGATTTTTTCATTGGTTTGTTTAATGCTTTCCTTAATGCTGTCTATTTTGTCATTCATTAGTTTATTATTCTCTTCGAATTTGTCATTAATTTGCTTCAAGTTCTCATTCATTTGTCTATTGTTTTCATCTGTATTCCTGTTAATACTGTCTATTTTCTCGTTTGTACTGTCCATCCTCTCATTCATTTGTTTTATTAAATTTTCCCTCAAATTCTCCTTTTGTACCCTTGAGTTCTCATTAATCTCTTCCTTCATACCGTCTATTTTCTCATTTGTTTGTCTGTTATCTTCCTTGATGCTATCAAATTTTTCATTCGTTTGCTTGTTTTGTTCCTCCATTTGTTTTAATAAGTTTTGACTCAAAATTTCATTTTGTTTCTTTGAGTTTTCAGTGAATTCTTCCTTCTGCGTCTTAAAATTGTCATTCGTTTCTTCCTTATTTCTGTCCATTTTTTCATTTATACTATTCATTAACTCCATTAATTTTATAAGATTCGGGTCTCCTCTATCTTCCTTTCTTACTACCGTCTCCACATCCTCCACCGATGTTACTTCATTTTCTTCCATCCTGACTTCTTTCTTGGCCTCCTTCATCCATCTCTGTGATGTCGCCCTCTTACGCATCCTTATTATTTTTTAGAACCTATAGCAGTTACCAGCTAAAAATTAGGAAATTAATTTGCTTATTTTTATTTCTTCACGTATTACTTCCCTAATTTAAGACCCATGTTGGGCGCCAATTTATAACAAAAAGTGTAAATCCCTTGGATAATAATTCGCCACATGTTGGATTCGTCAATTTTATTACAAAACGTGTTGCTGTGTATTATTAATGTTAAGTTGTAATAAAAGGTTGTTGGTTTAATGAAGAAAACTTTTGCTCTAAGTGTATCAGTTGTTCGGTTGATATTTATGTTGCGTGTTTTGAGTGAAGTGATTTCAGATATAATTTTACTGACTGAATTACTCTTCCTTGTTTATTAATTAGAATTGACTTATTTTCTTCAGTTAATTTGTTCTAAATTGAATGTAGCGGTCGAGTTGTTCCAAACAATTCTCAACGTTCACTTTCGATATTTGTCTTAACCCTATTCATTGAGGTTAATCTTGGTGTTGTAGTTTCTAGGGTTCCAACGACTCCTCGACGTCTTCTTAATCTTCGTAAGTGTAGAACAAATACTGATTATATCTTACCTTCAAGAAATAAAACGCATGGATATGATTTTATTAATATTATTGTTTAATCTTTGCAAACTTAATTCAAGTTAATAGAATTTTGCATTCGATATACACGCTAGTAACAATCGATTATGTATCTCAGGGTTGAATAGTAAAAAATGGATTAAGCATATAACGTGGGAATTCTTTTGGCTGCTACGAAAGGTTCCATTAATTATTAACAAACAATATAGAGTACATTACAAATCATTCTAATGCTTATAATCTAATGTAAGAGTGAAAATAAGTATTAAGGCCAACGAAAATGTCTGGCGATATTTAGTTCGCTGTGTGCAATGCATGATGGTCCTGGAATGACGTCATAATGATGGCCGGCTCGTCATCCGATAATGCGTGAAGTTGTTCCAATGTATTTGTAATAAATGTGTTCACCTTGTACTCACTGATTCTTATATAATATGTTTTTCGCTTTATGAAATGTCCACCAGTGATTAATTGTGGTGTGAGTTATTGATGTTACTAATGATTGTTCGTGTTGGATTACTAATGTTGTCAGTTATAAAATTGTATTATACGTTACACTTCTGAGTGGTATTTAGCTGTGCATCTTCTTGTTAATCACTTGATTTTTCTTACTGGTGTTTGTTCATATTTGATGATATGATTTTAGTTAATAATTTCTGTATCTTCTGTTGTGGTTATAATTTTTTCTTCCAAATTGGTTCCTGGGTTTTAAAATTTTGTTACATAATAACTCTGCGAGCACTATTCAACTGTATTTACTCGTGGTTAACAATCAAGTGTCATTTCTTCTTTTTGTCATCGAACTGACCAAAATTTCTTAAATTCTGATTGGCCCCTTATGCACAGTTCAAGTGTTACATGACCAATACCCCTTAATTACTTTAGATTTTACAATTTGCCTTTAACTTATTATTTTCTCATTATACACTAATGGTTAATACAATGTTTATGTAGTTATTAATTATAAAATTACAAATAATTTGGTACTAAACATGTCTTGGTTTAGTCCTGTATAATCTTAGTATTTAGTGGATTTTCCAGATATCTGATGAAACAATTTATAATGGTTGATGGTAGTTACTTTTGACCCCTTGAGATTACATTATTTCAAATTAATTAGTTGGTAACATAAAACTCTTATAATATAACACAAAGCTCTTAATGATACTACTAAGTTTAACAATTATAATTTATGCACACTGTTTAACAATTGTTTGTGTGATAAATCACTCATCACTACTGTCAATGATAATTGACCACTTCTTTGTAAACAATAGTACACTTTTTAACTATAGTTTATGTAACTATTATTATTATGCCACTTTTCTGTGTTTATGATCACTTATGGCACTGTAAGGGGTTGTGCCCTTTTCCTCACTTTGGTTTATAATTAGACCAATTTTTATTGATCTATTATTTTACATATAGTTAATACAATTTTACATTATGGCATGTTTGTACTCTTTATTGGATTCATTTAGTTTATTCATTGAATGTTGTTTACTAGCGTTCTTTATTTTAATTTTATTTGTTTACTGCCCTATTCTACTGGGTAATGTCTGGCTAGGTCTTGTTAGTATTAATTAGGTCAAAGGTTGATGTTGTTGAGTCATATTTGGTTCCTTACTGATCTTCAAAATTTGATATTTTCTGTTGACTAGTTATTGAGCATTGTTTTGAGTTCCATCCCTGGATAGGGTTTCACTATTATCATTTATAATTATTTTGACAGCGTTCTGTTTCGTTACAAATTGCCCCCCTTCATAAGTAATTATTTCTGAACACTTCATTAGGTGTGAGGACATAATTACTTATGTTACATTTTCTTTTTCGTCCTCGTGATATCTCTTTGTAGAGTGTTGATTATAATTGCCCTTGATCTTTTTTGAAATGGGGTCGGTTAATTCGTACGTGTTGTTGTGGTTTTTTGTTACTATATAGGGTCCTACGTAGAGTAATAATAATTTCTTTGATATTCCTTCTAGAGTGCTAGGCAATTCCCATGTAGTTCTTTAATAACACTTTCTCTCCTACTTCATAGTTAATTATTTTACCCCTGACTTTCTGGTATTTTTTCTACGTTTTTCCAGATTTTCTATCACTTGGTTATAAAATTTTAACTTGTTAAATTGATAATGTTGAGACTCAGGTAACTTAATTAATTCTTGGATCTCTTTGGGGGCGGTTGTTTTTCGTACATAGCTGTATATGGAGTGCAATTTATTGATGGATGATACGCTAAGTTTAGAAAATCTTCTGCGGCTGATAAGTACTCGGGCCACTTCCTTTGTTGGTGGTGACAATATGTTCTTAATATTCTACCCACTTCTCTCAGTACTCTTTCCGACGGATTGCTACTGGGGTGGTATACTGATGTCTTGTAACTTTTGATGCTCAGCTCTAACAACGTATTCTTCCATTTTCTGCCTCAGAATTATGTACCATGATCTGTAACTATTGAGATGGGTGTTCCTATTTCTGGGATGTATTGAGTAGTTATAACTTCAAGAATTTTCTGTGTAGTTGCCCGACTGATTGGATACAATTTGGTGAATTTGGTGAAGTGGTCCATAATGATTATAATATATTTGTATTGGCTTCTACCTTCGCTACGAGGAAATGGTCCGCATATATCAATGAATAATTTTTCTAGTTTTTGTTCCGATGATATTGGTATCATTATACCTTCCTTTCTTTCATTATTAATTTTGACTAACTGGCAAATATGACAGGGTTTTATATAATTTTGTACTTTCCTGTGTATGTTCTTGATGTAACAGTTCTCCTCCAATGCTTTCACTACCTTTACTGCACCCATATGTCCGTATCTTATGTGATATTCCAATACTAGTTCTTTTTCCATGATTCTGGGAATGATTACTTTCCAGTCTTCTTGGTTCAATGTATTTTTTATGAATAAGATACCATCCTGTTCACAATAGAATTGGTTTATTGGAGTGTTTTGTTTCTCCAAGCGTTCCTAAATTTTATTAATTTTGGGTCTAATAATTGGTTGGCTCTGATATTTTGTAGTAATGCCTCCAGATCGGATCTACTTTTGAGAATGTTGTACACCTTGATAATTTTCTCCTTCTCTCCCTCAAATGTCTGGGTGTCCAGGTTTATTCATAATAACACGTCTGCTATCACGTTTTGACTCTCTGGAATGTATTCCCATTTGATATTATACTCCTGCAAGGCGAGTATCCACCTTGTAAGCCTTCCATGACTCAGCTTACAACTTCTCAAAAACGATATGGACTTATGATCTGTTCTTACGGTTACAGGATATCCTAAGATGTACGTCCGGAATTTACCACAAGCAAAAACAACGCTTAATAGTTCCTTTTCCGTTACGTTATATCTTCTTTCACAGTGGTTTAATACCCGACTGGCGAAACTGATGACTAAATGGTTCCCTTCTTCATCTTCTTGGTACAATACAGTCCCAAGACTAACATCACTGGCATCACAGTTTAAGAATAATGGGTGATTAAAATTTGGTTGATGAAGTATTACTGTTTCTAAGAATTTATCCTTTATTTGCTGTAATATAGTGTCTTGTTCATGTCCCCATATCCATTTGTTCTTGGAGGACAGCTGTTCCTGGAATTTAGATGTTAATTCGGAATAATTGTGTTGGAACTTCCGGTAATAATTACAGAGTCCTAAGAAGGATTGGAGTTGTCTCTTATTCTTCGGCTGTGGGAACTTCTGGATTGCAGTAACCTTTTCTTGTGATGGGGAAATCCCTTGTTCAGTCAAATTGAACCCTAAGAATTGAACTTCCTTTGCTATTAATTGTGATTTTTAGAGTTATGTTATTCTCTGCTAATTTACTCAGTACATATTCCACTCTGTGACAATGTTCCTCCCAGTTGGATGAGGTAATCAACAGGTCGTCTACATAAACTGTGGTGAATTGGAGGGCTTCCTGACCCAGTACCTGGTCCATACACTGTACAAAAATTGCTACCGAGTTTACTAATCCAAAGGGCAGTCTCTTAAACTGGTAGTTTCTACCCTCAAATATAAAAGCCATATATTGTCGACTCTTCGGGTGCAACTCCACCTGCCAGTAACCACAAACTGTGTCCCATGTACTGATGAATCTTGTACCGTGGAACTTTTTTAGAATTTCTTCTATTTCTCCAGGTGACGTGCGATCATTTTATTTATTTCACGGGCATCCAAGCAAAGTCGAACCTGTCCGCTTTTCTTCTGAATCGCTACTTTTAGGCTAGTATATGGTGATTGGCTATGCTCAATTATATCATTTAGTAACATTTTATTAATCTCAGCCCTAACTGCCTCCTTCAGTGAACATGGTATAGGATAGGATTTTCTGTGGAATTCCGCTGGTTCTTTACTCAATCTCTCATTAGTGTCAGCTATTTCTTGTTTCTTTCATCATCGATTTTATCCATCTTCTGGTTAATTGTATCATTTACCTGTTCAATCCTACCATTAATTCTTCTTAAATTCTCTTCATTTATTTGTCTGAACTCTTCCTTTATTTGGTTATTATTTTCACTTATAGTTTGCCTTAAGGTTTCATTAGTACTTTCCTTAATACTGTCGATTTTTTCATTGGTTTGTTTAATGCTTTCCTTAATGCTGTCTATTTTGTCATTCATTAGTTTATTATTCTCTTCGAATTTGTCATTAATTTGCTTCAAGTTCTCATTCATTTGTCTATTGTTTTCATCTGTATTCCTGTTAATACTGTCTATTTTCTCGTTTGTACTGTCCATCCTCTCATTCATTTGTTTTATTAAATTTTCCCTCAAATTCTCCTTTTGTACCCTTGAGTTCTCATTAATCTCTTCCTTCATACCGTCTATTTTCTCATTTGTTTGTCTGTTATCTTCCTTGATCCTATCAAGTTTTTCATTCGTTTGCTTGTTTTGTTCCTCCATTTGTTTTAATAAGTTTTGACTCAAAATTTCATTTTGTTTCTTTGAGTTTTCAGTGAATTCTTCCTTCTGCTTCTTAAAATTGTCATTCGTTTCTTCCTTATTTCTGTCCATTTTTTCATTTATACTATTCATTAACTCCATTAATTTTATAAGATTCGGGTCTCCTCTATCTTCCTTTCTTACTACCGTCTCCACATCCTCCACCGATGTTACTTCATTTTCTTCCATCCTGACTTCTTTCTTGGCCTCCTTCATCCATCTCTGTGATGTCGCCCTCTTATGCATCCTTATTATTTTTTAGAACCTATAGCAGTTACCAGCTAAAAATTAGGAAATTAATTTGCTTATTTTTATTTCTTCACGTATTACTTCCCTAATTTAAGACCCATGTTGGGCGCCAATTTATAACAAAAAGTGTAAATCCCTTGGATAATAATTCGCCACATGTTGGATTCGTCAGTTTTATTACAAAACGTGTTGCTGTGTATTATTAATGTTAAGTTGTAATAAAAGGTTGTTGGTTTAATGAAGAAAACTTTTGCTCTAAGTGTATCAGTTGTTCGGTTGATATTTATGTTGCGTGTTTTGAGTGAAGTGATTTCAGATATAATTTTACTGACTGAATTACTCTTCCTTGTTTATTAATTAGAATTGACTTATTTTCTTCAGTTAATTTGTTCTAAATTGAATGTAGCGGTCGAGTTGTTCCAAACAATTCTCAACGTTCACTTTCGATATTTGTCTTAACCCTATTCATTGAGGTTAATCTTGGTGTTGTAGTTTCTAGGGTTCCAACGACTCCTCGACGTCTTCTTAATCTTCGTAAGTGTAGAACAAATACTGATTATATCTTACCTTCAAGAAATAAAACGCATGGATATGATTTTATTAATATTATTGTTTAATCTTTGCAAACTTAATTCAAGTTAATAGAATTTTGCATTCGATATACACGCTAGTAACAATCGATTATGTATCTCAGGGTTGAATAGTAAAAAATGGATTAAGCATATAACGTGGGAATTCTTTTGGCTGCTACGAAAGGTTCCATTAATTATTAACAAACAATATAGAGTACATTACAAATCATTCTAATGCTTATAATCTAATGTAAGAGTGAAAATAAGTATTAAGGCCAACGAAAATGTCTGGCGATATTTAGTTCGCTGTGTGCAATGCATGATGGTCCTGGAATGACGTCATAATGATGGCCGGCTCGTCATCCGATAATGCGTGAAGTTGTTCCAATGTATTTGTAATAAATGTGTTCACCTTGTACTCACTGATTCTTATATAATATGTTTTTCGCTTTATGAAATGTCCACCAGTGATTAATTGTGGTGTGAGTTATTGATGTTACTAATGATTGTTCGTGTTGGATTACTAATGTTGTCAGTTATAAAATTGTATTATACGTTACACTTCTGAGTGGTATTTAGCTGTGCATCTTCTTGTTAATCACTTGATTTTTCTTACTGGTGTTTGTTCATATTTGATGATATGATTTTAGTTAATAATTTCTGTATCTTCTGTTGTGGTTATAATTTTTTCTTCCAAATTGGTTCCTGGGTTTTAAAATTTTGTTACATAATAACTCTGCGAGCACTATTCAACTGTATTTACTCGTGGTTAACAATCAAGTGTCATTTCTTCTTTTTGTCATCGAACTGACCAAAATTTCTTAAATTCTGATTGGCCCCTTATGCACAGTTCAAGTGTTACATGACCAATACCCCTTAATTACTTTAGATTTTACAATTTGCCTTTAACTTATTATTTTCTCATTATACACTAATGGTTAATACAATGTTTATGTAGTTATTAATTATAAAATTACAAATAATTTGGTACTAAACATGTCTTGGTTTAGTCCTGTATAATCTTAGTATTTAGTGGATTTTCCAGATATCTGATGAAACAATTTATAATGGTTGATGGTAGTTACTTTTGACCCCTTGAGATTACATTATTTCAAATTAATTAGTTGGTAACATAAAACTCTTATCATATAACACAAAGCTCTTAATGATACTACTAAGTTTAACAATTATAATTTATGCACACTGTTTAACAATTGTTTGTGTGATAAATCACTCATCACTACTGTCAATGATAATTGACCACTTCTTTGTAAACAATAGTACACTTTTTAACTATAGTTTATGTAACTATTATTATTATGCCACTTTTCTGTGTTTATGATCACTTATGGCACTGTAAGGGGTTGTGCCCTTTTCCTCACTTTGGTTTATAATTAGACCAATTTTTATTGATCTATTATTTTACATATAGTTAATACAATTTTACATTATGGCATGTTTGTACTCTTTATTGGATTCATTTAGTTTATTCATTGAATGTTGTTTACTAGCGTTCTTTATTTTAATTTTATTTGTTTACTGCCCTATTCTACTGGGTAATGTCTGGCTAGGTCTTGTTAGTATTAATTAGGTCAAAGGTTGATGTTGTTGAGTCATATTTGGTTCCTTACTGATCTTCAAAATTTGATATTTTCTGTTGACTAGTTATTGAGCATTGTTTTGAGTTCCATCCCTGGATAGGGTTTCACTATTATCATTTATAATTATTTTGACAGCGTTCTGTTTCGTTACAAATTGCCCCCCTTCATAAGTAATTATTTCTGAACACTTCATTAGGTGTGAGGACATAATTACTTATGTTACATTTTCTTTTTCGTCCTCGTGATATCTCTTTGTAGAGTGTTGATTATAATTGCCCTTGATCTTTTTTGAAATGGGGTCGGTTAATTCGTACGTGTTGTTGTGGTTTTTTGTTACTATATAGGGTCCTACGTAGAGTAATAATAATTTCTTTGATATTCCTTCTAGAGTGCTAGGCAATTCCCATGTAGTTCTTTAATAACACTTTCTCTCCTACTTCATAGTTAATTATTTTACCCCTGACTTTCTGGTATTTTTTCTACGTTTTTCCAGATTTTCTATCACTTGGTTATAAAATTTTAACTTGTTAAATTGATAATGTTGAGACTCAGGTAACTTAATTAATTCTTGGATCTCTTTGGGGGCGGTTGTTTTTCGTACATAGCTGTATATGGAGTGCAATTTATTGATGGATGATACGCTAAGTTTAGAAAATCTTCTGCGGCTGATAAGTACTCGGGCCACTTCCTTTGTTGGTGGTGACAATATGTTCTTAATATTCTACCCACTTCTCTCAGTACTCTTTCCGACGGATTGCTACTGGGGTGGTATACTGATGTCTTGTAACTTTTGATGCTCAGCTCTAACAACGTATTCTTCCATTTTCTGCCTCAGAATTATGTACCATGATCTGTAACTATTGAGATGGGTGTTCCTATTTCTGGGATGTATTGAGTAGTTATAACTTCAAGAATTTTCTGTGTAGTTGCCCGACTGATTGGATACAATTTGGTGAATTTGGTGAAGTGGTCCATAATGATTATAATATATTTGTATTGGCTTCTACCTTCGCTACGAGGAAATGGTCCGCATATATCAATGAATAATTTTTCTAGTTTTTGTTCCGATGATATTGGTATCATTATACCTTCCTTTCTTTCATTATTAATTTTGACTAACTGGCAAATATGACAGGGTTTTATATAATTTTGTACTTTCCTGTGTATGTTCTTGATGTAACAGTTCTCCTCCAATGCTTTCACTACCTTTACTGCACCCATATGTCCGTATCTTATGTGATATTCCAATACTAGTTCTTTTTCCATGATTCTGGGAATGATTACTTTCCAGTCTTCTTGGTTCAATGTATTTTTTATGAATAAGATACCATCCTGTTCACAATAGAATTGGTTTATTGGAGTGTTTTGTTTCTCCAAGCGTTCCTAAATTTTATTAATTTTGGGTCTAATAATTGGTTGGCTCTGATATTTTGTAGTAATGCCTCCAGATCGGATCTACTTTTGAGAATGTTGTACACCTTGATAATTTTCTCCTTCTCTCCCTCAAATGTCTGGGTGTCCAGGTTTATTGATAATAACACGTCTGCTATCACGTTTTGACTCTCTGGAATGTATTCCCATTTGATATTATACTCCTGCAAGGCGAGTATCCACCTTGTAAGCCTTCCATGACTCAGCTTACAACTTCTCAAAAACGATATGGACTTATGATCTGTTCTTACGGTTACAGGATATCCTAAGATGTACGTCCGGAATTTACCACAAGCAAAAACAATGCTTAATAGTTCCTTTTCCGTTACGTTATATCTTCTTTCACAGTGGTTTAATACCCGACTGGCGAAACTGATGACTAAATGGTTCCCTTCTTCATCTTCTTGGTACAATACAGTCCCAAGACTAACATCACTGGCATCACAGTTTAAGAAGAATGGGTGATTAAAATTTGGTTGATGAAGTATTACTGTTTCTAAGAATTTATCCTTTATTTGCTGTAATATAGTGTCTTGTTCATGTCCCCATATCCATTTGTTCTTGGAGGACAGCTGTTCCTGGAATTTAGATGTTAATTCGGAATAATTGTGTTGGAACTTCCGGTAATAATTACAGAGTCCTAAGAAGGATTGGAGTTGTCTCTTATTCTTCGGCTGTGGGAACTTCTGGATTGCAGTAACCTTTTCTTGTGATGGGGAAATCCCTTGTTCAGTCAAATTGAACCCTAAGAATTGAACTTCCTTTGCTATTAATTGTGATTTTTCGAGTTTTAGAGTTATGTTATTCTCTGCTAATTTACTCAGTACATATTCCACTCTGTGACAATGTTCCTCCCAGTTGGATGAGGTAATCAACAGGTCGTCTACATAAACTGTGGTGAATTGGAGGGCTTCCTGACCCAGTACCTGGTCCATACACTGTACAAAAATTGCTACCGAGTTTACTAATCCAAAGGGCAGTCTCTTAAACTGGTAGTTTCTACCCTCAAATATAAAAGCCATATATTGTCGACTCTTCGGGTGCAACTCCACCTGCCAGTAACCACAAACTGTGTCCCATGTACTGATGAATCTTGTACCGTGGAACTTTTTTAGAATTTCTTCTATTTCTCCAGGTGACGTGCGATCATTTTATTTATTTCACGGGCATCCAAGCAAAGTCGAACCTGTCCGCTTTTCTTCTGAATCGCTACTTTTAGGCTAGTATATGGTGATTGGCTATGCTCAATTATATCATTTAGTAACATTTTATTAATCTCAGCCCTAACTGCCTCCTTCAGTGAACATGGTATAGGATAGGATTTTCTGTGGAATTCCGCTGGTTCTTTACTCAATCTCTCATTAGTGTCAGCTATTTCTTGTTTCTTTCATCATCGATTTTATCCATCTTCTGGTTAATTGTATCATTTACCTGTTCAATCCTACCATTAATTCTTCTTAAATTCTCTTCATTTATTTGTCTGAACTCTTCCTTTATTTGGTTATTATTTTCACTTATAGTTTGCCTTAAGGTTTCATTAGTACTTTCCTTAATACTGTCGATTTTTTCATTGGTTTGTTTAATGCTTTCCTTAATGCTGTCTATTTTGTCATTCATTAGTTTATTATTCTCTTCGAATTTGTCATTAATTTGCTTCAAGTTCTCATTCATTTGTCTATTGTTTTCATCTGTATTCCTGTTAATACTGTCTATTTTCTCGTTTGTACTGTCCATCCTCTCATTCATTTGTTTTATTAAATTTTCCCTCTAATTCTCCTTTTGTACCCTTGAGTTCTCATTAATCTCTTCCTTCATACCGTCTATTTTCTCATTTGTTTGTCTGTTATCTTCCTTGATGCTATCAAGTTTTTCATTCGTTTGCTTGTTTTGTTCCTCCATTTGTTTTAATAAGTTTTGACTCAAAATTTCATTTTGTTTCTTTGAGTTTTCAGTGAATTCTTCCTTCTGCTTCTTAAAATTGTCATTCGTTTCTTCCTTATTTCTGTCCATTTTTTCATTTATACTATTCATTAACTCCATTAATTTTATAAGATTCGGGTCTCCTCTATCTTCCTTTCTTACTACCGTCTCCACATCCTCCACCGATGTTACTTCATTTTCTTCCATCCTGACTTCTTTCTTGGCCTCCTTCATCCATCTCTGTGATGTCGCCCTCTTATGCATCCTTATTATTTTTTAGAACCTATAGCAGTTACCAGCTAAAAATTAGGAAATTAATTTGCTTATTTTTATTTCTTCACGTATTACTTCCCTAATTTAAGACCCATGTTGGGCGCCAATTTATAACAAAAAGTGTAAATCCCTTGGATAATAATTCGCCACATGTTGGATTCGTCAGTTTTATTACAAAACGTGTTGCTGTGTATTATTAATGTTAAGTTGTAATAAAAGGTTGTTGGTTTAATGAAGAAAACTTTTGCTCTAAGTGTATCAGTTGTTCGGTTGATATTTATGTTGCGTGTTTTGAGTGAAGTGATTTCAGATATAATTTTACTGACTGAATTACTCTTCCTTGTTTATTAATTAGAATTGACTTATTTTCTTCAGTTAATTTGTTCTAAATTGAATGTAGCGGTCGAGTTGTTCCAAACAATTCTCAACGTTCACTTTCGATATTTGTCTTAACCCTATTCATTGAGGTTAATCTTGGTGTTGTAGTTTCTAGGGTTCCAACGACTCCTCGACGTCTTCTTAATCTTCGTAAGTGTAGAACAAATACTGATTATATCTTACCTTCAAGAAATAAAACGCATGGATATGATTTTATTAATATTATTGTTTAATCTTTGCAAACTTAATTCAAGTTAATAGAATTTTGCATTCGATATACACGCTAGTAACAATCGATTATGTATCTCAGGGTTGAATAGTAAAAAATGGATTAAGCATATAACGTGGGAATTCTTTTGGCTGCTACGAAAGTTTCCATTAATTATTAACAAACAATATAGAGTACATTACAAATCATTCTAATGCTTATAATCTAATGTAAGAGTGAAAATAAGTATAAAGGCCAACGAAAATGTCTGGCGATATTTAGTTCGCTGTGTGCAATGCATGATGGTCCTGGAATGACGTCATAATGATGGCCGGCTCGTCATCCGATAATGCGTGAAGTTGTTCCAATGTATTTGTAATAAATGTGTTCACCTTGTACTCACTGATTCTTATATAATATGTTTTTCGCTTTATGAAATGCCCACCAGTGATTAATTGTGGTGTGAGTTATTGATGTTACTAATGATTGTTCGTGTTGGATTACTAATGTTGTCAGTTATAAAATTGTATTATACGTTACACTTCTGAGTGGTATTTAGCTGTGCATCTTCTTGTTAATCACTTGATTTTTCTTACTGGTGTTTGTTCATATTTGATGATATGATTTTAGTTAATAATTTCTGTATCTTCTGTTGTGGTTATAATTTTTTCTTCCAAATTGGTTCCTGGGTTTTAAAATTGTGTTACATAATAACTCTGCGAGCACTATTCAACTGTATTTACTCGTGGTTAACAATCAAGTGTCATTTCTTCTTTTTGTCATCGAACTGACCAAAATTTCTTAAATTCTGATTGGCCCCTTATGCACAGTTCAAGTGTTACATGACCAATACCCCTTAATTACTTTAGATTTTACAATTTGCCTTTAACTTATTATTTTCTCATTATACACTAATGGTTAATACAATGTTTATGTAGTTATTAATTATAAAATTACAAATAATTTGGTACTAAACATGTCTTGGTTTAGTCCTGTATAATCTTAGTATTTAGTGGATTTTCCAGATATCTGATGAAACAATTTATAATGGTTGATGGTAGTTACTTTTGACCCCTTGAGATTACATTATTTCAAATTAATTAGTTGGTAACATAAAACTCTTATAATATAACACAAAGCTCTTAATGATACTACTAAGTTTAACAATTATAATTTATGCACACTGTTTAACAATTGTTTGTGTGATAAATCACTCATCACTACTGTCAATGATAATTGACCACTTCTTTGTAAACAATAGTACACTTTTTAACTATAGTTTATGTAACTATTATTATTATGCCACTTTTCTGTGTTTATGATCACTTATGGCACTGTAAGGGGTTGTGCCCTTTTCCTCACTTTGGTTTATAATTAGACCAATTTTTATTGATCTATTATTTTACATATAGTTAATACAATTTTACATTATGGCATGTTTGTACTCTTTATTGGATTCATTTAGTTTATTCATTGAATGTTGTTTACTAGCGTTCTTTATTTTAATTTTATTTGTTTACTGCCCTATTCTACTGGGTAATGTCTGGCTAGGTCTTGTTAGTATTAATTAGGTCAAAGGTTGATGTTGTTGAGTCATATTTGGTTCCTTACTGATCTTCAAAATTTGATATTTTCTGTTGACTAGTTATTGAGCATTGTTTTGAGTTCCATCCCTGGATAGGGTTTCACTATTATCATTTATAATTATTTTGACAGCGTTCTGTTTCGTTACAAATTGCCCCCCTTCATAAGTAATTATTTCTGAACACTTCATTAGGTGTGAGGACATAATTACTTATGTTACATTTTCTTTTTCGTCCTCGTGATATCTCTTTGTAGAGTGTTGATTATAATTGCCCTTGATCTTTTTTGAAATGGGGTCGGTTAATTCGTACGTGTTGTTGTGGTTTTTTGTTACTATATAGGGTCCTACGTAGAGTAATAATAATTTCTTTGATATTCCTTCTAGAGTGCTAGGCAATTCCCATGTAGTTCTTTAATAACACTTTCTCTCCTACTTCATAGTTAATTATTTTACCCCTGACTTTCTGGTATTTGTTTCTAAGTTTTTCCAGATTTTCTATCACTTGGTTATAAAATTTTAACTTGTTAAATTGATAATGTTGAGACTCAGGTAACTTAATTAATTCTTGGATCTCTTTGGGGGCGGTTGTTTTTCGTACATAGCTGTATATGGAGTGCAATTTATTGATGGATGATACGCTAAGTTTAGAAAATCTTCTGCGGCTGATAAGTACTCGGGCCACTTCCTTTGTTGGTGGTGACAATATGTTCTTAATATTCTACCCACTTCTCTCAGTACTCTTTCCGACGGATTGCTACTGGGGTGGTATACTGATGTCTTGTAACTTTTGATGCTCAGCTCTAACAACGTATTCTTCCATTTTCTGCCTCAGAATTATGTACCATGATCTGTAACTATTGAGATGGGTGTTCCTATTTCTGGGATGTATTGAGTAGTTATAACTTCAAGAATTTTCTGTGTAGTTGCCCGACTGATTGGATACAATTTGGTGAATTTGGTGAAGTGGTCCATAATGATTATAATATATTTGTATTGGCTTCTACCTTCGCTACGAGGAAATGGTCCGCATATATCAATGAATAATTTTTCTAGTTTTTGTTCCGATGATATTGGTATCATTATACCTTCCTTTCTTTCATTATTAATTTTGACTAACTGGCAAATATGACAGGGTTTTATATAATTTTGTACTTTCCTGTGTATGTTCTTGATGTAACAGTTCTCCTCCAATGCTTTCACTACCTTTACTGCACCCATATGTCTGTATCTTATGTGATATTCCAATACTAGTTCTTTTTCCATGATTCTGGGAATGATTACTTTCCAGTCTTCTTGGTTCAATGTATTTTTTATGAATAAGATACCATCCTGTTCACAATAGAATTGGTTTATTGGAGTGTTTTGTTTCTCCAAGCGTTCCTAAATTTTATTAATTTTGGGTCTAATAATTGGTTGGCTCTGATATTTTGTAGTAATGTCTCCAGATCGGATCTACTTTTGAGAATGTTGTACACCTTGATAATTTTCTCCTTCTCTCCCTCAAATGTCTGGGTGTCCAGGTTTATTGATAATAACACGTCTGCTATCACGTTTTGACTCTCTGGAATGTATTCCCATTTGATATTATACTCCTGCAAGGCGAGTATCCACCTTGTAAGCCTTCCATGACTCAGCTTACAACTTCTCAAAAACGATATGGACTTATGATCTGTTCTTACTGTTACAGGATATCCTAAGATGTACGTCCGGAATTTACCACAAGCAAAAACAATGCTTAATAGTTCCTTTTCCGTTACGTTATATCTTCTTTCACAGTGGTTTAATACCCGACTGGCGAAACTGATGACTAAATGGTTCCCTTCTTCATCTTCTTGGTACAATACAGTCCCAAGACTAACATCACTGACATCACAGTTTAAGAAGAATGGGTGATTAAAATTTGGTTGATGAAGTATTACTGTTTCTAAGAATTTATCCTTTATTTGCTGTAATATAGTGTCTTGTTCATGTCCCCATATCCATTTGTTCTTGGAGGACAGCTGTTCCTGGAATTTAGATGTTAATTCGGAATAATTGTGTTGGAACTTCCGGTAATAATTACAGAGTCCTAAGAAGGATTGGAGTTGTCTCTTATTCTTCGGCTGTGGGAACTTCTGGATTGCAGTAACCTTTTCTTGTGATGGGGAAATCCCTTGTTCAGTCAAATTGAACCCTAAGAATTGAACTTCCTTTGCTATTAATTGTGATTTTTCGAGTTTTAGAGTTATGTGATTCTCTGCTAATTTACTCAGTACATATTCCACTCTGTGACAATGTTCCTCCCAGTTGGATGAGGTAATCAACAGGTCGTCTACATAAACTGTGGTGAATTGGAGGGCTTCCTGACCCAGTACCTGGTCCATACACTGTACAAAAATTGCTACCGAGTTTACTAATCCAAAGGGCAGTCTCTTAAACTGGTAGTTTCTACCCTCAAATATAAAAGCCATATATTGTCGACTCTTCGGGTGCAACTCCACCTGCCAGTAACCACAAACTGTGTCCCATGTACTGATGAATCTTGTACCGTGGAACTTTTTTAGAATTTCTTCTATTTCTCCAGGTGACGTGCGATCATTTTATTTATTTCACGGGCATCCAAGCAAAGTCGAACCTGTCCGCTTTTCTTCTGAATCGCTACTTTTGGGCTAGTATATGGTGATTGGCTATGCTCAATTATATCATTTAGTAACATTTTATTAATCTCAGCCCTAACTGCCTCCTTCAGTGAACATGGTATAGGATAGGATTTTCTGTGGAATTCCGCTGGTTCTTTACTCAATCTCTCATTAGTGTCAGCTATTTCTTGTTTCTTTCATCATCGATTTTATCCATCTTCTGGTTAATTGTATCATTTACCTGTTCAATCCTACCATTAATTCTTCTTAAATTCTCTTCATTTATTTGTCTGAACTCTTCCTTTATTTGGTTATTATTTTCACTTATAGTTTGCCTTAAGGTTTCATTAGTACTTTCCTTAATACTGTCGATTTTTTCATTGGTTTGTTTAATGCTTTCCTTAATGCTGTCTATTTTGTCATTCATTAGTTTATTATTCTCTTCGAATTTGTCATTAATTTGCTTCAAGTTCTCATTCATTTGTCTATTGTTTTCATCTGTATTCCTGTTAATACTGTCTATTTTCTCGTTTGTACTGTCCATCCTCTCATTCATTTGTTTTATTAAATTTTCCCTCAAATTCTCCTTTTGTACCCTTGAGTTCTCATTAATCTCTTCCTTCATACCGTCTATTTTCTCATTTGTTTGTCTGTTATCTTCCTTGATGCTATCAAGTTTTTCATTCGTTTGCTTGTTTTGTTCCTCCATTTGTTTTAATAAGTTTTGACTCAAAATTTCATTTTGTTTCTTTGAGTTTTCAGTGAATTCTTCCTTCTGCTTCTTAAAATTGTCATTCGTTTCTTCCTTATTTCTGTCCATTTTTTCATTTATACTATTCATTAACTCCATTAATTTTATAAGATTCGGGTCTCCTCTATCTTCCTTTCTTACTACCGTCTCCACATCCTCCACCGATGTTACTTCATTTTCTTCCATCCTGACTTCTTTCTTGGCCTCCTTCATCCATCTCTGTGATCTCGCCCTCTTATGCATCCTTATTATTTTTTAGAACCTATAGCAGTTACCAGCTAAAAATTAGGAAATTAATTTGCTTATTTTTATTTCTTCACGTATTACTTCCCTAATTTAAGACCCATGTTGGGCGCCAATTTATAACAAAAAGTGTAAATCCCTTGGATAATAATTCGCCACATGTTGGATTCGTCAATTTTATTACAAAACGTGTTGCTGTGTATTATTAATGTTAAGTTGTAATAAAAGGTTGTTGGTTTAATGAAGAAAACTTTTGCTCTAAGTGTATCAGTTGTTCGGTTGATATTTATGTTGCGTGTTTTGAGTGAAGTGATTTCAGATATAATTTTACTGACTGAATTACTCTTCCTTGTTTATTAATTAGAATTGACTTATTTTCTTCAGTTAATTTGTTCTAAATTGAATGTAGCGGTCGAGTTGTTCCAAACAATTCTCAACGTTCACTTTCGATATTTGTCTTAACCCTATTCATTGAGGTTAATCTTGGTGTTGTAGTTTCTAGGGTTCCAACGACTCCTCGACGTCTTCTTAATCTTCGTAAGTGTAGAACAAATACTGATTATATCTTACCTTCAAGAAATAAAACGCATGGATATGATTTTATTAATATTATTGTTTAATCTTTGCAAACTTAATTCAAGTTAATAGAATTTTGCATTCGATATACACGCTAGTAACAATCGATTATGTATCTCAGGGTTGAATAGTAAAAAATGGATTAAGCATATAACGTGGGAATTCTTTTGGCTGCTACGAAAGTTTCCATTAATTATTAACAAACAATATAGAGTACATTACAAATCATTCTAATGCTTATAATCTAATGTAAGAGTGAAAATAAGTATAAAGGCCAACGAAAATGTCTGGCGATATTTAGTTCGCTGTGTGCAATGCATGATGGTCCTGGAATGACGTCATAATGATGGCCGGCTCGTCATCCGATAATGCGTGAAGTTGTTCCAATGTATTTGTAATAAATGTGTTCACCTTGTACTCACTGATTCTTATATAATATGTTTTTCGCTTTATGAAATGCCCACCAGTGATTAATTGTGGTGTGAGTTATTGATGTTACTAATGATTGTTCGTGTTGGATTACTAATGTTGTCAGTTATAAAATTGTATTATACGTTACACTTCTGAGTGGTATTTAGCTGTGCATCTTCTTGTTAATCACTTGATTTTTCTTACTGGTGTTTGTTCATATTTGATGATATGATTTTAGTTAATAATTTCTGTATCTTCTGTTGTGGTTATAATTTTTTCTTCCAAATTGGTTCCTGGGTTTTAAAATTTTGTTACATAATAACTCTGCGAGCACTATTCAACTGTATTTACTCGTGGTTAACAATCAAGTGTCATTTCTTCTTTTTGTCATCGAACTGACCAAAATTTCTTAAATTCTGATTGGCCCCTTATGCACAGTTCAAGTGTTACATGACCAATACCCCTTAATTACTTTAGATTTTACAATTTGCCTTTAACTTATTATTTTCTCATTATACACTAATGGTTAATACAATGTTTATGTAGTTATTAATTATAAAATTACAAATAATTTGGTACTAAACATGTCTTGGTTTAGTCCTGTATAATCTTAGTATTTAGTGGATTTTCCAGATATCTGATGAAACAATTTATAATGGTTGATGGTAGTTACTTTTGACCCCTTGAGATTACATTATTTCAAATTAATTAGTTGGTAACATAAAACTCTTATAATATAACACAAAGCTCTTAATGATACTACTAAGTTTAACAATTATAATTTATGCACACTGTTTAACAATTGTTTGTGTGATAAATCACTCATCACTACTGTCAATGATAATTGACCACTTCTTTGTAAACAATAGTACACTTTTTAACTATAGTTTATGTAACTATTATTATTATGCCACTTTTCTGTGTTTATGATCACTTATGGCACTGTAAGGGGTTGTGCCCTTTTCCTCACTTTGGTTTATAATTAGACCAATTTTTATTGATCTATTATTTTACATATAGTTAATACAATTTTACATTATGGCATGTTTGTACTCTTTATTGGATTCATTTAGTTTATTCATTGAATGTTGTTTACTAGCGTTCTTTATTTTAATTTTATTTGTTTACTGCCCTATTCTACTGGGTAATGTCTGGCTAGGTCTTGTTAGTATTAATTAGGTCAAAGGTTGATGTTGTTGAGTCATATTTGGTTCCTTACTGATCTTCAAAATTTGATATTTTCTGTTGACTAGTTATTGAGCATTGTTTTGAGTTCCATCCCTGGATAGGGTTTCACTATTATCATTTATAATTATTTTGACAGCGTTCTGTTTCGTTACAAATTGCCCCCCTTCATAAGTAATTATTTCTGAACACTTCATTAGGTGTGAGGACATAATTACTTATGTTACATTTTCTTTTTCGTCCTCGTGATATCTCTTTGTAGAGTGTTGATTATAATTGCCCTTGATCTTTTTTGAAATGGGGTCGGTTAATTCGTACGTGTTGTTGTGGTTTTTTGTTACTATATAGGGTCCTACGTAGAGTAATAATAATTTCTTTGATATTCCTTCTAGAGTGCTAGGCAATTCCCATGTAGTTCTTTAATAACACTTTCTCTCCTACTTCATAGTTAATTATTTTACCCCTGACTTTCTGGTATTTGTTTCTATGTTTTTCCAGATTTTCTATCACTTGGTTATAAAATTTTAACTTGTTAAATTGATAATGTTGAGACTCAGGTAACTTAATTAATTCTTGGATCTCTTTGGGGGCGGTTGTTTTTCGTACATAGCTGTATATGGAGTGCAATTTATTGATGGATGATACGCTAAGTTTAGAAAATCTTCTGCGGCTGATAAGTACTCGGGCCACTTCCTTTGTTGGTGGTGACAATATGTTCTTAATATTCTACCCACTTCTCTCAGTACTCTTTCCGACGGATTGCTACTGGGGTGGTATACTGATGTCTTGTAACTTTTGATGCTCAGCTCTAACAACGTATTCTTCCATTTTCTGCCTCAGAATTATGTACCATGATCTGTAACTATTGAGATGGGTGTTCCTATTTCTGGGATGTATTGAGTAGTTATAACTTCAAGAATTTTCTGTGTAGTTGCCCGACTGATTGGATACAATTTGGTGAATTTGGTGAAGTGGTCCATAATGATTATAATATATTTGTATTGGCTTCTACCTTCGCTACGAGGAAATGGTCCGCATATATCAATGAATAATTTTTCTAGTTTTTGTTCCGATGATATTGGTATCATTATACCTTCCTTTCTTTCATTATTAATTTTGACTAACTGGCAAATATGACAGGGTTTTATATAATTTTGTACTTTCCTGTGTATGTTCTTGATGTAACAGTTCTCCTCCAATGCTTTCACTACCTTTACTGCACCCATATGTCTGTATCTTATGTGATATTCCAATACTAGTTCTTTTTCCATGATTCTGGGAATGATTACTTTCCAGTCTTCTTGGTTCAATGTATTTTTTATGAATAAGATACCATCCTGTTCACAATAGAATTGGTTTATTGGAGTGTTTTGTTTCTCCAAGCGTTCCTAAATTTTATTAATTTTGGGTCTAATAATTGGTTGGCTCTGATATTTTGTAGTAATGCCTCCAGATCGGATCTACTTTTGAGAATGTTGTACACCTTGATAATTTTCTCCTTCTCTCCCTCAAATGTCTGGGTGTCCAGGTTTATTGATAATAACACGTCTGCTATCACGTTTTGACTCTCTGGAATGTATTCCCATTTGATATTATACTCCTGCAAGGCGAGTATCCACCTTGTAAGCCTTCCATGACTCAGCTTACAACTTCTCAAAAACGATATGGACTTATGATCTGTTCTTACTGTTACAGGATATCCTAAGATGTACGTCCGGAATTTACCACAAGCAAAAACAATGCTTAATAGTTCCTTTTCCGTTACGTTATATCTTCTTTCACAGTGGTTTAATACCCGACTGGCGAAACTGATGACTAAATGGTTCCCTTCTTCATCTTCTTGGTACAATACAGTCCCAAGACTAACATCACTGGCATCACAGTTTAAGAAGAATGGGTGATTAAAATTTGGTTGATGAAGTATTACTGTTTCTAAGAATTTATCCTTTATTTGCTGTAATATAGTGTCTTGTTCATGTCCCCATATCCATTTGTTCTTGGAGGACAGCTGTTCCTGGAATTTAGATGTTAATTCGGAATAATTGTGTTGGAACTTCCGGTAATAATTACAGAGTCCTAAGAAGGATTGGAGTTGTCTCTTATTCTTCGGCTGTGGGAACTTCTGGATTGCAGTAACCTTTTCTTGTGATGGGGAAATCCCTTGTTCAGTCAAATTGAACCCTAAGAATTGAACTTCCTTTGCTATTAATTGTGATTTTTAGAGTTATGTTATTCTCTGCTAATTTACTCAGTACATATTCCACTCTGTGACAATGTTCCTCCCAGTTGGATGAGGTAATCAACAGGTCGTCTACATAAACTGTGGTGAATTGGAGGGCTTCCTGACCCAGTACCTGGTCCATACACTGTACAAAAATTGCTACCGAGTTTACTAATCCAAAGGGCAGTCTCTTAAACTGGTAGTTTCTACCCTCAAATATAAAAGCCATATATTGTCGACTCTTCGGGTGCAACTCCACCTGCCAGTAACCACAAACTGTGTCCCATGTACTGATGAATCTTGTACCGTGGAACTTTTTTAGAATTTCTTCTATTTCTCCAGCTGACGTGCGATCATTTTATTTATTTCACGGGCATCCAAGCAAAGTCGAACCTGTCCGCTTTTCTTCTGAATCGCTACTTTTGGGCTAGTGTATGGTGATTGGCTATGCTCAGTTATATCATTTAGTAACATTTTATTAATCTCAGCCCTAACTGCCTCCTTCAGTGAACATGGTATAGGATAGGATTTTCTGTGGAATTCCGCTGGTTCTTTACTCAATCTCTCATTAGTGTCAGCTATTTCTTGTTTCTTTCATCATCGATTTTATCCATCTTCTGGTTAATTGTATCATTTACCTGTTCAATCCTACCATTAATTCTTCTTAAATTCTCTTCATTTATTTGTCTGAACTCTTCCTTTATTTGGTTATTATTTTCACTTATAGTTTGCCTTAAGGTTTCATTAGTACTTTCCTTAATACTGTCGATTTTTTCATTTGTTTGTTTAATGCTTTCCTTAATGCTGTCTACTTTGTCATTCATTAGTTTATTATTCTCTTCGAATTTGTCATTAATTTGCTTCAAGTTCTCATTCATTTGTCTATTGTTTTCATCTGTATTCCTGTTAATACTGTCTATTTTCTCGTTTGTACTGTCCATCCTCTCATTCATTTATTTTATTAAATTTTCCCTCAAATTCTCCTTTTGTACCCTTGAGTTCTCATTAATCTCTTCCTTCATACCGTCTATTTTCTCATTTGTTTGTCTGTTATCTTCCTTGATGCTATCAAGTTTTTCATTCGTTTGCTTGTTTTGTTCCTCCATTTGTTTTAATAAGTTTTGACTCAAAATTTCATTTTGTTTCTTTGAGTTTTCAGTGAATTCTTCCTTCTGCTTCTTAAAATTGTCATTCGTTTCTTCCTTATTTCTGTCCATTTTTTCATTTATACTATTCATTAACGCCATTAATTTTATAAGATTCGGGTCTCCTCTATCTTCCTTTCTTACTACCGTCTCCACATCCTCCACCGATGTTACTTCATTTTCTTCCATCCTGACTTCTTTCTTGGCCTCCTTCATCCATCTCTGTGATGTCGCCCTCTTATGCATCCTTATTATTTTTTAGAACCTATAGCAGTTACCAGCTAAAAATTAGGAAATTAATTTGCTTATTTTTATTTCTTCACGTATTACTTCCCTAATTTAAGACCCATGTTGGGCGCCAATTTATAACAAAAAGTGTAAATCCCTTGGATAATAATTCGCCACATGTTGGATTCGTCAATTTTATTACAAAACGTGTTGCTGTGTATTATTAATGTTAAGTTGTAATAAAAGGTTGTTGGTTTAATGAAGAAAACTTTTGCTCTAAGTGTATCAGTTGTTCGGTTGATATTTATGTTGCGTGTTTTGAGTGAAGTGATTTCAGATATAATTTTACTGACTGAATTACTCTTCCTTGTTTATTAATTAGAATTGACTTATTTTCTTCAGTTAATTTGTTCTAAATTGAATGTAGCGGTCGAGTTGTTCCAAACAATTCTCAACGTTCACTTTCGATATTTGTCTTAACCCTATTCATTGAGGTTAATCTTGGTGTTGTAGTTTCTAGGGTTCCAACGACTCCTCGACGTCTTCTTAATCTTCGTAAGTGTAGAACAAATACTGATTATATCTTACCTTCAAGAAATAAAACGCATGGATATGATTTTATTAATATTATTGTTTAATCTTTGCAAACTTAATTCAAGTTAATAGAATTTTGCATTCGATATACACGCTAGTAACAATCGATTATGTATCTCAGGGTTGAATAGTAAAAAATGGATTAAGCATATAACGTGGGAATTCTTTTGGCTGCTACGAAAGGTTCCATTAATTATTAACAAACAATATAGAGTACATTACAAATCATTCTAATGCTTATAATCTAATGTAAGAGTGAAAATAAGTATTAAGGCCAACGAAAATGTCTGGCGATATTTAGTTCGCTGTGTGCAATGCATGATGGTCCTGGAATGACGTCATAATGATGGCCGGCTCGTCATCCGATAATGCGTGAAGTTGTTCCAATGTATTTGTAATAAATGTGTTCACCTTGTACTCACTGATTCTTATATAATATGTTTTTCGCTTTATGAAATGTCCACCAGTGATTAATTGTGGTGTGAGTTATTGATGTTACTAATGATTGTTCGTGTTGGATTACTATTGTTGTCAGTTATAAAATTGTATTATACGTTACACTTCTGAGTGGTATTTAGCTGTGCATCTTCTTGTTAATCACTTGATTTTTCTTACTGGTGTTTGTTCATATTTGATGATATGATTTTAGTTAATAATTTCTGTATCTTCTGTTGTGGTTATAATTTTTTCTTCCAAATTGGTTCCTGGGTTTTAAAATTGTGTTACATAATAACTCTGCGAGCACTATTCAACTGTATTTACTCGTGGTTAACAATCAAGTGTCATTTCTTCTTTTTGTCATCGAACTGACCAAAATTTCTTAAATTCTGATTGGCCCCTTATGCACAGTTCAAGTGTTACATGACCAATACCCCTTAATTACTTTAGATTTTACAATTTGCCTTTAACTTATTATTTTCTCATTATACACTAATGGTTAATACAATGTTTATGTAGTTATTAATTATAAAATTACAAATAATTTGGTACTAAACATGTCTTGGTTTAGTCCTGTATAATCTTAGTATTTAGTGGATTTTCCAGATATCTGATGAAACAATTTATAATGGTTGATGGTAGTTACTTTTGACCCCTTGAGATTACATTATTTCAAATTAATTAGTTGGTAACATAAAACTCTTATCATATAACACAAAGCTCTTAATGATACTACTAAGTTTAACAATTATAATTTATGCACACTGTTTAACAATTGTTTGTGTGATAAATCACTCATCACTACTGTCAATGATAATTGACCACTTCTTTGTAAACAATAGTACACTTTTTAACTATAGTTTATGTAACTATTATTATTATGCCACTTTTCTGTGTTTATGATCACTTATGGCACTGTAAGGGGTTGTGCCCTTTTCCTCACTTTGGTTTATAATTAGACCAATTTTTATTGATCTATTATTTTACATATAGTTAATACAATTTTACATTATGGCATGTTTGTACTCTTTATTGGATTCATTTAGTTTATTCATTGAATGTTGTTTACTAGCGTTCTTTATTTTAATTTTATTTGTTTACTGCCCTATTCTACTGGGTAATGTCTGGCTAGGTCTTGTTAGTATTAATTAGGTCAAAGGTTGATGTTGTTGAGTCATATTTGGTTCCTTACTGATCTTCAAAATTTGATATTTTCTGTTGACTAGTTATTGAGCATTGTTTTGAGTTCCATCCCTGGATAGGGTTTCACTATTATCATTTATAATTATTTTGACAGCGTTCTGTTTCGTTACAAATTGCCCCCCTTCATAAGTAATTATTTCTGAACACTTCATTAGGTGTGAGGACATAATTACTTATGTTACATTTTCTTTTTCGTCCTCGTGATATCTCTTTGTAGAGTGTTGATTATAATTGCCCTTGATCTTTTTTGAAATGGGGTCGGTTAATTCGTACATGTTGTTGTGGTTTTTTGTTACTATATAGGGTCCTACGTAGAGTAATAATAATTTCTTTGATATTCCTTCTAGAGTGCTAGGCAATTCCCATGTAGTTCTTTAATAACACTTTCTCTCCTACTTCATAGTTAATTATTTTACCCCTGACTTTCTGGTATTTGTTTCTACGTTTTTCCAGATTTTCTATCACTTGGTTATAAAATTTTAACTTGTTAAATTGATAATGTTGAGACTCAGGTAACTTAATTAATTCTTGGATCTCTTTGGGGGCGGTTGTTTTTCGTACATAGCTGTATATGGAGTGCAATTTATTGATGGATGATACGCTAAGTTTAGAAAATCTTCTGCGGCTGATAAGTACTCGGGCCACTTCCTTTGTTGGTGGTGACAATATGTTCTTAATATTCTACCCACTTCTCTCAGTACTCTTTCCGACGGATTGCTACTGGGGTGGTATACTGATGTCTTGTAACTTTTGATGCTCAGCTCTAACAACGTATTCTTCCATTTTCTGCCTCAGAATTATGTACCATGATCTGTAACTATTGAGATGGGTGTTCCTATTTCTGGGATGTATTGAGTAGTTATAACTTCAAGAATTTTCTGTGTAGTTGCCCGACTGATTGGATACAATTTGGTGAAGTTGTCCATAATGATTATAATATATTTGTATTGGCTTCTACCTTCGCTACGAGGAAATGGTCCGCATATATCAATGAATAATTTTTCTAGTTTTTGTTCCGATGATATTGGTATCATTATACCTTCCTTTCTTTCATTATTAATTTTGACTAACTGGCAAATATGACAGGGTTTTATATAATTTTGTACTTTCCTGTGTATGTTCTTGATGTAACAGTTCTCCTCCAATGCTTTCACTACCTTTACTGCACCCATATGTCTGTATCTTATGTGATATTCCAATACTAGTTCTTTTTCCATGATTCTGGGAATGATTACTTTCCAGTCTTCTTGGTTCAATGTATTTTTTATGAATAAGATACCATCCTGTTCACAATAGAATTGGTTTATTGGAGTGTTTTGTTTCTCCAAGCGTTCCTAAATTTTATTAATTTTGGGTCTAATAATTGGTTGGCTCTGATATTTTGTAGTAATGCCTCCAGATCGGATCTACTTTTGAGAATGTTGTACACCTTGATAATTTTCTCCTTCTCTCCCTCAAATGTCTGGGTGTCCAGGTTTATTCATAATAACACGTCTGCTATCACGTTTTGACTCTCTGGAATGTATTCCCATTTGATATTATACTCCTGCAAGGCGAGTATCCACCTTGTAAGCCTTCCATGACTCAGCTTACAACTTCTCAAAAACGATATGGACTTATGATCTGTTCTTACTGTTACAGGATATCCTAAGATGTACGTCCGGAATTTACCACAAGCAAAAACAATGCTTAATAGTTCCTTTTCCGTTACGTTATATCTTCTTTCACAGTGGTTTAATACCCGACTGGCGAAACTGATGACTAAATGGTTCCCTTCTTCATCTTCTTGGTACAATACAGTCCCAAGACTAACATCACTGGCATCACAGTTTAAGAAGAATGGGTGATTAAAATTTGGTTGATGAAGTATTACTGTTTCTAAGAATTTATCCTTTATTTGCTGTAATATAGTGTCTTGTTCATGTCCCCATATCCATTTGTTCTTGGAGGACAGCTGTTCCTGGAATTTAGATGTTAATTCGGAATAATTGTGTTGGAACTTCCGGTAATAATTACAGAGTCCTAAGAAGGATTGGAGTTGTCTCTTATTCTTCGGCTGTGGGAACTTCTGGATTGCAGTAACCTTTTCTTGTGATGGGGAAATCCCTTGTTCAGTCAAATTGAACCCTAAGAATTGAACTTCCTTTGCTATTAATTGTGATTTTTCGAGTTTTAGAGTTATGTTATTCTCTGCTAATTTACTCAGTACATATTCCACTCTGTGACAATGTTCCTCCCAGTTGGATGAGGTAATCAACAGGTCGTCTACATAAACTGTGGTGAATTGGAGGGCTTCCTGACCCAGTACCTGGTCCATACACTGTACAAAAATTGCTACCGAGTTTACTAATCCAAAGGGCAGTCTCTTAAACTGGTAGTTTCTACCCTCAAATATAAAAGCCATATATTGTCGACTCTTCGGGTGCAACTCCACCTGCCAGTAACCACAAGCTGTGTCCCATGTACTGATGAATCTTGTACCGTGGAACTTTTTTAGAATTTCTTCTATTTCTCCAGGTGACGTGCGATCATTTTATTTATTTCATGGGCATCCAAGCAAAGTCGAACCTGTCCGCTTTTCTTCTGAATCGCTACTTTTGGGCTAGTATATGGTGATTGGCTATGCTCAGTTATATCATTTAGTAACATTTTATTAATCTCAGCCCTAACTGCCTCCTTCAGTGAACATGGTATAGGATAGGATTTTCTGTGGAATTCCGCTGGTTCTTTACTCAATCTCTCATTAGTGTCAGCTATTTCTTGTTTCTTTCATCATCGATTTTATCCATCTTCTGGTTAATTGTATCATTTACCTGTTCAATCCTACCATTAATTCTTCTTAAATTCTCTTCATTTATTTGTCTGAACTCTTCCTTTATTTGGTTATTATTTTCACTTATAGTTTGCCTTAAGGTTTCATTAGTACTTTCCTTAATACTGTCGATTTTTTCATTGGTTTGTTTAATGCTTTCCTTAATGCTGTCTATTTTGTCATTCATTAGTTTATTATTCTCTTCGAATTTGTCATTAATTTGCTTCAAGTTCTCATTCATTTGTCTATTGTTTTCATCTGTATTCCTGTTAATACTGTCTATTTTCTCGTTTGTACTGTCCATCCTCTCATTCATTTATTTTATTAAATTTTCCCTCAAATTCTCCTTTTGTACCCTTGAGTTCTCATTAATCTCTTCCTTCATACCGTCTATTTTCTCATTTGTTTGTCTGTTATCTTCCTTGATGCTATCAAGTTTTTCATTCGTTTGCTTGTTTTGTTCCTCCATTTGTTTTAATAAGTTTTGACTCAAAATTTCATTTTGTTTCTTTGAGTTTTCAGTGAATTCTTCCTTCTGCTTCTTAAAATTGTCATTCGTTTCTTCCTTATTTCTGTCCATTTTTTCATTTATACTATTCATTAACGCCATTAATTTTATAAGATTCGGGTCTCCTCTATCTTCCTTTCTTACTACCGTCTCCACATCCTCCACCGATGTTACTTCATTTTCTTCCATCCTGACTTCTTTCTTGGCCTCCTTCATCCATCTCTGTGATGTCGCCCTCTTATGCATCCTTATTATTTTTTAGAACCTATAGCAGTTACCAGCTAAAAATTAGGAAATTAATTTGCTTATTTTTATTTCTTCACGTATTACTTCCCTAATTTAAGACCCATGTTGGGCGCCAATTTATAACAAAAAGTGTAAATCCCTTGGATAATAATTCGCCACATGTTGGATTCGTCAATTTTATTACAAAACGTGTTGCTGTGTATTATTAATGTTAAGTTGTAATAAAAGGTTGTTGGTTTAATGAAGAAAACTTTTGCTCTAAGTGTATCAGTTGTTCGGTTGATATTTATGTTGCGTGTTTTGAGTGAAGTGATTTCAGATATAATTTTACTGACTGAATTACTCTTCCTTGTTTATTAATTAGAATTGACTTATTTTCTTCAGTTAATTTGTTCTAAATTGAATGTAGCGGTCGAGTTGTTCCAAACAATTCTCAACGTTCACTTTCGATATTTGTCTTAACCCTATTCATTGAGGTTAATCTTGGTGTTGTAGTTTCTAGGGTTCCAACGACTCCTCGACGTCTTCTTAATCTTCGTAAGTGTAGAACAAATACTGATTATATCTTACCTTCAAGAAATAAAACGCATGGATATGATTTTATTAATATTATTGTTTAATCTTTGCAAACTTAATTCAAGTTAATAGAATTTTGCATTCGATATACACGCTAGTAACAATCGATTATGTATCTCAGGGTTGAATAGTAAAAAATGGATTAAGCATATAACGTGGGAATTCTTTTGGCTGCTACGAAAGGTTCCATTAATTATTAACAAACAATATAGAGTACATTACAAATCATTCTAATGCTTATAATCTAATGTAAGAGTGAAAATAAGTATTAAGGCCAACGAAAATGTCTGGCGATATTTAGTTCGCTGTGTGCAATGCATGATGGTCCTGGAATGACGTCATAATGATGGCCGGCTCGTCATCCGATAATGCGTGAAGTTGTTCCAATGTATTTGTAATAAATGTGTTCACCTTGTACTCACTGATTCTTATATAATATGTTTTTCGCTTTATGAAATGTCCACCAGTGATTAATTGTGGTGTGAGTTATTGATGTTACTAATGATTGTTCGTGTTGGATTACTATTGTTGTCAGTTATAAAATTGTATTATACGTTACACTTCTGAGTGGTATTTAGCTGTGCATCTTCTTGTTAATCACTTGATTTTTCTTACTGGTGTTTGTTCATATTTGATGATATGATTTTAGTTAATAATTTCTGTATCTTCTGTTGTGGTTATAATTTTTTCTTCCAAATTGGTTCCTGGGTTTTAAAATTGTGTTACATAATAACTCTGCGAGCACTATTCAACTGTATTTACTCGTGGTTAACAATCAAGTGTCATTTCTTCTTTTTGTCATCGAACTGACCAAAATTTCTTAAATTCTGATTGGCCCCTTATGCACAGTTCAAGTGTTACATGACCAATACCCCTTAATTACTTTAGATTTTACAATTTGCCTTTAACTTATTATTTTCTCATTATACACTAATGGTTAATACAATGTTTATGTAGTTATTAATTATAAAATTACAAATAATTTGGTACTAAACATGTCTTGGTTTAGTCCTGTATAATCTTAGTATTTAGTGGATTTTCCAGATATCTGATGAAACAATTTATAATGGTTGATGGTAGTTACTTTTGACCCCTTGAGATTACATTATTTCAAATTAATTAGTTGGTAACATAAAACTCTTATCATATAACACAAAGCTCTTAATGATACTACTAAGTTTAACAATTATAATTTATGCACACTGTTTAACAATTGTTTGTGTGATAAATCACTCATCACTACTGTCAATGATAATTGACCACTTCTTTGTAAACAATAGTACACTTTTTAACTATAGTTTATGTAACTATTATTATTATGCCACTTTTCTGTGTTTATGATCACTTATGGCACTGTAAGGGGTTGTGCCCTTTTCCTCACTTTGGTTTATAATTAGACCAATTTTTATTGATCTATTATTTTACATATAGTTAATACAATTTTACATTATGGCATGTTTGTACTCTTTATTGGATTCATTTAGTTTATTCATTGAATGTTGTTTACTAGCGTTCTTTATTTTAATTTTATTTGTTTACTGCCCTATTCTACTGGGTAATGTCTGGCTAGGTCTTGTTAGTATTAATTAGGTCAAAGGTTGATGTTGTTGAGTCATATTTGGTTCCTTACTGATCTTCAAAATTTGATATTTTCTGTTGACTAGTTATTGAGCATTGTTTTGAGTTCCATCCCTGGATAGGGTTTCACTATTATCATTTATAATTATTTTGACAGCGTTCTGTTTCGTTACAAATTGCCCCCCTTCATAAGTAATTATTTCTGAACACTTCATTAGGTGTGAGGACATAATTACTTATGTTACATTTTCTTTTTCGTCCTCGTGATATCTCTTTGTAGAGTGTTGATTATAATTGCCCTTGATCTTTTTTGAAATGGGGTCGGTTAATTCGTACATGTTGTTGTGGTTTTTTGTTACTATATAGGGTCCTACGTAGAGTAATAATAATTTCTTTGATATTCCTTCTAGAGTGCTAGGCAATTCCCATGTAGTTCTTTAATAACACTTTCTCTCCTACTTCATAGTTAATTATTTTACCCCTGACTTTCTGGTATTTGTTTCTACGTTTTTCCAGATTTTCTATCACTTGGTTATAAAATTTTAACTTGTTAAATTGATAATGTTGAGACTCAGGTAACTTAATTAATTCTTGGATCTCTTTGGGGGCGGTTGTTTTTCGTACATAGCTGTATATGGAGTGCAATTTATTGATGGATGATACGCTAAGTTTAGAAAATCTTCTGCGGCTGATAAGTACTCGGGCCACTTCCTTTGTTGGTGGTGACAATATGTTCTTAATATTCTACCCACTTCTCTCAGTACTCTTTCCGACGGATTGCTACTGGGGTGGTATACTGATGTCTTGTAACTTTTGATGCTCAGCTCTAACAACGTATTCTTCCATTTTCTGCCTCAGAATTATGTACCATGATCTGTAACTATTGAGATGGGTGTTCCTATTTCTGGGATGTATTGAGTAGTTATAACTTCAAGAATTTTCTGTGTAGTTGCCCGACTGATTGGATACAATTTGGTGAAGTGGTCCATAATGATTATAATATATTTGTATTGGCTTCTACCTTCGCTACGAGGAAATGGTCCGCATATATCAATGAATAATTTTTCTAGTTTTTGTTCCGATGATATTGGTATCATTATACCTTCCTTTCTTTCATTATTAATTTTGACTAACTGGCAAATATGACAGGGTTTTATATAATTTTGTACTTTCCTGTGTATGTTCTTGATGTAACAGTTCTCCTCCAATGCTTTCACTACCTTTACTGCACCCATATGTCTGTATCTTATGTGATATTCCAATACTAGTTCTTTTTCCATGATTCTGGGAATGATTACTTTCCAGTCTTCTTGGTTCAATGTATTTTTTATGAATAAGATACCATCCTGTTCACAATAGAATTGGTTTATTGGAGTGTTTTGTTTCTCCAAGCGTTCCTAAATTTTATTAATTTTGGGTCTAATAATTGGTTGGCTCTGATATTTTGTAGTAATGCCTCCAGATCGGATCTACTTTTGAGAATGTTGTACACCTTGATAATTTTCTCCTTCTCTCCCTCAAATGTCTGGGTGTCCAGGTTTATTCATAATAACACGTCTGCTATCACGTTTTGACTCTCTGGAATGTATTCCCATTTGATATTATACTCCTGCAAGGCGAGTATCCACCTTGTAAGCCTTCCATGACTCAGCTTACAACTTCTCAAAAACGATATGGACTTATGATCTGTTCTTACTGTTACAGGATATCCTAAGATGTACGTCCGGAATTTACCACAAGCAAAAACAATGCTTAATAGTTCCTTTTCCGTTACGTTATATCTTCTTTCACAGTGGTTTAATACCCGACTGGCGAAACTGATGACTAAATGGTTCCCTTCTTCATCTTCTTGGTACAATACAGTCCCAAGACTAACATCACTGGCATCACAGTTTAAGAAGAATGGGTGATTAAAATTTGGTTGATGAAGTATTACTGTTTCTAAGAATTTATCCTTTATTTGCTGTAATATAGTGTCTTGTTCATGTCCCCATATCCATTTGTTCTTGGAGGACAGCTGTTCCTGGAATTTAGATGTTAATTCGGAATAATTGTGTTGGAACTTCCGGTAATAATTACAGAGTCCTAAGAAGGATTGGAGTTGTCTCTTATTCTTCGGCTGTGGGAACTTCTGGATTGCAGTAACCTTTTCTTGTGATGGGGAAATCCCTTGTTCAGTCAAATTGAACCCTAAGAATTGAACTTCCTTTGCTATTAATTGTGATTTTTCGAGTTTTAGAGTTATGTTATTCTCTGCTAATTTACTCAGTACATATTCCACTCTGTGACAATGTTCCTCCCAGTTGGATGAGGTAATCAACAGGTCGTCTACATAAACTGTGGTGAATTGGAGGGCTTCCTGACCCAGTACCTGGTCCATACACTGTACAAAAATTGCTACCGAGTTTACTAATCCAAAGGGCAGTCTCTTAAACTGGTAGTTTCTACCCTCAAATATAAAAGCCATATATTGTCGACTCTTCGGGTGCAACTCCACCTGCCAGTAACCACAAGCTGTGTCCCATGTACTGATGAATCTTGTACCGTGGAACTTTTTTAGAATTTCTTCTATTTCTCCAGGTGACGTGCGATCATTTTATTTATTTCATGGGCATCCAAGCAAAGTCGAACCTGTCCGCTTTTCTTCTGAATCGCTACTTTTGGGCTAGTATATGGTGATTGGCTATGCTCAGTTATATCATTTAGTAACATTTTATTAATCTCAGCCCTAACTGCCTCCTTCAGTGAACATGGTATAGGATAGGATTTTCTGTGGAATTCCGCTGGTTCTTTACTCAATCTCTCATTAGTGTCAGCTATTTCTTGTTTCTTTCATCATCGATTTTATCCATCTTCTGGTTAATTGTATCATTTACCTGTTCAATCCTACCATTAATTCTTCTTAAATTCTCTTCATTTATTTGTCTGAACTCTTCCTTTATTTGGTTATTATTTTCACTTATAGTTTGCCTTAAGGTTTCATTAGTACTTTCCTTAATACTGTCGATTTTTTCATTGGTTTGTTTAATGCTTTCCTTAATGCTGTCTATTTTGTCATTCATTAGTTTATTATTCTCTTCGAATTTGTCATTAATTTGCTTCAAGTTCTCATTCATTTGTCTATTGTTTTCATCTGTATTCCTGTTAATACTGTCTATTTTCTCGTTTGTACTGTCCATCCTCTCATTCATTTATTTTATTAAATTTTCCCTCAAATTCTCCTTTTGTACCCTTGAGTTCTCATTAATCTCTTCCTTCATACCGTCTATTTTCTCATTTGTTTGTCTGTTATCTTCCTTGATGCTATCAAGTTTTTCATTCGTTTGCTTGTTTTGTTCCTCCATTTGTTTTAATAAGTTTTGACTCAAAATTTCATTTTGTTTCTTTGAGTTTTCAGTGAATTCTTCCTTCTGCTTCTTAAAATTGTCATTCGTTTCTTCCTTATTTCTGTCCATTTTTTCATTTATACTATTCATTAACGCCATTAATTTTATAAGATTCGGGTCTCCTCTATCTTCCTTTCTTACTACCGTCTCCACATCCTCCACCGATGTTACTTCATTTTCTTCCATCCTGACTTCTTTCTTGGCCTCCTTCATCCATCTCTGTGATGTCGCCCTCTTATGCATCCTTATTATTTTTTAGAACCTATAGCAGTTACCAGCTAAAAATTAGGAAATTAATTTGCTTATTTTTATTTCTTCACGTATTACTTCCCTAATTTAAGACCCATGTTGGGCGCCAATTTATAACAAAAAGTGTAAATCCCTTGGATAATAATTCACCACATGTTGGATTCGTCAATTTTATTACAAAACGTGTTGCTGTGTATTATTAATGTTAAGTTGTAATAAAAGGTTGTTGGTTTAATGAAGAAAACTTTTGCTCTAAGTGTATCAGTTGTTCGGTTGATATTTATGTTGCGTGTTTTGAGTGAAGTGATTTCAGATATAATTTTACTGACTGAATTACTCTTCCTTGTTTATTAATTAGAATTGACTTATTTTCTTCAGTTAATTTGTTCTAAATTGAATGTAGCGGTCGAGTTGTTCCAAACAATTCTCAACGTTCACTTTCGATATTTGTCTTAACCCTATTCATTGAGGTTAATCTTGGTGTTGTAGTTTCTAGGGTTCCAACGACTCCTCGACGTCTTCTTAATCTTCGTAAGTGTAGAACAAATACTGATTATATCTTACCTTCAAGAAATAAAACGCATGGATATGATTTTATTAATATTATTGTTTAATCTTTGCAAACTTAATTCAAGTTAATAGAATTTTGCATTCGATATACACGCTAGTAACAATCGATTATGTATCTCAGGGTTGAATAGTAAAAAATGGATTAAGCATATAACGTGGGAATTCTTTAGGCTGCTACGAAAGGTTCCATTAATTATTAACAAACAATATAGAGTACATTACAAATCATTCTAATGCTTATAATCTAATGTAAGAGTGAAAATAAGTATTAAGGCCAACGAAAATGTCTGGCGATATTTAGTTCGCTGTGTGCAATGCATGATGGTCCTGGAATGACGTCATAATGATGGCCGGCTCGTCATCCGATAATGCGTGAAGTTGTTCCAATGTATTTGTAATAAATGTGTTCACCTTGTACTCACTGATTCTTATATAATATGTTTTTCGCTTTACGAAATGTCCACCAGTGATTAATTGTGGTGTGAGTTATTGATGTTACTAATGATTGTTCGTGTTGGATTACTAATGTTGTCAGTTATAAAATTGTATTATACGTTACACTTCTGAGTGGTATTTAGCTGTGCATCTTCTTGTTAATCACTTGATTTTTCTTACTGGTGTTTGTTCATATTTGATGATATGATTTTAGTTAATAATTTCTGTATCTTCTGTTGTGGTTATAATTTTTTCTTCCAAATTGGTTCCTGGGTTTTAAAATTTTGTTACATAATAACTCTGCGAGCACTATTCAACTGTATTTACTCTAGGTTAACAATCAAGTGTCATTTCTTCCTTTTGTCATCGAACTGACCAAAATTTCTTAAATTCTGATTGGCCCCTTATGCACAGTTCAAGTGTTACATGACCAATACCCCTTAATTACTTTAGATTTTACAATTTGCCTTTAACTTATTATTTTCTCATTATACACTAATGGTTAATACAATGTTTATGTAGTTATTAATTATAAAATTACAAATAATTTGGTACTAAACATGTCTTGGTTTAGTCCTGTATAATCTTAGTATTTAGTGGATTTTCCAGATATCTGATGAAACAATTTATAATGGTTGATGGTAGTTACTTTTGACCCCTTGAGATTACATTATTTCAAATTAATTAGTTGGTAACATAAAACTCTTATCATATAACACAAAGCTCTTAATGATACTACTAAGTTTAACAATTATAATTTATGCACACTGTTTAACAATTGTTTGTGTGATAAATCACTCATCACTACTGTCAATGATAATTGACCACTTCTTTGTAAACAATAGTACACTTTTTAACTATAGTTTATGTAACTATTATTATTATGCCACTTTTCTGTGTTTATGATCACTTATGGCACTGTAAGGGGTTGTGCCCTTTTCCTCACTTTGGTTTATAATTAGACCAATTTTTATTGATCTATTATTTTACATATAGTTAAGTTAATACAATTTTACATTATGGCATGTTTGTACTCTTTATTGGATTCATTTAGTTTATTCATTGAATGTTGTTTACTAGCGTTCTTTATTTTAATTTTATTTGTTTACTGCCCTATTCTACTGGGTAATGTCTGGCTAGGTCTTGTTAGTATTAATTAGGTCAAAGGTTGATGTTGTTGAGTCATATTTGGTTCCTTACTGATCTTCAAAATTTGATATTTTCTGTTGACTAGTTATTGAGCATTGTTTTGAGTTCCATCCCTGGATAGGGTTTCACTATTATCATTTATAATTAATTTGACAGCGTTCTGTATCGTTACAAATTGCCCCCCTTCATAAGTAATTATTTCTGAACACTTCATTAGGTGTGAGGACATAATTACTTATGTTACATTTTCTTTTTCGTCCTCGTGATATCTCTTTGTAGAGTGTTGATTATAATTGCCCTTGATCTTTTTTGAAATGGGGTCGGTTAATTCGTACGTGTTGTTGTGGTTTTTTGTTACTATATAGGGTCCTACGTAGAGTAATAATAATTTCTTTGATATTCCTTCTAGAGTGCTAGGCAATTCCCATGTAGTTCTTTAATAACACTTTCTCTCCTACTTCATAGTTAATTATTTTACCCCTGACTTTCTGGTATTTGTTTCTACGTTTTTCCAGATTTTCTATCACTTGGTTATAAAATTTTAACTTGTTAAATTGATAATGTTGAGACTCAGGTAACTTAATTAATTCTTGGATCTCTTTGGGGGCGGTTGTTTTTCGTACATAGCTGTATATGGAGTGCAATTTATTGATGGATGATACGCTAAGTTTAGAAAATCTTCTGCGGCTGATAAGTACTCGGGCCACTTCCTTTGTTGGTGGTGACAATATGTTCTTAATATTCTACCCACTTCTCTCAGTACTCTTTCCGACGGATTGCTACTGGGGTGGTATACTGATGTCTTGTAACTTTTGATGCTCAGCTCTAACAACGTATTCTTCCATTTTCTGCCTCAGAATTATGTACCATGATCTGTAACTATTGAGATGGGTGTTCCTATTTCTGGGATGTATTGAGTAGTTATAACTTCAAGAATTTTCTGTGTAGTTGCCCGACTGATTGGATACAATTTGGTGAAGTGGTCCATAATGATTATAATATATTTGTATTGGCTTCTACCTTCGCTACGAGGAAATGGTCCGCATATATCAATGAATAATTTTTCTAGTTTTTGTTCCGATGATATTGGTATCATTATACCTTCCTTTCTTTCATTATTAATTTTGACTAACTGGCAAATATGACAGGGTTTTATATAATTTTGTACTTTCCTGTGTATGTTCTTGATGTAACAGTTCTCCTCCAATGCTTTCACTACCTTTACTGCACCCATATGTCCGTATCTTATGTGATATTCCAATACTAGTTCTTTTTCCATGATTCTGGGAATGATTACTTTCCAGTCTTCTTGGTTCAATGTATTTTTTATGAATAAGATACCATCCTGTTCACAATAGAATTGGTTTATTGGAGTGTTTTGTTTTTCCAAGCGTTCCTAAATTTTATTAATTTTGGGTCTAATAATTGGTTGGCTCTGATATTTTGTAGTAATGCCTCCAGATTGGATCTACTTTTGAGAATGTTGTACACCTTGATAATTTTCTCCTTCTCTCCCTCAAATGTCTGGGTGTCCAGGTTTATTCATAATAACACGTCTGCTATCACGTTTTGACTCTCTGGAATGTATTCCCATTTGATATTATACTCCTGCAAGGCGAGTATCCACCTTGTAAGCCTTCCGTGACTCAGCTTACAACTTCTCAAAAACGATATGGACTTATGATCTGTTCTTACTGTTACAGGATATCCTAAGATGTACGTCCGGAATTTACCACAAGCAAAAACAATGCTTAATAGTTCCTTTTGCGTTACGTTATATCTTCTTTCACAGTGGTTTAATACCCGACTGGCGAAACTGATGACTAAATGGTTCCCTTCTTCATCTTCTTGGTACAATACAGTCCCAAGACTAACATCACTGGCATCACAGTTTAAGAAGAATGGGTGATTAAAATTTGGTTGATGAAGTATTACTGTTTCTAAGAATTTATCCTTTATTTGCTGTAATATAGTGTCTTGTTCATGTCCCCATATCCATTTGTTCTTGGAGGACAGCTGTTCCTGGAATTTAGATGTTAATTCGGAATAATTGTGTTGGAACTTCCGGTAATAATTACAGAGTCCTAAGAAGGATTGGAGTTGTCTCTTATTCTTCGGCTGTGGGAACTTCTGGATTGCAGTAACCTTTTCTTGTGATGGGGAAATCCCTTGTCAGTCAAATTGAACCCTAAGAATTGAACTTCCTTTGCTATTAATTGTGATTTTTCGAGTTTTAGAGTTATGTTATTCTCTGCTAATTTACTCAGTACATATTCCACTCTGTGACAATGTTCCTCCCAGTTGGATGAGGTAATCAACAGGTCGTCTACATAAACTGTGGTGAATTGGAGGGCTTCCTGACCCAGTACCTGGTCCATACACTGTACAAAAATTGCTACCGAGTTTACTAATCCAAAGGGCAGTCTCTTAAACTGGTAGTTTCTACCCTCAAATATAAAAGCCATATATTGTCGACTCTTCGGGTGCAACTCCACCTGCCAGTAACCACAAACTGTGTCCCATGTACTGATGAATCTTGTACCGTGGAACTTTTTTAGAATTTCTTCTATTTCTCCAGGTGACGTGCGATCATTTTATTTATTTCACGGGCATCCAAGCAAAGTCGAACCTGTCCGCTTTTCTTCTGAATCGCTACTTTTGGGCTAGTATATGGTGATTGGCTATGCTCAGTTATATCATTTAGTAACATTTTATTAATCTCAGCCCTAACTGCCTCCTTCAGTGAACATGGTATAGGATAGGATTTTCTGTGGAATTCCGCTGGTTCTTTACTCAATCTCTCATTAGTGTCAGCTATTTCTTGTTTCTTTCATCATCGATTTTATCCATCTTCTGGTTAATTGTATCATTTACCTGTTCAATCCTACCATTAATTCTTCTTAAATTCTCTTCATTTATTTGTCTGAACTCTTCCTTTATTTGGTTATTATTTTCACTTATAGTTTGCCTTAAGGTTTCATTAGTACTTTCCTTAATACTGTCGATTTTTTCATTGGTTTGTTTAATGCTTTCCTTAATGCTGTCTATTTTGTCATTCATTAGTTTATTATTCTCTTCGAATTTGTCATTAATTTGCTTCAAGTTCTCATTCATTTGTCTATTGTTTTCATCTGTATTCCTGTTAATACTGTCTATTTTCTCGTTTGTACTGTCCATCCTCTCATTCATTTATTTTATTAAATTTTCCCTCAAATTCTCCTTTTGTACCCTTGAGTTCTCATTAATCTCTTCCTTCATACCGTCTATTTTCTCATTTGTTTGTCTGTTATCTTCCTTGATGCTATCAAGTTTTTCATTCGTTTGCTTGTTTTGTTCCTCCATTTGTTTTAATAAGTTTTGACTCAAAATTTCATTTTGTTTCTTTGAGTTTTCAGTGAATTCTTCCTTCTGCTTCTTAAAATTGTCATTCGTTTCTTCCTTATTTCTGTCCATTTTTTCATTTATACTATTCATTAACGCCATTAATTTTATAAGATTCGGGTCTCCTCTATCTTCCTTTCTTACTACCGTCTCCACATCCTCCACCGATGTTACTTCATTTTCTTCCATCCTGACTTCTTTCTTGGCCTCCTTCATCCATCTCTGTGATGTCGCCCTCTTATGCATCCTTATTATTTTTTAGAACCTATAGCAGTTACCAGCTAAAAATTAGGAAATTAATTTGCTTATTTTTATTTCTTCACGTATTACTTCCCTAATTTAAGACCCATGTTGGGCGCCAATTTATAACAAAAAGTGTAAATCCCTTGGATAATAATTCGCCACATGTTGGATTCGTCAATTTTATTACAAAACGTGTTGCTGTGTATTATTAATGTTAAGTTGTAATAAAAGGTTGTTGGTTTAATGAAGAAAACTTTTGCTCTAAGTGTATCAGTTGTTCGGTTGATATTTATGTTGCGTGTTTTGAGTGAAGTGATTTCAGATATAATTTTACTGACTGAATTACTCTTCCTTGTTTATTAATTAGAATTGACTTATTTTCTTCAGTTAATTTGTTCTAAATTGAATGTAGCGGTCGAGTTGTTCCAAACAATTCTCAACGTTCACTTTCGATATTTGTCTTAACCCTATTCATTGAGGTTAATCTTGGTGTTGTAGTTTCTAGGGTTCCAACGACTCCTCGACGTCTTCTTAATCTTCGTAAGTGTAGAACAAATACTGATTATATCTTACCTTCAAGAAATAAAACGCATGGATATGATTTTATTAATATTATTGTTTAATCTTTGCAAACTTAATTCAAGTTAATAGAATTTTGCATTCGATATACACGCTAGTAACAATCGATTATGTATCTCAGGGTTGAATAGTAAAAAATGGATTAAGCATATAACGTGGGAATTCTTTAGGCTGCTACGAAAGGTTCCATTAATTATTAACAAACAATATAGAGTACATTACAAATCATTCTAATGCTTATAATCTAATGTAAGAGTGAAAATAAGTATTAAGGCCAACGAAAATGTCTGGCGATATTTAGTTCGCTGTGTGCAATGCATGATGGTCCTGGAATGACGTCATAATGATGGCCGGCTCGTCATCCGATAATGCGTGAAGTTGTTCCAATGTATTTGTAATAAATGTGTTCACCTTGTACTCACTGATTCTTATATGTTTTTCGCTTTATGAAATGTCCACCAGTGATTAATTGTGGTGTGAGTTATTGATGTTACTAATGATTGTTCGTGTTGGATTACTATTGTTGTCAGTTATAAAATTGTATTATACGTTACACTTCTGAGTGGTATTTAGCTGTGCATCTTCTTGTTAATCACTTGATTTTTCTTACTGGTGTTTGTTCATATTTGATGATATGATTTTAGTTAATAATTTCTGTATCTTCTGTTGTGGTTATAATTTTTTCTTCCAAATTGGTTTCTGGGTTTTAAAATTGTGTTACATAATAACTCTGCGAGCACTATTCAACTGTATTTACTCGTGGTTAACAATCAAGTGTCATTTCTTCTTTTTGTCATCGAACTGACCAAAATTTCTTAAATTCTGATTGGCCCCTTATGCACAGTTCAAGTGTTACATGACCAATACCCCTTAATTACTTTAGATTTTACAATTTGCCTTTAACTTATTATTTTCTCATTATACACTAATGGTTAATACAATGTTTATGTAGTTATTAATTATAAAATTACAAATAATTTGGTACTAAACATGTCTTGGTTTAGTCCTGTATAATCTTAGTATTTAGTGGATTTTCCAGATATCTGATGAAACAATTTATAATGGTTGATGGTAGTTACTTTTGACTCCTTGAGATTACATTATTTCAAATTAATTAGTTGGTAACATAAAACTCTTATCATATAACACAAAGCTCTTAATGATACTACTAAGTTTAACAATTATAATTTATGCACACTGTTTAACAATTGTTTGTGTGATAAATCACTCATCACTACTGTCAATGATAATTGACCACTTCTTTGTAAACAATAGTACACTTTTTAACTATAGTTTATGTAACTATTATTATTATGCCACTTTTCTGTGTTTATGATCACTTATGGCACTGTAAGGGGTTGTGCCCTTTTCCTCACTTTGGTTTATAATTAGACCAATTTTTATTGATCTATTATTTTACATATAGTTAATACAATTTTACATTATGGCATGTTTGTACTCTTTATTGGATTCATTTAGTTTATTCATTGAATGTTGTTTACTAGCGTTCTTTATTTTAATTTTATTTGTTTACTGCCCTATTCTACTGGGTAATGTCTGGCTAGGTCTTGTTAGTATTAATTAGGTCAAAGGTTGATGTTGTTGAGTCATATTTGGTTCCTTACTGATCTTCAAAATTTGATATTTTCTGTTGACTAGTTATTGAGCATTGTTTTGAGTTCCATCCCTGGATAGGGTTTCACTATTATCATTTATAATTATTTTGACAGCGTTCTGTTTCGTTACAAATTGCCCCCCTTCATAAGTAATTATTTCTGAACACTTCATTAGGTGTGAGGACATAATTACTTATGTTACATTTTCTTTTTCGTCCTCGTGATATCTCTTTGTAGAGTGTTGATTATAATTGCCCTTGATCTTTTTTGAAATGGGGTCGGTTAATTCGTACATGTTGTTGTGGTTTTTTGTTACTATATAGGGTCCTACGTAGAGTAATAATAATTTCTTTGATATTCCTTCTAGAGTGCTAGGCAATTCCCATGTAGTTCTTTAATAACACTTTCTCTCCTACTTCATAGTTAATTATTTTACCCCTGACTTTCTGGTATTTGTTTCTACGTTTTTCCAGATTTTCTATCACTTGGTTATAAAATTTTAACTTGTTAAATTGATAATGTTGAGACTCAGGTAACTTAATTAATTCTTGGATCTCTTTGGGGGCGGTTGTTTTTCGTACATAGCTGTATATGGAGTGCAATTTATTGATGGATGATACGCTAAGTTTAGAAAATCTTCTGCGGCTGATAAGTACTCGGGCCACTTCCTTTGTTGGTGGTGACAATATGTTCTTAATATTCTACCCACTTCTCTCAGTACTCTTTCCGACGGATTGCTACTGGGGTGGTATACTGATGTCTTGTAACTTTTGATGCTCAGCTCTAACAACGTATTCTTCCATTTTCTGCCTCAGAATTATGTACCATGATCTGTAACTATTGAGATGGGTGTTCCTATTTCTGGGATGTATTGAGTAGTTATAACTTCAAGAATTTTCTGTGTAGTTGCCCGACTGATTGGATACAATTTGGTGAAGTGGTCCATAATGATTATAATATATTTGTATTGGCTTCTACCTTCGCTACGAGGAAATGGTCCGCATATATCAATGAATAATTTTTCTAGTTTTTGTTCCGATGATATTGGTATCATTATACCTTCCTTTCTTTCATTATTAATTTTGACTAACTGGCAAATATGACAGGGTTTTATATAATTTTGTACTTTCCTGTGTATGTTCTTGATGTAACAGTTCTCCTCCAATGCTTTCACTACCTTTACTGCACCCATATGTCCGTATCTTATGTGATATTCCAATACTAGTTCTTTTTCCATGATTCTGGGAATGATTACTTTCCAGTCTTCTTGGTTCAATGTATTTTTTATGAATAAGATACCATCCTGTTCACAATAGAATTGGTTTATTGGAGTGTTTTGTTTTTCCAAGCGTTCCTAAATTTTATTAATTTTGGGTCTAATAATTGGTTGGCTCTGATATTTTGTAGTAATGCCTCCAGATTGGATCTACTTTTGAGAATGTTGTACACGTTGATAATTTTCTCCTTCTCTCCCTCAAATGTCTGGGTGTCCAGGTTTATTCATAATAACACGTCTGCTATCACGTTTTGACTCTCTGGAATGTATTCCCATTTGATATTATACTCCTGCAAGGCGAGTATCCACCTTGTAAGCCTTCCGTGACTCAGCTTACAACTTCTCAAAAACGATATGGACTTATGATCTGTTCTTACTGTTACAGGATATCCTAAGATGTACGTCCGGAATTTACCACAAGCAAAAACAATGCTTAATAGTTCCTTTTGCGTTACGTTATATCTTCTTTCACAGTGGTTTAATACCCGACTGGCGAAACTGATGACTAAATGGTTCCCTTCTTCATCTTCTTGGTACAATACAGTCCCAAGACTAACATCACTGGCATCACAGTTTAAGAAGAATGGGTGATTAAAATTTGGTTGATGAAGTATTACTGTTTCTAAGAATTTATCCTTTATTTGCTGTAATATAGTGTCTTGTTCATGTCCCCATATCCATTTGTTCTTGGAGGACAGCTGTTCCTGGAATTTAGATGTTAATTCGGAATAATTGTGTTGGAACTTCCGGTAATAATTACAGAGTCCTAAGAAGGATTGGAGTTGTCTCTTATTCTTCGGCTGTGGGAACTTCTGGATTGCAGTAACCTTTTCTTGTGATGGGGAAATCCCTTGTCAGTCAAATTGAACCCTAAGAATTGAACTTCCTTTGCTATTAATTGTGATTTTTCGAGTTTTAGAGTTATGTTATTCTCTGCTAATTTACTCAGTACATATTCCACTCTGTGACAATGTTCCTCCCAGTTGGATGAGGTAATCAACAGGTCGTCTACATAAACTGTGGTGAATTGGAGGGCTTCCTGACCCAGTACCTGGTCCATACACTGTACAAAAATTGCTACCGAGTTTACTAATCCAAAGGGCAGTCTCTTAAACTGGTAGTTTCTACCCTCAAATATAAAAGCCATATATTGTCGACTCTTCGGGTGCAACTCCACCTGCCAGTAACCACAAACTGTGTCCCATGTACTGATGAATCTTGTACCGTGGAACTTTTTTAGAATTTCTTCTATTTCTCCAGGTGACGTGCGATCATTTTATTTATTTCACGGGCATCCAAGCAAAGTCGAACCTGTCCGCTTTTCTTCTGAATCGCTACTTTTGGGCTAGTATATGGTGATTGGCTATGCTCAGTTATATCATTTAGTAACATTTTATTAATCTCAGCCCTAACTGCCTCCTTCAGTGAACATGGTATAGGATAGGATTTTCTGTGGAATTCCGCTGGTTCTTTACTCAATCTCTCATTAGTGTCAGCTATTTCTTGTTTCTTTCATCATCGATTTTATCCATCTTCTGGTTAATTGTATCATTTACCTGTTCAATCCTACCATTAATTCTTCTTAAATTCTCTTCATTTATTTGTCTGAACTCTTCCTTTATTTGGTTATTATTTTCACTTATAGTTTGCCTTAAGGTTTCATTAGTACTTTCCTTAATACTGTCGATTTTTTCATTGGTTTGTTTAATGCTTTCCTTAATGCTGTCTATTTTGTCATTCATTAGTTTATTATTCTCTTCGAATTTGTCATTAATTTGCTTCAAGTTCTCATTCATTTGTCTATTGTTTTCATCTGTATTCCTGTTAATACTGTCTATTTTCTCGTTTGTACTGTCCATCCTCTCATTCATTTATTTTATTAAATTTTCCCTCAAATTCTCCTTTTGTACCCTTGAGTTCTCATTAATCTCTTCCTTCATACCGTCTATTTTCTCATTTGTTTGTCTGTTATCTTCCTTGATGCTATCAAGTTTTTCATTCGTTTGCTTGTTTTGTTCCTCCATTTGTTTTAATAAGTTTTGACTCAAAATTTCATTTTGTTTCTTTGAGTTTTCAGTGAATTCTTCCTTCTGCTTCTTAAAATTGTCATTCGTTTCTTCCTTATTTCTGTCCATTTTTTCATTTATACTATTCATTAACGCCATTAATTTTATAAGATTCGGGTCTCCTCTATCTTCCTTTCTTACTACCGTCTCCACATCCTCCACCGATGTTACTTCATTTTCTTCCATCCTGACTTCTTTCTTGGCCTCCTTCATCCATCTCTGTGATGTCGCCCTCTTATGCATCCTTATTATTTTTTAGAACCTATAGCAGTTACCAGCTAAAAATTAGGAAATTAATTTGCTTATTTTTATTTCTTCACGTATTACTTCCCTAATTTAAGACCCATGTTGGGCGCCAATTTATAACAAAAAGTGTAAATCCCTTGGATAATAATTCGCCACATGTTGGATTCGTCAATTTTATTACAAAACGTGTTGCTGTGTATTATTAATGTTAAGTTGTAATAAAAGGTTGTTGGTTTAATGAAGAAAACTTTTGCTCTAAGTGTATCAGTTGTTCGGTTGATATTTATGTTGCGTGTTTTGAGTGAAGTGATTTCAGATATAATTTTACTGACTGAATTACTCTTCCTTGTTTATTAATTAGAATTGACTTATTTTCTTCAGTTAATTTGTTCTAAATTGAATGTAGCGGTCGAGTTGTTCCAAACAATTCTCAACGTTCACTTTCGATATTTGTCTTAACCCTATTCATTGAGGTTAATCTTGGTGTTGTAGTTTCTAGGGTTCCAACGACTCCTCGACGTCTTCTTAATCTTCGTAAGTGTAGAACAAATACTGATTATATCTTACCTTCAAGAAATAAAACGCATGGATATGATTTTATTAATATTATTGTTTAATCTTTGCAAACTTAATTCAAGTTAATAGAATTTTGCATTCGATATACACGCTAGTAACAATCGATTATGTATCTCAGGGTTGAATAGTAAAAAATGGATTAAGCATATAACGTGGGAATTCTTTAGGCTGCTACGAAAGGTTCCATTAATTATTAACAAACAATATAGAGTACATTACAAATCATTCTAATGCTTATAATCTAATGTAAGAGTGAAAATAAGTATTAAGGCCAACGAAAATGTCTGGCGATATTTAGTTCGCTGTGTGCAATGCATGATGGTCCTGGAATGACGTCATAATGATGGCCGGCTCGTCATCCGATAATGCGTGAAGTTGTTCCAATGTATTTGTAATAAATGTGTTCACCTTGTACTCACTGATTCTTATATGTTTTTCGCTTTATGAAATGTCCACCAGTGATTAATTGTGGTGTGAGTTATTGATGTTACTAATGATTGTTCGTGTTGGATTACTATTGTTGTCAGTTATAAAATTGTATTATACGTTACACTTCTGAGTGGTATTTAGCTGTGCATCTTCTTGTTAATCACTTGATTTTTCTTACTGGTGTTTGTTCATATTTGATGATATGATTTTAGTTAATAATTTCTGTATCTTCTGTTGTGGTTATAATTTTTTCTTCCAAATTGGTTCCTGGGTTTTAAAATTGTGTTACATAATAACTCTGCGAGCACTATTCAACTGTATTTACTCGTGGTTAACAATCAAGTGTCATTTCTTCTTTTTGTCATCGAACTGACCAAAATTTCTTAAATTCTGATTGGCCCCTTATGCACAGTTCAAGTGTTACATGACCAATACCCCTTAATTACTTTAGATTTTACAATTTGCCTTTAACTTATTATTTTCTCATTATACACTAATGGTTAATACAATGTTTATGTAGTTATTAATTATAAAATTACAAATAATTTGGTACTAAACATGTCTTGGTTTAGTCCTGTATAATCTTAGTATTTAGTGGATTTTCCAGATATCTGATGAAACAATTTATAATGGTTGATGGTAGTTACTTTTGACCCCTTGAGATTACATTATTTCAAATTAATTAGTTGGTAACATAAAACTCTTATCATATAACACAAAGCTCTTAATGATACTACTAAGTTTAACAATTATAATTTATGCACACTGTTTAACAATTGTTTGTGTGATAAATCACTCATCACTACTGTCAATGATAATTGACCACTTCTTTGTAAACAATAGTACACTTTTTAACTATAGTTTATGTAACTATTATTATTATGCCACTTTTCTGTGTTTATGATCACTTATGGCACTGTAAGGGGTTGTGCCCTTTTCCTCACTTTGGTTTATAATTAGACCAATTTTTATTGATCTATTATTTTACATATAGTTAATACAATTTTACATTATGGCATGTTTGTACTCTTTATTGGATTCATTTAGTTTATTCATTGAATGTTGTTTACTAGCGTTCTTTATTTTAATTTTATTTGTTTACTGCCCTATTCTACTGGGTAATGTCTGGCTAGGTCTTGTTAGTATTAATTAGGTCAAAGGTTGATGTTGTTGAGTCATATTTGGTTCCTTAC